>CM041783.1:45782253-46251609 GCA_023374045.1 Limonium bicolor | reverse complement strand
CAATACACCCAATTAAACGGAAAAGCGAACACGTATAAATACCCAAGTATGAGAACTTACCCTACGCCGTATCGGGAAGCATAGGTAAGATATGATAATGATTAAAACTGGAGGAAAGAATTATGTATATACTCATGGAGATCGAGATAGGAGAACTGACATTGCTACCTCAGCACCTATATTACATAAACGATTGCAACCATACAGACGAATCAACGTTTAACGTTCAACTGGTTAGCAACCAAGTGCTACCACTAAAATGTTACTAAGGACATGAGTCCAGGGAACAAAAATAATGTTCCAACCACCTTACCACCATACTACTAAAACATTAGAACCTACGACAAGATAACCAACATTGCGGACCAATCAACATCAAACTACAACAAGGACATCCATCAAAAAAGGAGATTGACAATAGAATACTTCACAATAGTCGTGTGACGGACGCTACCAGTTTACTAAACGAGACATGGGACGACCGCACTCCGATAGGAGCATGTGGGTCTGGCAGACTTATTTATAAGTTAGTCAGGTAAGTAGTAATGTATCAGTATGGTACCCCATGCATGTAAACAAGAAGTGTTAGAACACGAGAAGTAGTCAACTCCGTACTACGGACAGTGACGCAGATTACCTCGAGGATGGACGAGAAGAGCCGCGGTTAACCAACGGGCTAGAGAAACCAAGAACCTACAACACAGAGTAGCAGACGATACACAGTGAAGACAAGGAGACCCTTCAAAGATGACGAAGCAGACGACAGACACAAGAAACCACTATATGGACGAATAATACGTAGAACCCTCATAAGGATCATGCAAGTTCTTGCAATCCAGAGGAATCTACCAAATGATGTGAACATAAACGCGTGACTACGCAATGATAAGAGACAAGCTAAATGCTAGCAGATACCTTAAGAAGGAATAATGGACTTGGAATGTACCACTCACATGATGATTCGCTCATCTTATCTGTTTGACTCTTTAGATATCAGCTGCTGAGAGTTTACGCCTCTGCACTCTGTAGGACTGAGTGTTTTGGTATTGCACTTGTGCAGTTAGTAATCTAGTAGAAATACAGAAAGATGCAATGGATATCAACAAGAGTGAGTATCAAAGAACTACAACAGTGTATTACTCTGGAACAAAACCACCAGGAGACACGGATGACAATCATCATCTACGTGGACATGTAGGCTGGTACGTCTTGGCATTACAAAGAGAAGTGCAAAGAGCACCAAGTACTAACAAGAGCCAATGTCATATTATACATCAAACTGAATATCAGTGGGAAAAGACACACGAATGTATGCTAGTGATCCAAATAAGAGGATACACAGTAATGAAAAGAGGAAATTGAGCCTATGTTCATGGGTCTGCACCTCATACAGAGCGAGTGGGCCCATTAGAACGAACTTGGGAGAGAGCACAAATACGTGCCTCACCCTTTACATATATTTAAGAGCCCGAAGGGGCTAGAGTCATACCCGTCTCTCTGATATGAGAATAATCTACTACAAAGGTGAAAACACCACATGAGAGTTAGAGAACTCTATGAAAGCCAAGTATCCAGCGCTCCTTGTGGAGCGGCTGTCGAATACTTGTGGGGTACGGGGGCGTAACCCTTTTTAAGGGGGGTAGAGCCTCCTGGCTGTGCACATGTTTGCACTAAATTCTGTTATTTCGTATGCGGGGCATACAAATGTTTGTGGGTATGCGAGGCATACGATGTTGATTGTTGGTTTGTTTCGTATGCGGGGCATACGTGGCTTGTGATGTTGTTGTTCATTTTGTTGGTGTTGTTGGGTACGCGGGGCGTACGTGGTTGATTTGTTTGTGTGAAATGTGCACTTGTTGTATGTATCTTATGAAATACTTGTTGAAATGATGTGTCTACATCCATGAATGTAGTACTGTTCTTTATGATATGCGGGATATATGTATTGTTGTACCTTGTAGATTGATAACTTAGAGTATCGCTTAGATACAAAACGAATAATTAGATACGATATGTTGAACGATGATATGCTATGACACCTCGGGGAGGTCGTCACGGTCAGTAGAACCGATAGGGAATGACGGTGCTGATGGATCGCCTATATCCATATATGTTTGAAT
Organism: Limonium bicolor; assembly: GCA_023374045.1. Classification (NCBI taxonomy): domain Eukaryota; kingdom Viridiplantae; phylum Streptophyta; class Magnoliopsida; order Caryophyllales; family Plumbaginaceae; genus Limonium; species Limonium bicolor. The sequence continues at coordinate 46,249,489 of CM041783.1, read as the reverse complement.
TTAACGCCACAATTGAGGGCTATGTGCGGTATTAGCACAACACAATATGCGTAAATGAAATATCACATAGATATTCATTAAGGGATTATAAGGGTAGTTATTAATACACCTATTTAAGGACACACGTGTACTAATTGATTATCATGTGTGTCTGTATGTGTATTTGTATGCGGGGCATACGTGTTGGTGTTGTTGGTAGGTTGTTTGCGCATTGCGCATATGTGTATGTTGTGAACATGTATGAATGGTTGACGATTGTTATATATAGGTGTACACTCCTTATGAATTCAGTTATACTGTACCTCTTAGGTATCGCCACATCAAATAGATGTGCACCATGGCTATGTGGGTAGTTGCTATAAATCACTCGAGAAAGACGACTTCGGGACGAAGTCTCCTTAAGGGGGGTAGACTGAAATACCCCTAAGTAATTAAACGCTATTTTAATATATAAATAGCTATATTAAGGTATAAATAATCAAGCAAGTAATAACCTGCGAACAAACGAACAATTTATTATTACGGTACTTATGTACATACGGATATACATATGTAAATGTACATAACGTTACAAGATTTTAACGTTGTACTTATAACCAAAACGTGACATAACGAAATAGTCGTATATATAAATATACATACGACTAAGAACGTGACATGTTAATATAATCACCTATATACAATAAATGGGCTTAATAGGACTGAAACAAAAAAAGAGCAACATGCTCTAGCCGGGATTTGAAACCGAGACCTCTCGTACCTATCCCGAGACCTTAACCGCTTGAGCTGTGCTCGAATTCAGTATAAGTTATGCACGAAATATACTTACTACTATCACTGCGGAATTACAGAAATGAGGAAAAACCAACTCTCGACATTTCCTCTGAAATCAACACTTCAAAAGCAACAACTGCTCCAAACTTCCACACGACAAACAGACATTCCTCAGCCTGCCTAAGTTCTCCCAATGCAACAGAAGGAATTAATTTTCCAAACGCCCATCCCTCATGAGGATTCCTAGGCGACACGGCTATTGACCAACAGCCCATACCTACCATGTTATAATCAGTTGTCACCTTCCTTCCTTCTGTACCTTCGTCCCTTTCAACTTCCACCGGAGAGCTGCCCAAGACCTCCATGACTGCTACTCCATAGCTAGGTAAGTTCCAAGAGTAAAGCGTACCCACTCTTCTCCTATGAGTTCCTTACCTTCAAGAGCTAAACCATGAACATATACATACAGCAGCAAAGACGAATACTGGGAGCTAGAGCAGTGGGAAGTCCGGTTGAAAGTCAGAGACGGAAGGGAAGCAAACTCCTTTGTCTTCTCAAGGTAAAAACTACATTAAACCAGCTTGAACTCCTCTTCCATTTCGGTAACAACCCAACATATACTAGGCCTCTTTATTCACTGCTTCATTACGCGAGCTTCACCACATTCTTTTCCTTCCATTGTTGTACCGGTTCTAGACATAACTGGTCCTGAACGATTCCTTTTCCTGTTCTTTTTCTGCACTTGATAGACCAGTGTATAGGCCTCAGTACTTGGTGGAAGAGCAAGACCAAACAGTCTCCCTTACCGTACCATTCTCGGTGAAAAAGAAAGGGAAGCAAGGTAAATGCCATACACGCCTCTGTTTAACCCAGCTATGCCTTTTCCTCTGGGTAACACAATTCTGATCTCTGAGTAAACTATCTCAGTATAGATAAACCGACCAGGAGCTGTGAGCCGAAATTCCACCAAAGGTGTAACTAAGGAGTCATCGAGTCTCTACTGGTGAGTCACTTCTAAACTCATGTAGGATCGGATAAACAGAAAGGAAGTTAAATCTATCAAGTTGATAAACATGCAAACCTGTAGAATGTAGTCTCGATGTATTTAGTGCTCTTGAGTTGCTTACGCATTTGTTATCTCATGAATATACTTGACCAAGTCTGCAACCTTGAGTGTGTTGGAGAAAAACAATGAAAAACATATCGCAACACAAGAAAAGGAAACAAACAGAAAATAGAAGTATTGGTTCTGGTTTCTTTTGTTTCGGGTGTAGTTCAGCTGATAAGACCCGCGTTGGTGTATCTATTTTTCAGAGGGAATGTGAGGATAGGAAAGTTTAGGTTAGAAACTTAAAACTCAATCCAACACTTAACTATCTAGGTTAGTAATGAAAGGGAACTGAAAGGAAAACCAAAACAGAAGATTCTCAGGAAACAGAAGCAAGTTCCCAGTTGATGTTTCTGTTAGTTGTGGGGTTTCTGCATTTCTGTACAACTGGCTCGTGAGGTGAGTCATTGAGTTTAAAGTTTTCTAACGCACTTAAGTATGGGAAAGAGCACCTTGAGGAAATTAAAACTCAGCCTGATGCACCATACCGCAATAAGTAGAAGAAAAGAATACTGGTGTAAGAAGAACTCAAAATCTGAAATTAATACTTCTGTGTAATCGATTCCAGTAGCAACATTTCTGTAACACTAGTGAAACTGCCTTGGTAAGTCTATAAACTTAAGATCCAACTGAATATCTAAGCAGGAGAGGAACCCAGTCAGTAGGTCGGGACTGAGGGTGTAAAACAGAAAGGAATTCTTGTCAGCTAGATTCAGTCTTGCCAATCTTCTTCTTTCTGCTCTGTATATAAAGCTATCAAGAGTTAAATATCATAGTGAGGAATCTGTGTCGAGGATTTGAAACTGTACTCAGGTATTTATTTAGATAGCAAATCAACCTAGGGGAAATTCAAATCAGAATCGTGAATGAGCTGCAGATTTCTGAGGAAGTTATCAGGTTGTGGTCTCAGTGTTGACATTTTGGACAGTTCTATCTGGTTTCTGTTAGATGGATTTCAGAGGTGTTAGCTTCATTGTCTTGAGTGGTTTTAAGTTCAGAATCATTCCTAACACCATCGTCTAGAAGTGTAGAAGATTGAGAAGTTAGGAACCGACTAGGAATCAGATGAAATGTAACAGAAAGGGGAACAGGTAACAGTCCCTGCTGTCTGCTTATTTATCAGTTCCAGATCCTCATGACTTCTGTTGTTTAAGTAATATTAGTAGCTTTAACTGAATGTCCTGGATTGTTTAAATAAATTAGAACTAAACTAAGGCTCCTAACTAAGAGCATAACAAGGGGAAATAGAAACTAAGATACGGATCTGGAAAGGGACATAGGACAAACTGTAACATATCTCAGTTTTATCAGTGTTGGAGATTAGCTCCAGGTTTCGGTGGTTGAGATTTCTGTATCAGTAACAAGTGTATAGGTTTTGGGTGGATTGAGAAGCTTAATGGAATGTTTAAATAACTGGGTAAGTAGTTAGGAGAAGATAATCAGCAAAAAGGAAAAAAAAACCGACAGGAAAGAAAACAGAAATCACAAATCAACTTCTGTTCTAAATTCAGTTTGGACTTCAACTTCAGTTTTCTGGTCTGATCAGGTTCTGACTAATTCAGTATGTGTAACAAAGTTGCTTGGGTGTAGTCTGAGTTAGAAACTGGATAACACACCAAATTGACAAGCTTAACAGTTTAGAAAGGTTGGGAATTCAAACACGTGCACAAACAGGAAAGAATCATACAGCAGCTCAGTCTGTCTGGTTCTTTTATTTCATTTCTGTTTTCTGAGTTCTGGATGAATCTGTTTCAGGAGAGGTAATAACAAGATGATGGGGTTGTTTAAAGAAGAAGAAATTGTTTGAATCATATAACTATGACGTAAACACATTGAGAAGGGTTAGTCAGTATAACAAACCGAGTTGATTAGCAGAAGGAACAAACATCAACCTCAGTTCAGTTTTAACCCTCAGACTTTTGTTTCTGTAGATTAAATACGTCAGTGAGGATGGTGGGATTACTTTGATGATTTTGGGTTAAGTCATAGCTGGAATACCTATACAATCAGAGAAATACCTTGAGATTAAAAAGGGAAGTCACGGACTGACAGAAAAGGAAAAAAAAAAGAAAGCAATCAGTTGATACTGCTGTCTTCTGTAACAATTCCAGTTCAGACTCCAGTTTTCTTTCTTTTCTTCTGTTTCAAATTCTTCCCAGTCAAGTATGGCTATTAATGTGCCTGTAACAGATTGGAATGGAACTGAAAATAACACCATGAACTAGGCAGTTAAGTAGAGTGGGGGAGAGAATGAAACAGAAACCCAATCGAGGGATGAGAAACAAAACAGAAGAGGAACAACTTACCTAACTAGTACATCAGTTTCCAAATTCCTTCTGAAACGAATGACCTTCTGTATAAACCTGTTACAGAGGGATATTAAGGGCAGAATTTGAGTTAAGAATAAACCTAAGATACTTCTAAGTGAGTGAACTATCTTGGTACATCCTTTGGAGGTTTAGAGCTCAGCTGGATGACTAAACCGTAACAGAAAAAGAAGAGAGATGCAACAACATAATTTCAGGATTTTTCAGCAGTATATTCTTTTGGAATAATTGAGATACAGAGGAGGCTAAATGGTAATGCAGCTCTAAGTTTATAACCTATAATAACTATGGTGGGATGGTGATTTTGTGATGAGAAAGAAGTGCAAACTGATATGTATATGTTACCGGTAACAAGTGCAGTACGTTGTCAAACTTTGGACTATGTTTACTACAAGTTCTGATGTACAACATTAGATGTACATATATATATGCAACCGATAATTAAACAAGAGTGAAAGGACCTTGGGTTATATTTTACCACAAGGTTTTGGCGTTATAAAATTAAATACCTACAATATGTTATAAGTTATGTGGGAGTTCTGTGAGTAATGAAAGTATATAATAAAGGAGCTCAAATGTGGCACATGTGTATATTATTTTCGATACATTCCTAAGTTGCCAAGCCACAAGTAATAAAGTCTGGTGACACATAAATATCGTACCTTATAACATTATAGAACAAATGTAACACAAATAATATTATGTGGCTAAAGATGTAGTTATTCAAACTGTTATGCTAAATGCATACATACAAAGATAAACACGTACCAAGAAATAAAGTTATACACTATAGTTATAATGACATAAAATACCAAGGATAGTATAAGACTTCGGTTTGATAAATAAACCCTAGTGAAGTATCATAAGTGTATAACGCAAGGTTTCATGCTCTAACGTAAACCAAGAATTAACTCACACAACGAGTAAGGGGTTTATAAATATTAATAACGATACTTTAATTAGTAACAATGTTAAGTCTGGGGACATAGTACTAGGATTTCAAACGTTATTCGGAAATACCGGATTGTGCTGTCATATGGATTGACACTTAGTGTTCCTTGTATTACTAGATCGCATTTCCGACGTACGCGCTCGAAAGCTCTAGTGGCCTGCACTGCACGAATCTAGACTACGGTGTACGGTATGTAAAGGGATTTGATCCGGGTTGTCCTGAGGAATTCCTCGGGCTCGGATTTGTTTGATAAATAACTTGTGTGTATGTATGTATGTGATTTATGTGTGTGATGTGTAGTTATGTTCACTGCATTATTTATTTATGCACGAACGTCCTATGGGACTAATACTACGTCGACTATAGATCGACTTATATAAAACTACATATGCGAAATGTGTGTTGTGACCACTGTTGTCTGACCTAATATGCTAAGTATTATAAGTATGTAGTTATAACCTAAGTAAAATACTTAGGAACGGGACACGACATTGTCGGTCTCTAGAGCTTTGACTCGAACGTGAATGTTACCTAGAATAATTCTAGGCATGCGTAAGACCCATAGGGCAGCCAACAAACTAAGTGATGTACTCCATAACTAAAACTGTAACTGACTATCTAACTAACAAAGCTAACAGTGGAGTGTGAATGAATGTGATGATGTACCTTAATCCAGACAGTCACTGGCTGCTGGTCGCGCGTAGAGATCTCTTGGGTTATCCCGTATCGGGTTTTACCCTAGTGAATCCTGTTCGAGCCTAGATAGATCGACAGGCGGAGTGTGCTACCGTTGGCACCAGGCCCTTGGCCACCTAAATGGACGCCTTACAAAGGCAAAGTGAATTAGTCCCAGAGTCTTCGGATGATCAGGGCAGTGAGCACCTTGTGTGTACGTGGGACTACTGTCCAAGTGAATATATTTCGGGTTGTCCTAATTGACGCCCGACAGTGCTAACCCAACTAATAATATGTGAGGGCCCGGGGGGGCCGAATGTTGTACAGTGCTAACTAAAACTAATGATATGTGAAGGCCCGGAGGGCCGAGTGATGTACTATGTGATGATGTTAACATACGATGAATGAGTTCTCAATGCCATTGGATTGTGTGATGCATGACAGTAATGTGTATATCCATATATGACTGTTTGGATTGGATGAATGATTATATAATCATGCATGTTGTTACAGTATTTATCATATCTGTAAAATGACAAAGCATGAAATCAATCTAATATCAAGACGGTTAAAAATGACAAGTGACCAATAGGGTCCAGATCCGGCATACTCAGCGTCTATCGCTGATACTACACTTATTATGCAGGTTGCTGAAAACGTTGAAGCCGAAGTGCGGGATTGGGTAGTTAGGACATTGTGAGATTTGGATTATGTTTAGATGCTCATAGTAGTTGTGCTTTTGATACTTAGATAGAAATGTAGATGGTATCTCGTTGTCACTGCGGATTGTATTTTTATGTTTAATTTTGTTAAGATGATGTACTGCTACATCACTCGTATGGGCGAGTGGTGGCAAGTAACACCCATGTGAGTTCTATTACTGTAATTACTTCCGCTGTGAGACGCCTTTATTTCCTGTTCACGTGAGCGACTATTACGTAATTGTTAGGAGGGGGGTTACACCAACACTTACGCAAACTCTCGGTGAAAAAACTGCACTGGTCCGGGACCTTGTACTGACCCCAAGTCCCGGACCAAGTCATGATGCAACTCTCGGCTGTTTTTGGTATGTGGTCGGGACCTTAACCTGGAACCAAGTCCGGACCAAAGCTAACAGAATCCCATATTATGCATTTCAAGCCTTGTTCAACTTGCTCTTTCACCATTGTTTACCCAAACTTCATACATGTACTTAGGCATATTCTAATACCAAAATATCACTTGAACCTCCTTAAAACATTGTCCAAACTGTTGCTCAATTACTTGAAAAATCTCTTAACACTTGTAAATATTTCCTTAGGTCTCTAGGTGGTAGTTTCATGCCTATACTCCAACTAACCAAAATGTTATCTCCCCACCATTACCACTACTCCCAAAAGCATTATTTCTCACAAACACCTCCTCACACAAACTACTTCTATTTTCACTAGTTCACCCTTAGACATTCACAAGGCATTATTTTTCCTTGATTACCATAACTTGAACAAGACTTAACATTCACATAATATTACTGTTGGTGTTTAAAACAACCCAATTTGATCTCTAAATCTCCAAGACAATGCCCAAGGCACCTTAACACTTAAGAACACCATAAATCACCTTCTTTTCACCTCTTAACACTTAACATTCCTAGTACCATCTAGGTCATAAAATCTCATTACAACACCTAAACTCCTTTGTTTATCAACTAAATTTTTTTTGCCATAGCTTCTCTTGTATATTTCACACCCAACACTTAGGTTTTCACCTTTGACAACCAAGAACACTTAATAACTTATCACTTAATACACATTCCTTACACACAAACATATGTTTTTTTCTCCTTTAACCATCCAAGATATTCATCTTCACAAGAGATGTTTTTACACACAACTAAACCTTTAAACAACACTACATCACAATATAGTGCATACACTTAAATTGCTTGGCACTTAGGCCCTTAAATAACATGGCTCTTAGACCCTTAAATTGCAAACCTTAAACACTGAATTTCCCACATATATATGCCTTTGACCTGTAAATACACACAACATCTCACATGCCCTTAAAAACTCCTTTTTGGATAGTTTGCTATCTATTCCCATTGGCTCTTTAGGTAGTTTTTAATAAGCATTTTAAAGCTCAATTCTAGGACACATAAAACTTCATTAAGGTGGCTCATTTACCTCTCTTTATTCAAAACTTCCTCACTGTTTTTCTTGCCCTTCTTGATTAAAAATCGGCAAGGTGTTTTTGATTGTTGTCAATCTTCAAATCAATATACTAGTAAAGATAATGAGCATTAAGCATTATACCTAAGCTCATGAACAAACCCTAGATTAACATAAGTGTTTTAAACACTAAATGAGATGTTTACCTTGGATTTGCAAGGGAACTTGTTTAAATAGCAAGAGAGGACTCCACCTAGTCCTTTGAAGTTTGGAATGAAGCTATAAGAACCAAAAGAAGACACCATAATGGTGTTTTTCGGCCAACTGAAAACAAGAAGGAAATGGAGTTTTCTTTAGTCTTTCCTTACCTTGAAGCAAAGGTGATCAATAAAAGGCAAAAAGATGAGCTCAAGCTCCTCCCATGGTGTTTCTTCTTGGCACCGAAATGGAGGTTTTGGCACTTTGAAAGATGAAGTTGAAGAGCTTGGCAAGACAAAGAGAATGGTGGTCTTAAATTTTGATTTGGTTAATGGAGCTAGGAATTACAAGAGTTTAAAGATGGTGGTGTGAGTGGTGCTGTAGCAAACCGTAAATGAGAGGAAGAAGAGAGGTTGGAGACGGTGGGAATTGAAGAAGGAAAGAAGATAATGAAGGAAAGGTAAGTTTGTAAGATATTTATGCTTAAAGTAAATAGTAACTTGCTTTATCATTACTTATTTACTTGTTAACTAGCAAAGGTGGTGAATCACCTTATAAAAACCGGCCCCCATTATCTACTTAGGAGTATTTTGGTCTTTGTTGACCAATTAATTCACTTATATTAACTTATGTTATAAACTAGCATATTTTGGTTACTATTCACAAAACAAGGCACATAATTGTGAAATTTTTGATTTCCCATTGATTTAGACTTCCTAATGTGATACTAAGTAGTACACATGTTAATTAAGAGTAATGATGACATTTAGCCACTCAAAACTCATTTACAAGACAATTTTTCAAAAATGTGCTTTAAGACTCCTTAAAGCACATTTTGTGTTTTAACTTGTTTTCAAGCTTGGTTTTCTTTAGTAATTGATTTAAAATTTTTATTAGCATGTTAATAAGGTCTAGGAATGACCTTTAGGTATTATACAAGATTACACCAAGTCTAGGGCAAGCATTTGCTTAAATTGACTTTAAGGTGTTTTCTTGTGTTTTGTTTGGTTAATTGTCTACCAAAGTTTCCTAAGGACTTAATTAGCCTTATCAAATCATAATTGAATATTATTAAGTCTTGGTAGGCTCTTTGGGTCCTAACCAAGTTAATTCCAAGCTTAGAGCATGTTTTTGCTCAAACTATCCTTTAGTGCTTTATTGTGTTTACTAATGTTTCTAAGGCACTTTTTAGCCTTTAAATATCATAGTTTTATATTTAAACAACATATCAAGGTTTGGGGTATTTCAATCTACCCCCCTTAAAAGAACTTCGTCCTCGAAGTTCATACTTCCCACGCATCATTTGGATTAGAACACGGGGATTACTTGCAAAATAAAACTTTCGTAACCAAACATACTTTACATCACAACCTCGGACTTAACGGTCCGGGTAACATATTCACATCCATACATAACATAACATACTTACATGATAACCTCGGACTTAACGATCCGGGTACCTTAATCAACATTTGTACTTACATAACAACCCTTAGACTCTCAGGTCTGGGTAAACATAACAACATTTAGACACATAGGTCTGGGAACATAACAACTTTCAGAACTCAACCACATTAGGACCCAAGGCCAAAATAATATTTATTACACATACCACACAACATGTCTTAGCATGTATGGCAACTAAAAATATCTTTTATACACACCGTGATCCTGCAGAACCCGGTCGCGATGGACACCTTCTGTCCCCGTTCCATTGGGAGATCAAAACAATCACTTAATTTTTAACATATATACTTCTCATGTCACCGGTCTGAAGACAAAGGCTCATACGTCCTCAGCTCGTGAGTAAGTACTACAAAAATATTGTTTGTAAGGTTAAGTAGGGGAACTTTCTTTAATTAAGGTATCACTCGAAGGTTTGAAAATACTAATTGAAAATCCTCTTTGAAAACGCATACAACTCCAAGTCCAACTTATGCTCTTTGCTTCTTTTCTTAGCGTGGTTAATCGTGACCACTTAAGGGAGCTTCAAGAATCATCCAACCCTGATGTGATCAGCATCAGTGTTGAACTATCCTTCCACCCCAATTTGTGTTTGGCTTCCCTTGATCACATGCAAATCAAGTTCCACCTCCCACTTCATTTTCAAGCATCAAATAATACACTCATTTCCAATTTTCTATCTTTTAGTCTTTCTAGTCATAATCATTACATCATCAAGGGATGGAACTCTGTCCATCAGTTAACTCCATTCACTTTAATCCAGTTACCTAGGTAATCTCATTCTCACTAGGTTCTATGTCAGTTTCATACCCTTTCATGAATCACTATATTACATATATACATATATTTTATCAAAATACAACACACGGTTTTACATTTATACACTGTCGGGGTTTTTATTCCCCCGGGAGTTTCTTTTACTCCCTTATACTTGTACTAACACACAACAACTAACAAAGTAGTCACACTTATCACAGTGGTATTTCGCATCTTCTGTGCAAAATTACCACAATTAAACCATGAATGAATGCGTATGTTTATGTAACACACGCAACAATCATCCAAACAAATCATTTTGTGTTATGCACAACATAGTTCACGTACACTTGTACGGTAAAACACACAAAGCGGTTTTGCGCTCTACCCCCCTTAAAAGGGATTACACCCACGTAATCAACCACTGAACATGGTTTAAAATGTTCTAACCGTCGTGAAGTGTTTTAACTCCAACGCGGTCTGTTATACAATGCGTTCTGGTTAGAGGATCTTAACCAAATTAGCGGTTTAGTCCCTAAACCAAGAATTCTCATTGGAGTTTGCTTTAACTCTTAACTAGTTTCGATTCTGGCCTGTGAGGCTTCTAGGCATTAATAATTAGCCATTCACTCATGTTCACTATGCACATTCAACACTTGAATCACTGGCTTACTAGTTTCTGCTGCGCAACTCTGATAACTGTAGAGCTTAGTTTGCCCCACTCGTTATTCTTACTTTATTTTACATCTCCAATTATCACCTTTATCTTGGTAATGATGGTTTCTCAACCGATGCATGGTACCTCTTACCGTGAGCGAATTTGGTGAGTTTCAAAACTTTCCATCCACTTCTCTAATAACTTACTGCACAAACTACTACGTATTTCACAATGATTGACTTGATTCCTTCCGACTTACTGTCGGTTGAGGTTGAGCTACTGCCTAATGTGTAGTGCTCTCTCGGTTATTTCCCACACTCGAGGTATATTCCATACCGATATTTGGTATTTAGTGCTACTGTAGTCACTTGTTCTTAATCATGCCTCCACATTTGGTTTTGTACATGTATTCTATCCTTGGTACGACCCTGCATTTTCTATGAATCGGTGATTATAGCGTTATAAGTCTCTTTCTACTTCCACCACCATTAACATTTCCCAAGTCCTAGCTATCCCACTCGATCATTACTGCGCAAGTGCAATACCAAAACACTCAGTCGTACAGAGTGCAGAGGCGTAAACTCCTGACAGTAAATCTCTTATGCGATTCGCGATTGAATTCACACTGTGTTTCACTGAGATTCTTATCTTATAATACTGGGTCCTGGCTTACTGCCTAGTTCATTTGTTAACACTTACCGTTGTATCTCCACTGGGCTTAACTCATAACTCTGCTCATTCACCATTTTATCATTTAACAATACTTATACAACGGTTGTTTACTGCGCACCGTGCTCTTACTCATTGTATATAATCAACTTACACTGCACCCGCTATTATATTAGCTTCCGCGGTTACACTGTGTTTCACCACTTATTTGGATGATTGCTGAATACGCTATTCTTCAAGTCTTTATGCTCCTTGAGTGTTGTTCATGACACATTTAGCATCACACACCTATTGTGGTTGTTATTAGACTTATTACCCTTCCGGTCTCCACAACTGGTATAAGCACTACTTTTCGTATTATTCTCATTCAAATCATTCTTGGGTAATAACAGTACAGTCAATTTTTAACATATTTCTTGGACTTGGTTCGCAAAACTACCGCTGTTGCGGTCTCACAATATCGAGAGGTATCCCCACTCTTAAAGCAGTGGTTCGTTATCCGCTCTATTTACTTATATAACATAAACTCCTGTAATCGATCAAATTTACATAACACATTTGTTTGTGGCTTATAAGCCTCACTGCCTCGAGCTCTGCTCATTGTAGGCTGTCCCACACATTTACTTCTCTGTACAACATTACATGGTTTAGAGGTTGTATTGGGCTCCATGACAAGGTCGTTGCATCACGCTTCCTTTCATAGGATTCCCCTTCAAGGATTTCAACTGTTGATGCAAACACCCTTCAGGGATTGCTCCTGGGTATTGCTAGGTTATGCCATTACATCTGGCTTACACTTATTGGTGTGTTTAGTTCACTACGCCGTTTTACGTTTCTTAGTTGGGTTTACTATCCTCTTCTGTGAAGATCGTTATTCCCTGGTAGTCTAAGTAATCATTCCGGGAGTTTCATCCCGTTCATTAAACATTAATGTGTCCATATTAGGCATCTACCTTGTCATGTATAGGCTGGGTCACCGTTCCAGCTATCATGTTTATCCCTGAGGATCCTTAAGACATATGCTATGTCTTTACATAACAGTCAGTGCACTTCGCACTTCCTGACTCTTAAACATTTCCTTGAAATAAATTCACTAATTCTTTTAGTCTCGTTAACTTAACTGGGTTCCTTTACTTCAGCCATTCGTGGTAATCCTTAGCTCTTGCTTGACTTTTACTGCTGACCGTAGTATAAAGTCAACTACTTCCCGTGTTCCGGACTCTACTCGTATACATATGTGGGGTACCATACTGATACATTACTACTTACCCAACTAACCCATAAGTAGGTCTATCAGGCCCACAAGCTCCTATCGGAGTGCGGTCGTCCCACAATACAGTTGGTACACTCGTAGTGTCCGTCACACGCCTAGGTGAAGTATTCTGTTGTCAACTCCCTTATATTGTCCTGTGAAAATATGCATTCCGCGCTTCCCGAACTTAATCAAGGGAAAGTCTATCCGTTGTTGTATCACTATGAACTCCATCAATTCCCTCGGGTCGCTACCTTTGGGTTTACCGGTTTCCTTTTCGGTTGCTCAAATCGCTGAGGCCGGTGTAGGTCCTCTGGTTGGTTTTTTTTGAAGGTTAGAAAGAAGTATTGGTTTAAAAGAAAATTTGGTTTTGAAAGAAAAGAGTTTGAAATAAATCTGAGTTTGAAAGAAAAAATTTCATGGTTTCTCAACGTCTTCTTGCCTTACCAAGTCTAGCTTCTTGCTGACTGGTTTATTCCCACATACATTGGTTAGGCTGTTAAGCCCTTCCACGGTTATGATGATCTCACTTAACTTCGTGGTACTTTACTAAGTACTTTGAAGTTGTTAAAAATTTCCCGAACAACCCTCTTATAGCAGCACTTGCCATGGCAAGTGCGCGAACTGGCTATCGGTTCAACACACACACCGGTTGCGGTATTGTTCTTACCTGCACTGTCATCAGTGGCCTTGTTGGCCCTTACTTGACCTTACAATCTTGACAATAAATCCTCTGGGCACTTCTCACTGTCTTCACATGACAATCATTAACTAGGGTGTTTCCCATTCTTGGAGACCCCTTTTACTTAGTGCTGTATCTTCTTTGTAGCCCGTTCCACTCATTTGTCGTGGTTACTGCGACTTATCCCTTGTTTGGGTACTACGTCGTAGTTCCTTAATCGGTTGGTATACCGTTGGTGACATTATTTAACAATTATGGTTCCGTAGACTCTCGTCCCGGGTTCCATTACTTCACTTCTTGCCCATTGCACGGTTGGTGCGTTGCAAGCTGGTTGTTCTCGACTGCTTGGCATGTCGACCCAGGTTGCCGGAAATTCCATTCTCCTATGCATAGGATTCTTAGTTTTTCGTTATTAAATGCGGGTAAAGTTGTTCACATGGGAACCGTCTTCGGGATCCCTAGTTTTCGGAATCTACCGTGTGACAGGTTCTCCGTACTTATGGAGATACTTAATAACAACCAGATCGGATATTCCCGAGTAAGAGAGGACTTTCATCTCTCTGGCGTTGTTTCCCGAGTTATAAAACAGGGATTGTGGAGGGCGGGATGGATAATGTAGGTTTCCAGTACACACTGGTAATTCCTAACTAGCGTATCTCTCACGCTATCACTTAACCCTTAACCCAAAGTACTTAAATCATAACTCGGTACTTCCTAAGCTCGGTAATTCAGTCATCAGAGCGATACTTCGCTCTGATACCACTTTTTGTAACACCCCAACTAACAACAACACACTTAACAACAATCTGCAGCGGAAAACTTAACTCATCACATTACTTAACTCATTGGTGTTACACGCCGTTAACCACCCACATGGCTAACAAGGCTAATACATATACATTGTATCGGTCTGATGGACTAGATTCCCGAGCAACTATACATTACTATCCCTTTCTATTGACAGCAACCAATATACATATACATTCCAACTGTACCGAGTATTACAAACTAGTGCCGATAACAATTTCGGTCTTACTACACCTACAATACCTACACAATTTAAATGGCTACCCATGAACAAACGACTACCCCATCCTACTCTCGAACGGCTTCCAGCTCCTTGTACCTGAAATAGGAAAGAGAAGAAAGGGTGGCCCCCCAGGGGGCTCAGCACCTTTGCTGGTATGGTAATCCCGCAGCCCGCATGCTACCGGGCCACGCACAACTAATTTTCGTCTTATCATGGGGTTGATTATATTTAAATCATGCATGAAAACTATAAACACATAACACATTTCATACTCACAACAAAGGGCTCAACAAAACAGACAACACATCTATACTTGATAAATCACTCATTGTATTCTTTAACCGTAGAGGGTTTCTCCTCTAATGGAGCTATTTCCTTAATAGACGACACTTACCCACTAATCGGGTTTACCCTCAAACACCTCCTATTATAAACTGGGATTCATATCCATGGTCCACATGTTCCGCATTTTATCGTACTTATAACATCACATCGCAATAAGAATTGCAGCGCAACAATAACACATAACATAACGGTAACGGTTCTCTTTACGAACCGACTCAAACATAGTTAGTTAACTTAGAAACCTAGAGAATGAATACACCCTCATGATAAGCTCGTTACATCACTCATTACCGTCCTGTTAGTCAGACGAGTAACTTAACTTAAAGATGGATCGGATATAGTGATCCGAACACACCGTACATAATCCCCAACCGACGTGAGTCAGAAAAGCCTTGGTTAAGCTTAAGGGTGATTGAAGACCAACGAAGGAAAACAACCAACAGAGAGGGAGCTAAAGAAACTGTATACATCAACTCCCAAACAACGCGCGACCGGAACAGCCGGATTCCTCACTCCCCGGTTAGCACTTGTTAGAAGTCCCATTATTGGACTTAGTACATTAATTCACAAATAGATGGTTAGGTCTAGTTAGACACACACAAGGGTAGTGAACATACTATCACGCACAAACAACACATAACTAACACACGCATAGCCGTGGTTAGAACGTTCCCATGGTTTGGGTCGTTAAGTCCGAACACCGATCTGCTATGTGATCCTAGAGTCGGTTAGTTGAGTTTAGCACATATTTAAGCTAAACGGTATCGGAACTACGCACACCACATAATTAAACAACTGTAAACTCATTACATGTTTTTATCTTAAAAGGTGGCAAACATACAGAAAAACACATTGGCATACAAGCCGGTGTAATCCGGTAGGACACAGGTTGCAAGAAAACCATACCTGTCTCCAAGGTCCACTCTATTGTGCCCTCTTAAGTTCCTAGAACAATTCTCGAACAACTGGTAACATTACATTTACTTTTATTAACATCGGGGTAACATGATTGTTTAAAGTCTAATGCTCATAACTTACCCCCGTTAACTAGTTAAATAACTTGACATTTTTAACTTGTTTTACTTTCACATTTTATTACAACTTTTCACCCACTTAATTGTCTTTATAACTCCCTTAACATGTCCTTAACAACCTTATAACATCATTACTTATCAATCCCCATCATTAGATATCATTTTCCAACCTTTAACAACATTTTTAGAGTGGTCCGAGACTTGGTACTTTCCTTAAGTCTCGGACCAACACTTAAGCAAACTCTCGGGTGAAAAACTGCACTGGTCTGGGACCTTGTACTGGCCCCAAGTCCCGGACCAAGTCATTGATGCAACTCTCGGCCTGTTTTTGGTATGTGGTCCGGGACCTTAACCTGGAACCAAGTCCCGGACCAAAGCTACAGAATCCCATATTATGCATTTTCAAGCCTTGTTCAACTTGCTCTCTTCACCCATTGTTTACCCAAACTTCATACATGTACTTAGGCATATTCTAATACCAAAATATCACTTTGAACCTCCTTAAAACATTGTCCAAACTTGTTGCTCAATTACTTGAAAAATCTCTTAACACTTGTAATATTTTCCTTAGGTCTCTAGGTGGTAGTTTCATGCCTATACTCCAACTAACCAAAATGT
The DNA here is from genome assembly GCA_023374045.1 of Limonium bicolor. Taxonomy (NCBI): domain Eukaryota; kingdom Viridiplantae; phylum Streptophyta; class Magnoliopsida; order Caryophyllales; family Plumbaginaceae; genus Limonium; species Limonium bicolor. The sequence goes on along the minus strand of CM041783.1, from coordinate 46,232,797 downwards.
TATCTCCCCACCATTACCACTACTCCCAAAAGCATTATTTCTCACAAACACCTCCTCACACAAACTCCTTTATTTCCCACTAGTTCACCCTTAGACATTCACAAGGCATTATTTTTCCTTTGATTACCAAAACTTGAACAAGACTTAACACTTCACATAATATTACCTTGGTGTGTTTAAAACACCCATTTGATCTCTAAATCCTCCAAGACAATGCCCAAGGCACCTTAACACTTAAGAACACCATAAATCACCTTCTTTTCACCATCTTAACACTTAACAATTCCTAGTACCCTCTAGGTCATAAAATCTCATTACAACACTTAAAATCCTTTGTTTATCAACTAATATTTTTTTTTGCCATAGCTTCTCTTGTATATTCTCACACCCAACACTTAGGTTTTCACCTTTTGACAACCAAGAACACTTAATCACTTAATCACTTAATACACATTCCTTACACACAAACATATTGTTTTTCATCCTTTAACCATCCAAGATATTCATCTTCACAAGAGATGTTCTTTACACACAACTAAACCTTTAAACAACACTACATCACAATATAGTGCATAAACTTAAATTGCTTGGCACTTAGGCCCTTAAATAACATGGCTCTTAGGCCCTTAAATTGCATAAACCTTAAACACTGAATTTCCCACAAATATATTGCCTTTGACCTGCAAATACACACAACATCTCACATGCCCTTAATAAACTCCTTTTTGGATAGTTTGCTATCTCATTTCCCATTGGCTCTTTAGGTAGTTTTTAATAAGCATTTTAAAGCTCAATTTCCTAGACACATAAAACTTCATTAAGGTGGCTCATTTACCTCTCTTTATTCAAAACTTCCTCACTTGTTTTTCCTTGCCCTTATTGATTAAAAATCGGCAAGGTGTTTTTGATTGCTTGTCAAACTTCAAATCAATATACATGTAAAGATAATGAGCATTAAGCATTATACCTAAGCTCATGAATAAACCCTAGATTAACATAAGTGTTTTAAACACTAAATGAGATGTTTACCTTGGATTTTCAAGGGAACTTGTTTAAATATCAAGAGAGGACTCCACCTAGTCTTTGTTGACCAATTAATTCACTTATATTGACTTATGTTATAAATTAGCATATTTTGGTTACTATTCACAAAACAAGGCACATAATTGTGAAATTTTTGATTTCCCATTGATTTAGACTTCGTAATGTGATAATAAGTAGTACACATGTTAATTAAAGAGTAATGATGGACATTTAGCCACTCAAAAACTCATTTACAAGACAATTTTTCAAAAATGTGCTTTAAGACTCCTTAAAGCACATTTTGTGTTTTAACTTGTTTTCAAGCTTGGTTTTCTTTAGTAATTGATTAAAATTTTCATTAGCATGTTAATAAGGTCTAGTAATGACCTTTAGGTATTATACAAGATTACACCAAGTCTAGGGCAAGCATTTGCTTAAATTGACTTTAAGGTGTTTTCTTGTGTTTTGTTTGGTTTAATTGTCTACCAAAGTTTCCTAAGGACTTAATTAGCCTTATCAAATCATAATTGAATATTATTAAGTCTTGGTAGGCTCTTTGTGACCTAACCAAGTTCATTCCAAGCTTAGAGCATGTTTTTGCTCAAACTGTCCTTTAGTGCTTTATTGTGTTTTCTAATGTTTGTAAGACACTTTTTAGCCTTTAAATATCATAGTTTATAATTTAAACAAATATCAAGGTTTGGGGTGTGTCAGTGTTACATTGAGTTATATGGGGTTATATAAACTCATAACTCAATTTTCGGCCTATACCGGGACACTCCCGGGGCAAAAAGGGGCGTTAAGAAATTCGTCCGAGCACTTTGTGTATTTTTGAAAAAGTAGCCCGAGCATTCTCTTTAGAATGGTGAATATTAATGATAGGATCTCTTAGAATAATTTATATTGGAGTTTTGGTTTATGGGGCCCTCATCGGGAACCTCCGAGCACTTTGTCTTTAACTGAGAATTTAGCTTGAGAAAATCATCTTAAATGTTCATTAAAGTGTTATTGTGCATTTATAATGAAGTGTAATGCTTTAATTTATTTAATAAAGTATTTCCGGGACTTTCGGGCCTTAAGGGGCCCTTAAGGGAACTCCCGGGCATATTATATTTTTACTCAGTTCTAACTGAGGACTTGTATTTTAAAGGTCATAAAATGATCCTTGATTAACTTCATATGATTTTTATAACTTATATACCTTGTTTAGCTTAAGGTTGGGCTTTAACGCACGTTTTTGACCTTAAGGAGTTTAGGTGCGTTTTAACGCCCAAGTGCTTATATACTTTTCTCAGGTTTAATAATCCCCTAAATAATACTTATTCCCCTTTATTTAATTATTTAAAGGTTAGGGGTATTTAAGTCTACCCCCCTTAAAAGGACTTCGTCCCGAAGTCATAACTTATACTTATTCATCCTATAGGATCAAGTTCCTCATATCTATTCTGTATACTTATCATTCCTGGGTGTCAATACTATATTGACATCTCTATATTCCATCGGTAATCTGAGTGTATATAATTCATATAAACACATATCCTTTGTTTGTTACAAACAATGTAGTCACAACATAAGTAATTTGATAAATACTGTAAAGCAAATAAGTGTCCCAATTTCCTAGATATCCCACTCGGTCATTACTGCACAAGTGCAATACCAAAACACTTAGTCCTACAGAGTGCAGAGGCGTAAACCCTTGGCAGTAAATCTCTTGTGTGATTGTAGGAATGAATATATGCAGAGTAAATAAGTGTACTTTTTAAATCAACCAAGTGTTACATAGAACACACCAATACCAAGTGTCACATAGGACACGTCAACAACCAACAATCAAGTGTTACATAGAACACAACCATAACCTATTCAAGTGTCACATAGGACATATCATTAACCAACCAGTGTCACATGGGACATATCAATAACCATAACCATCCAACCAATTGCACACATGCGCAACAATCAAACACAAACAACCAATTACAAAACCAGTATAGACTGCAGATATGCAAGTTGCATGTGGTGCTCTACCCCCCTTAAAAAGGGTTACGCCCACGTACCCCACAAGTATACACAAAACGAAGAGAAAAGTGTTGGATACTTGTCTCGCATGGAGTCTTCTAACTCCCATGTCGCCTCCTCAATGTCGTGGTTTGACCACAGAACCTTGACCATTCTAATGGTCTTGTTCCTGGTTTCCCTAGTCTTGGAGTCTAAGATGCGAACAGGGGTTTCCTCATATCTAAGTGTAGGATCTAGTTCGAGTGTCTCGGGCTCTAAAATATGTGATGGATGAGGCACAAACTGCTTCAGCTGTGAAATGTGGAACACATTATGCACTCTCAGCTCAACAGGTAAATCTAACCTGTAATCTAATGGGCCCACTCGCTCCGTAATAAGGTACGGTCCTACATACTTCGGGCTTAGCTTGCCCTTCTTCCCAAATCTAAAATTTCCTTCATAGGTGAAACTCTAAGGAAGACTCGATCGCCTACTGCGAGCTTGAGGTCTCTCCTACCGACATCAGTCTATGGCTTCTGTCTGTTTACGAGATATAGCCCCAAGAATCTATGCATTCTCTGATATGTTCCATAGTGCGTTAGTATGCTTTTATATTTGAATCTCATATGTATGGGTGAAGGTAATCTACCATCCTGTATGTTGTCAATATTACTTTGTGGCTTGTTTAAACTAGCTCTTGTAAAACACTTCCATTAATCGCCTCTTGTAGTTGTAATTAGCGGCGCTTGGGTTTGTATTAATATTAGGGCATACTTAAGCTCCCTCTCTTTTGATCCTCAGGTCATCATCTTGTGATTCCGGTATTTGAGTTTACTGCCACCACATTCGGTTTTCATTTTCAATGTAAAGTATGGGCTATGTTTGAGCCGTGCATCTTATGTATATTATAGAAATATTTCTTGATATTATTGATTCACCAATTGTCGGTAGTACATACTCGCTTGTTATCGTCTGTTCATCAGGTATACCACAGTAGGGTTCTGCTAAGGTTCCTAACACGGTACAGTTTTCTCTTAATTCAACATGTTCTTGCGGTTGTGAATCAACTCATGTGAGTATTAGTATAATGTTTCTACTCTTTATATTCTACCATGTTTATAGGTAGATTCCCATTTAATGTATATATTGGTTTGAATTCATAAAGAAAGACATGGAAGTCGATCTTTCCTTCCAGATGGCAATTTGGCCATAACTTAGAAGGTAGCTTGAGAATACTCTTATTATAGGTAATTGCCTCTTGATCTTATATTTAATTTATTAACATGGTTCATGAAATAATAATAGTTAATATTTCCCTCACAATTGACTATTTTTCCGATACGCGCGGAGTTGTTTTAGCTATTTAATCTCCTCAGGGTAACCTGGATAACTTAACTCTTAATTTACACCTTCTACATCTCATATACTTATTAGTCAAATCTTATATTAGATTTAAGAATAACTACTTACATATTACAGAAATATTTGTGACCACTTGTAAGGAGTCTCAGGAATCATCCAACCCTGACGGGGTCAACGTCAGTGTTGAACTATCCTTCCACACCATTTTGTGTTTGACTTTCCCTTGATCTGACCAGGATCAAGTTCGACCTCCCACGTCAAATATCAAACAACCACATAATTATCATATTCCAAATTTTATCTTATCCAACCTTGTGACGTGGTGAGTACTACATGTACATTTTTCTTTAATTGTTATACAACCATTACAATAACTGTTATAACCTATACTTGAATATAGTGTATTCCTTAATCCCCGGAACCATTTTCCTTTGATCAAATCATCAAGCGGGGAAGCCAGTTTTTCCTCTTGGCATAAAAGGTAAGTTCTTATTAAAACATCTAGGTATATACTGCCTCATAATTATATTCATGAATCATTTTAACTCTTACATCCATCATACAAGTAATAAATTCAGTCATGGACTTGAATACCTTAGAATACACTCTTCTCTTTAGAAGGCTTATCTAGTATTTATCTCACTAGGGCTTGATTATTTCCTACACTTTGGTTATTATTACCTTGAACAAGGGCAGTCACAGTTAGACTTCCAAGGAAAAGTTTTCCTAACTCGATCAACAATTATAGTCCATAAAGTATTATTTCCTCCACCTTAAAGCTTGGTTTTTTCTTATTTCACCTAAACCCCATGAATCAGGTGAACCATATGTTCAGCCTAGGTTAGGTATCCCTTAATATTAGTACCATCTCAAACTAAGGGTTTCCAGTTTGAATTCTACGGTTTGGTAATAGTACAATTAAAGCTTATTGTTTATTTCTATCTCTTAGAAACGTGGTTAATCCATAACTTAATGGCTCTCTAAAATAGATCGATTAGGTGTATCAAATAGAGGGTTTAGAATTCTTAGAGATTGTATATTACGTTATGAAAGTTCACGTATAGAATACTTGTTACAAGCCAAGGGGTATGTTTTCCTACTTTTAAGTTTAATTCCCACTCACTTTTAGTGTATATTCTAATTCAAACTCTTAATATCACTTATACTTCCTTCATTGTAAGTATCAATGAGAGGTATTCGTTACCATGTTTATATAAAAATTTATATTACATAGGGGTTAGCCTTATTTGATTTCTTGCGCTTTTTATTCGCACTCATAAATTGAGCTGTCATAGAAGACATATGCTCGTATAAAACCATATGGATGGTGTAGGACGTAAGCCTCAAAATAGGGCAGGTGTATTTTAATGATATTAAGCCCTCTGAGATGTATTAATACTCTTCAACGTTTTAGGTTTACAACCTCCACATTATATTTATATATGTAGCATTTGGTATTTAATTAGGTAGTTCTCCCGACTTCAGAAAATATACGTTCAAAGTTTGTTCTTTCCTCTTTATTAATTAGGAGTCCAACGCTGTCACTATATTGATACTAGCTGAGACTCTTGGTATTTGCTCAGGTATTTTAAAACCCACGCTTTTTCCATTATGGATGTTTAGTTATATATTTTGAGATTCTGTTTCTCTATTGTCATATTTCGAGGTTTTGCACTATCTTCTCTCGAAGTTAATATGGGACTGTAAGATTTTCTAGTCCCGCACTGAGCGGTAAGCTCGGTGCCTGGGTATCCCATAAAATTTCAGTGTTTGTTCTTTACGTGCTCGTCTTCATCAAACCCTTTCGACAATTTATGTAGTCTTAAGTATTTTATATTAATTAATGCATTCCCTTTCGTGACATCTGCTCGTCATTTAGGCAGGTCACAATTTGTAATTATTGTAAGTTTGGACAGTTGGTGCCGCCCTTCAGCGGTCCAAGCAGAACTAACTTATTATCCTTCACTGTGCTATCTCACGCCATGTATCCCAAGGCTAATTTTGGTTTAATACTCTTAATCCCCTGGTACACTAATCTGGATTTTCCACTAAATATCAACGCGTCTCCTGACTTAAAAATAATTTTGTTTGCCTTATCCATCCTTTTCTTATTACCGTATAAAGACTCAGCATCATGTCCTATGGAGAATGATACAACTGGTATCCTAGGAACTCGTGTTCCACATACCTTTCTTACTTCACTATATAACTTTGCTTGTGGATTTCAATCCTTACCCATACACATCATGTAACACCCCTACCGCTAATACCGTCATTACCGTACAATACTTACCTTCGCAGTGGATATTACTTACTCAACGGCGGGTGTACAATGCCGTTAGTCACCCACGTGACTAACAAGGCGAGTTACAATCCTACATACTATCGGTCTGATGAATATGAACATACCGAGTACTCTACACAATACAACACTTCCCATTGCATACTCAACCATAATTTGATTACAACTCCAATACAATACTATACTGAGTCTACTACAATCCATAAATTACCGATACAGTTTGGAACTTCCAATTTCCCCATACATTACAAATACAATCCCTAAAATACGGCTACCCATGCTTACATAGCAGTCCCCGTCCTACTCTCTCGAACGGTGGTCAGCTTCGAGTACCTGCACACTAAAAATGTTCCCCCTAGGGGGTCAGCTTACGCTGAATATGAATTTCGCATATACCGCGTGCTAACCGCGGTACGCCGACTACTTTGGGTCGGATATACATGGAGTTCATTTTACATGCATACATACATACTCATACTACAACAATACAATAAAAAATACCTACATAAATATACAAGTTCAATACTTACTAAGGAAGACAATTCGATAGTCAACCATTCGTATTTGTTATTCATTCATTACTCTTCGTACTGTGTTCGATATTCACTACTCTACTCATACTTACTCCTTACTCTTGCATACTCATCACTCCATGTTCAATACCTTACTCGTACACGATCCTTACTCTGTACTCGTTATTATACTTGTGCATACTCACTACTCAATTCTCCATACTTACTCTTACGTACTCAATACTCAATGCTTACTCATACATCCTCGATACTCGGTACTCATTACATACTCATACTCACTTCTTACTCAGTACTCATTGCTTTACTCACACATACGCAATACTCAATACTCATTACTTTGGCCTCTAGGCGGAGTCATACACAAGACTCGCCACCGGACCTACAATACGAGGGCTATACGCTTAGCTCCTTAAATACTCAAATGCCCGCTTTTACCGGACTACTCAAATTCCCAACACTCTTCTCTCAGAGTACATTACAATCTCATGGATTAGCCTAGGAGTGTCTCTCTCGATAACCTCCACTAGCTTAGGGAATTACCACCGACTAGTATCCTCAGATTTAAGGGTTTCCCCAACGTATCGAATACTCTCATGTTCGGGACATACTTACATCAGTCGGATCCTCTCATTATGGGTCGACTAGTTGCTAAGGGGTTTGGAGATCACTCATCATTCTTTACTACTCCCATGGTTCATGTCTTGCACCAAGATTAATTCCTCTAATAGAGGTTACTTATATACTTCCACTACTTGTTATTTGTGGATTATTCATTTCGGTTCTCCTACCGTTATCGGAAGGTTATTACTCCCATACACTCTCTCACATTGTAACACCCCTACTACGCACATTACACTAAATGAAGTCGCAGCGGAATTAATAACTAAACAGTAACTAACGCTTCGGTGCTACAACGCCGTCAACCACCCACGTGGTTGACAAGGCAGAATAAATACAAATGTACCGGTCTGATGATCAGACTCCCGAGCATAAAACTAAACCATAAATACATTATATACAATACCGAGTAATACATACATCCTTCACTGTTAAACATTACTGTAAACTGTCACAACCAAATATAAACAACGCCACGGGAGCACAGGCGCATCCCGGGCCAACATCCCAAAAGTACTCAAAAATAAACCACATCCTAGGATCTAGAGCCACTCCGCTTCTTCGATCCTCATCCTGCAGTATAAGAAATATGGATCCCCGAGGGGGTCAGCAACCTTGGCTGGTATGGCTAACGCGCAGCCCATCGGCTACCGGGATACGCGCAACTAATTGTCATGATAACATGGCATTCATTTATATACATAACATAACATAACATGTGGCATAGCAACAATGGTGCACAGCACAATAACACATACTCAGGGGATTTTCACTCCACGATAACAAACCACAAGGGTCAAATAACACAAGAGCCTAGAGAGTGATTCACTCTCATGTTAAGCTCATTAAACACACTCATTACCGTTCTGTTAGACGAACGAGTAACTTAAGTCACAGATGGTTCGGATTTAGTGACCCGAACACACCACACAAACACATGTTCCCACTAAACCGATCATAAGTCAGAATAGGTAAGCTTTGGAAGAAGCTAGCGGGAGATCGAACGCCAAATTAAGGAGAACAATCTTAACAACATAAGAGTCGAATCTGATTCAGATATCTACTCTTAACTTACATGCATGACCGGACAACCGGATTCCTCACTTCCCAGTTAACACTTGTTAGAAGTTCATAGTGGAACTTAACAACTAATACACAATAGGTGGTAAGTCATGTTAGACACTCACAAGGGAAATGAGTCACAACATCACATCACAATAACATGAACAACTGTAAACTCATTACATGTTTAAATCTTATAACGTCATAAACACACAGAAAAACATACAACACACAAGCCGGTGTAAACCGGTAGCAACAGACTGCAAGAAAACCATACCTCGGTCCTTGCCTCGACTGGTTTCCACCTTGAGAGAATCCTAAACACATTAGTAACGTCGGTTAATTTACGCACTAGTCCATTATTAACATTATCTACTCAACATTACTAGTTTATTTTATTTTACACTTGTTACAACTTTCATCCTTTAATTGCCTTTAAAACCCACCTAACATGTCTCACATAACCTTATAATATCATTACTAACCAACTACCATTTTTGATAACAATTCCCATCTTAAAACAATAATTTTTGGTCCATACAGTGGCCTGTCCGAACTTGTGTCCGAACTTCCAAGTTCGGACGCAAGCCGTGACTTTAGACAGAAAACAGACGCACGTCCAAACTTATGTCCGGACTTCGGAAGTTTGGACGTGAGCCGAGAAAAATCTAGACAGAAATCCATGCGTCCGAACATGTGTCCGGACTTCCCAAGTTCGGACACAGTTCGAGGATAATCCTAAGGAAGAATGGGTACGTCCGAACTAGTGTCCGGACTTCCCAAGTTCGGAACACTGTTCGCGAGTGAGAATCCTTTTACCCAACAGAGCCTGTCCGAACTTCCACATCCGGACGGAAGTTCGGACAAGGCATTTTACTCAATTTCTAAGCCCTTAAACACTTAACCAAATTTCTCCAAAGCCTCCAACCCTTATAGTATCTTCTCCTAAAGTTTCTAAGTGGTATTCCTTGCCTATCCCAATCATTATACCAAGATATTTCTTCCACACAACATCATTACTTAAACATCATTTCTTACAAACTAAAACTTCTTATGTCATCCTTGAAATCCCTTTTTCTAAGCTTACACTTTCTCCTTATTTTACCAAAGTTTGCCTAAGTCCTTACCTAAGTCCAAAATGACTTTGGTACATACTAAAACCTCAAGCTCATGCCTAAGTCCTTCTCACATCTTAAATCACCCTAATGCATTTTTTCACAAGGAAAACACTAACCATTCTAAATACTCCTAACTCATCAATCTCATTTTAAACTCTAGAACTTCACATTTATTACCTAAATTTCGACATAGGTTCTCCTAGAACATTACTAAACCAAAACACATTGTTCTTACCAAAAACAACCAAGAACACTAAAAATCCATCAAGCACTTATTATACATAAACTCCACTCACAAAGCACTACATCACAATATAGTGCATAATTTAAATTGCATGGCACTTAGGCCCTTAAATAACATGGCTCTTAGGCCCTTAAGATGCATAAATCATAAACACTGAATTTCCACAATATATTTGCCTTTAACCTGCAATACACTCAACAACACATATGCCTTTACTAAGCTCTTGAGAACACTTTACTAAGTCATTCACCATTTGCTCTTTAGGTAGTTTTAACAAGCATTTTAAGCTCATTTCTCCTAAGGCATTAAACAACATTAGGTTAGTAGATTTACCTCTTTTCCAAACAACTTCTTTCTTGTTTCCTTTAAAAACCGGTAGGGTATTTGATTCTTTGGCAAGTTCTAAACAATATACAAACATTATAATGAGTATTCAAGCTATAAGCTCCATCTCATTGTAAACCCTAATTTTACATTGTTTCAAAAACATTAATGTAGTTGTTTTACCTTGCTCTTTGAAGAGAGTTTGAATATCAAGCAAGAGAGGACTCCACCTAGTCCATGAAGAGTTGGAATGAAGCTAGAACAAGGTCACACAAGGAGCTCCTTCAACATGTATTTTCGGTTACAACAAAAACATGAAGGAAATGAAGTTTTTATTTGAGATTCCTTACCTAGAAGCAAAGGAGAGTAACAATATGTAAAAATACAAGCTCAAGCTCCTTCAATGGAGGAACTCCATGGCACCGAAATGGTGGTCTTGGACTTTTAAGAAGAGAAATGAAGAGCTTGATGAGAGGAAGAGATTGGTGGTGTTTGTTTTTGATTTGAACAAGTGAGCAAGATTTTACAAGAGATCAAAGAGGAGTTTTAATGGAGGTGGTGTGGTATTACCGTGAGAGAACAGCAAGGAGAAGGGAGAAGAAGAAGGTTGAGACCGTGGGAATGAAAGAAAGAAATGAGAGAATGAGATAGAATTTGCTTTTAAGAGATATTTGTAGTAATAAAGTAAAAAGTAAGTTTAATTAGTTTTCTTTACTTACTTATTATACAACTAGAGAGTGGTGAGTCACCACACTTAGAAAACCGGCCCCCTATATTATAATGAGGGTATTTTAGTCTTTGTTTGTCAATTTAATTACTTATGCAAAGATATGTTACAAAATAGCTTATAAAAATCACTATTCTTGAAAACAAGGCACATAGAAGTGAAATTTTTGATTTCCCATTAATATAGACATCCAAATGTGATACTATATAGTACACATATATTTTAGAGTAATGATGGACATCTAGCCACTCAAAACTCATTTACAAGACAATTTTTCAAAAATGTGCTTTAAGACTCCTTAAAGCACATTTTGTGTTTAAACTTGTTTTCAAGCTTGGTTTTCTTTGGTAATTGGTTTAATATGTTCATTAGTGTATAAATGAGGTCTTGGTAAGTTCATTAGGTCTTAACCAAGTTTATCCCAAGCTTAGAGCACATTTTGGCTCTTATTGACTTTAAAGCACATTTTGTGTTTTCTTTTGTTTAGATTTGTTTACTAATGTTTCTAAGACTCTTTTTAGTCTTAATACACCATATTTAAGTGTTTATACAATATATTAAGGTTTGGGGTATTTCAATCTACCCCCCTTAAAAGAACTTTGCCCTCAAAGTTCATACTTCCACTTCTCCTGAATATTAGAACACGGGAACACTTATAAACAATACTTCCATACATCATTAACAACACACTTACATAACATTGGACACCTGGTCCATACAACATAACATCGGGTACATAACATTGGACACAAGGTCCATACAACATTATCCACATCATTCAGACACAACGGTCTGTAACATAACAACATAACATAGACGATGTATTCAAATACACGTCGTACACACATAACCGAAACGGCTCTACCCCCCTTAAAAAGGGGTACGCCCCGTACCCTATACACATAAGGACTAAGAAGTAAACAATGACGGGTACTTCGCCTTCATCTTTTCTTCCAGCTCCCAAGTGGCCTCCTCAACGTCCTGGTTAGACCAAAGAACTTTCACCAGTCTCACGGACTTATGGCGAGTGTCTCGAGTCTTAGTATCCAGAATCCGTATCGGAGTCTCCACTGATCGCATGGTCGGCTCTAAGGTTAGCCTTTCAGGCTGAAGCACATGAGACGGATGAGACATATACTTCTTCAACTGGGACACATGAAATACATCATGTACCTTGCCCAGCTCGGCGGGTAAGTCTAGTCTATAGGCTACCGGGCCGATCCGCTCCGTCACAACATAAGGCCCCACATATTTTGGGCTCAACTTGCCCTTCTGGCCAAAACGAAATACTCCATTCATGGGGGATACTCTCAAAAATACCTGATCGCCCACGGCGAACTCCAGGTCACGTCTGCGCACATCTGCGTACGACTTCTGTCTATCCTGAGCTGCCTTCATGTTGCCCGGATCTGGCGAACTTCTGCCTGGACTTGTTCAAGATACTCTGGTCCTATAATGACCGTCTCACTCGACTCATCCCAGCATAATGGCGTGCGGCATGGTCTACCGTACAAGGCCTGGAAGGGAGACATCTTGATCGAAGCATGATAACTGTTGTTGTAACTAAACTCGATCAGATGTAACTTATCAATCCAGCTGGTCTGAAAGTCAAGTGCACAAGCACGTAGCATATCCTCAAGTGTCTGAATGGTGCGCTCACTCTGACCATCGGTCTGTGGGTGAAACGCTGTACTCAATTTCAATTCAGTACCCAATGCCTCTCGTGTGGACTTCCAATATCTGGATAAGAATCTGGTATCTCTGTCAGATACAATCATTTTCGGTACACCATGATGTCTTACAATTTCTTTATCAAAGAGTTCTGCCAATCTTGCCACTTTCCAAGTGTCCTTCATCGGAATGAATCGGGCCACCTTGGTCAGTCGGTCAACTACAACCCATATCATATTCAGACCTCCCCTTGTAGGCGGAAGCCCTACTACAAAGTCCATGGAGATATCATGGAACTTCCACTCAGGCACTGGCATTGGCTGTACCATACCACCAGGCCGTCGGTGCTCAAACTTGACCTTCTGGCAAGTGAGACACCTCAACACATAATCACTTACATTTTTTCATTCCAGTCCACCAAAAATACCTTTTCACACTCTTATACATCTTTGAAGCTCCGGGGTGAATCGAAGTAGTAGAACAATGGGATTCACTCAATATGCGCTCCTTCAACTCAGCGCTACTCCTAGGTATACACAATCGGCCATTCAGCCTAATCAGGTCATCATCGTGGAGTCTGAAGTCGTACTTCTGACCCTCGAATGTGCCGTCAATAAGCTTCTGCCGGATCTCCAGCATGTAATGATCCGTCATCTGAGCACTCCGCACCTCTTCAACCAAGCCAGTATGAGAGACTAGCGAATGGAGAGAGTGTGCTCGGCGACTCAATGCGTCAGCTACCACATTTGCCTTACCCTCTTTATATTGCAGATTAATATCGTAGTCATTCAGAAATTCAACCCACCTTCTTTGCCTCATGTTCAACTCTTTCTGAGTGAACAAGTACTTTAAGCTTTTGTGGTCAGAATAGATTGTCACACTTACCCCATACAAATAATGTCGCCATATCTTCAATGCGAAGACAATGGCACCCAACTCTAGATCGTGGGTAGGGTAGTTCTCCTCATGCTTCTTCAGCTGACGGGAGGCGTACGCTACGACCTTCCCGTGCTGCATCAATACACAACCCATACCTCTGCCTGATGCGTCGCAGTAGACCTCAAAACCATCTGGACCGTCTGGTATAGTCAGGACTGGTGCAGATGTCAGAGCATCCTTGAGACTCGCGAAAGAACTCTCACAGTCGACTGTCCACTCGAATGGTGCATCCTTCTTCATTAAGGAAGTCATCGGCTTCGAGACACTGGAGAAGTCCTTCACAAACCTCCTATAATAACCTGCCAGACCGAGGAAGCTCCTGATATCAGTGACTGTCTTCGGCCTAGGCCAGGTGCGCACTGCATCTATCTTTGCCGGATCAACAGCGATCCCGGCCTCAGAAATCACATGTCCAAGGAAGGATACTTGGTTAACCAAAATTCACATTTCGAAAACTTTGCATACAACTGGTTCCTCCTCAATGTTTGTAACACATTTCTCAGGTGGCTTTCGTGCTCACCTCTTGATTTAGAATACACAAGAATATCATCGATGAAGACTACCACTGATTTGTCCAACTGATCTTGGAACAAACGGTTCATTAAGTCCATGAACTTTGCTGGTGCATTCGATAAGCCAAACGGCATAACTGTGAACTCATAATGCACATACCTCGTTCTGAAAGCTGTCTTTTGGATATCACTATCACGGATGGCAATCTGATGGTATCCGGAACGTAAGTCTATCTTGGAGAATACTGATGCACCCCTCAGCTGATCAAATAGATCGTCGATGCGTGGTAAAGGGTAACGGTTCTTCACCGTAACAGCATTCAGCTCCCGATAATCAATACACAGGCGGAGGCTACCGTCCTTCTTCTTCACGAAGAGGACCGGCGCTCCCCATGGTGAAACACTAGGGCGGATAAAGCCCTTGTCAAGTAGGTCTCTCAGCTGCTCCTTGAGCTCTGTCATCTCTGCTGGAGCCATACGATAAGGTGCTTTCGCAATGGGTCCAGTACCCGGAACTAAGTCGATCTCAAACTCAACCTCTCGTGCTGGCGGCATGCCCGGCAGTTCCTTAGGAAATACATCAGGAAACTCCGGCACTACCGGCACATCTGGGCTAAACTCAGGTCTCTCTCTATGGTCCTGGACATAGTAGAGGTATGTAAATCATCCTCCCTCGTCGTAACTCACGATACATGGCCATGGCGGTGATGATCTGTTCGAAGGCTCCCTGGGCCTCTGGCGGTGATATATGGTAACCCCAGATTGACTCCGAAGAAGTAGTCGATGCTCGGCACACATGGATTCTCTGCCCTGTACCGCTCCAACCAGTTCATCCCGACAATCACATCAAATCCAAGTCCGTCGAACTCTATCATGGTCGTCGGGACTCGTCACCTCTGATTCTTACAATGACATCTCGGTGGTAGCGGTACACCTGATCCGCTCTTTTCGATGGGAGAGTGACAAGAATCTGGCATCCTCTCCATCTACCCCAGCCTCTTTCGCAAAATAGCGAAACAAATGTGTGTGAGGCTCCAGAGTCGAACAGATCGATGCATCCACGCCATTCACTGGAAAGGTACCGGTGAGGATTGTGCCGCTCTTGCCGGCTTCGCCTCATTGCAGACACTCCGTGTACCTCCCTTCAGTGCACAGCCTAATTCATTGGCAAACTAATAAGTACTGGGTAACAACACGTTGATATACTTCAGTAACTCACTTTATTCATTAACACTTCCTCTTTACAACATTGTTGGTTTACATGGTTGATATTACTTAACACATACATAACTTCCTTAACATATCTGGCTTAACACATTACAAAATATACAAGGCTTTAGAATTGTCTGAAGGTCAAATTCAAAACGTCCGGGTTTCATGTGTGTGGCATTGATCACTGCCGACGGTGCGATATTCAGTTTGATCTTCCTGATGCCATGATTATAGCATCCTTGACTGCCCACCCATGATTAACACATATCCTGACTTTAGTATTAACTTCCTTGCGAGATCAGCACGCTTCTGCTCGCCATACACAAATACTGCGGTATCACCAATGGACCAAGACACCACGGGTACTCCCTTACTTAGAGACTCGGTGACTCGTCCTTATCTTGGTGTAAACCTAACCGTCCACCTTCTGGTAGAAGTTCACAATACACAAATCTGCTTCCACATTGGAATCGAATCCGTTTCAACTTTTGAGCAATTCCCACGGCGTGATTAACAACCGCACGGAACTCCTCAGGTATACTTGGTACTTTTGCTCCATCTTCAGCTCGCACTTCTTGATATGACTTGGTGTAAGGGTTCCAGTCCTTACCCATGCACATCATCTTCAATTGCATTCTGATCCGTTCGGATATTCAGGTGTGTAGAAACCTCCAGGTCTAGCTCCAAGTTCGTCGCATCGTCTGATGATATGGACTTGTGCTTCCGGTGTCAGGTATCCACTTAAGAGTATCATACCTGGCTGGATACCTGACATTGCTCCATTGGAAAGTCGGTGATGTTGATGGTGGTTTCTTCAGGGTTTGGTGTGGGCGGGATTGGATAACATATATTGAAGGTTCCTTAAGTTTAGAATTTATCTAATCAGGTGACTTCCACACTATACTTTAACTTTTCACTCACATGGTGTCACATTGGACTCACTAGTGCAAATGCATGAAATGCGGTAGCAATCACTTATTACATTCAACAGTTTAGGCGGGCTGGTCTAGAAGAGGGCCCTGGCGCCTCAGACCGGTCCACCACATTCAGGGTGGCCTTGCTAGGTCCCGACCCCTTCCCCTTCTGGGAATCTGTATGCCTCTGATCAGTGGGTGGCTGGTTAGCCGTCTTCGGGCCATCAATAGCTGCTGGGCCTTACCCTTCCACTGCCCCTTGGGCTTGTTGACTCTGCGGTTGGGGTTCCGGTAACACTCGTGGTCACGGTGACCCCACTTCTCGCAGTAACGACACTGCACCTCATTTCCTTTGCAGTCCTTGCCGGGGTGGTCTCCATTGCACCACTTACAGTAATAGTGGCGCTCCGGTCCAGAGCCCGTGCTAGCTGCTAATACGATACCACACTCAGTACTTGTTTCACAACTTATCAATATACACATCAACTTCACACAATTAAACAATTACCCTTAGGTGGGTAAGAGCGTAGGGGCTTCGCCGCATAAGCATATGTGAGCTTCAGTGGCTCCTCAGCTGTGGTGGTTTGGGCTTGGCCCTTGTCACCCTGGTGCTGACTCTTCTGGGGCTGGGGATAAGGTTTCTTCTTCTTCTTCTTTCCTCCCCCTCCCCCGTACCCCTGCGGACTCTGGCCCTCGCTCGTGGCCTTGCGCTTGTGCGCATTCTCCCTCGTCCCTCAGACAGACGGTGATCTCCACCTTAGCAGCGGCATGATAGCACTCATGAATTTAGGATGGTCATGCCCCCCGCAATACATACTCACAAACTCACATTAACACTCACTTGTAGACTACACATATTCACATCACTCTTTATTTAAATTACCTGCAAGGTAGTATACTCAGCTGGCCCCATCCCATAGCGAAGACGGTGGCTGAGTGCAGAATGGATTTATCGTGAGTGATTTAGAAGAGGTGTGTTGTTAAAAGAAAGAAATTAATACTCAAAATATCCGTCGGGCTGCAAATTAAAACCCGGTCGTAGTAGTGTAGAAGACTGAAGCGGCCGGGGTCAAACCGTGGGACTTATAGCGAGCTAAAGTAGTACCTAAGCTTGTCACAAAAGGGGGGAAGTTAATTGACTTGTTTTTAGAGAATTAAAAGAGCAGATTAAATTACTGAGTGCAGATGAATTAAATGGAACTCCGGGTTCAGGTTTTATATAATCTGATTAATTATGCTATCTCTTCCGGTTTAATAAATTAGTTTGGCAAAATTCCTGTTTTTATCCTAAGGACTAAGTCATAGACCCTTAAGAACTCGTTTACCAGAAAATGCTCGGTCTAATCAAGGTTCGAGCAGTACTATGTAAACGGACGTTAAATTCGAGGAATTATAATTGCATCTGTAAATACTAACTTATTAAATCATAATAAGTTTTCTCCAGATTTACGGCTTAAATAACCTGTCTATTTATCACCTGGTCTGATCAAAATAGACTTAGGAAAACATTTTAATAAATTCATGTAATTTATTAAAATGGTGAGAGAAATCCTTTAAGCGTAACAAACTGTATTTATTAAAACCGGTAAAAATATTGATTACATAATTAAACAAACCATAATTAAAAACCTTGCCCGGAGCAAATCCTCCTTAGCCAGACATATTAACTGGTAATAAATCTGACAGAGGTTGGACGTAATAACAGCACGGAGACGTGATTAGTGAATGGAGAAATGGAGAGGTCGAAGAGTGAAACATGTACGTAGGTTAATATAAGTGAAGTGGGTGAATTTGAGAATTTAGAGAACTGGGGTATGAGATGTACGTGAGTGTTAATGGAAGAGAATGAATGAGGTGAGAATGAGTGATTTTCTGGTTTTCTCCGTGCACTCGTATAAGGCTGTAGGGAATGGGTATTTATAGAAGAAAATGAAGAGTAGTCTTCCGTAGATATTTGCAGTTGATTGCCCACTTGAGTGCTTCATTGATTGAAGCATTGATTGCTTCATTCATTTATTGCAGGGGACAGTGGCGAAATGCGGGAGCGATTTAAGGTAGGCAGTGGTCGGAGTAGATAGATAAGGTGAAGAAGACGACTGCGCGAAGAAGAAAACTAGTCCGGCGTCCATTTTAGTCTTGACCGCGTCGAAGACCGCCTCGCGGTTTGGTGTGTGGTGTCCGCCTGATAAGTGGCGGTACTGGTAGTGGTGTCCGCGTGGTAACGGGGCGGACAAGACTGAAGCGTCCGCTAGCGGTCAGGTTAGTGGTGTCCGCCTGATAAGTGGCGGACAAGAGTGAGGCGTCCGCCTCCCTATTGGGCGGTTGAGCATGTGGTGTCCGCGAGTTAAGTGGCGGACAGGGGGGCGGTTGTGATGGAGTAGTCCGCCAGGCGGTTGTTCGTGAGGAGACCGCCCGTTAATGGGCGGTAGCGTGGTGGAGGAGTCCGCCACTTAGTAGGCGGTTGCAATCTTGACGTGGCCCATTTTCCTTTGGCTCTACATTCTTCGTTTGTACTCTGTTTTCTGAGCCGTTTGCGTCTATGCGTTCGTCTCTTCGACTACTTCACTCCCGGCTTGGTTTTCCTCATGTTAAACCAATAATTTTGTGAGATAAACAATAAAACATAAACTAGAGGAAAACTAACCGAAGTGGAGAAATGAGCAAGAAAAGTGCTAATATTATACATGAAATACACCTAAATAACATGCTCATTTAGACACTTATCACACCCCCACACTTATCTTTTTGCTTGTCCTCAAGTAAAACCATGTACCTAAGCAAGTAGGAAATGCTCAATACTAACAAATATTATTATGAAGGGTAGGATAAAAAAGTCAATAGTTTATGATCTCTAAAACTTGAGGAGTGTGAAAAATTATCTGCTGGTGGCATAGGTGTGCTCAAGGTGAAAACAAAATAGAATTTCGGGGTATGATCTAAGGTACTTCAATGTTTCTTTTTTTTGGTGACTCCGAGAACTTTTACCATGGCCAACTTCTCTCAAGAATGGGCATTGAGAGAAAAAAAAGGAAAAAAGATTTATGCATTTGCTTCACTTTTGCATAGATGAGAAAATATAGGCATAATGCCTTTGTATTAAGAACACTCAACTCTCTTTTGTTGGTTACCAATGGTGTCTCGAAAGTCCCTTATTTTTTGTATATTTCTTCTCCTTTTTTTTTAACAGAGAAATACCCCTTAGCAATCCCTAAGAGAGAAGACAGAAAGAAACCCTGAGCAATAAAATCCAACCAATTTGCAGATTATTTGGTCACACCGCATATAAAAATGCTCCTCAAAAGTAATCAAATGTAAAAATTTTGAAAAATTTTGTACCCTTTATCCTACAATTCATAATAGTATTAGTTTTTAAAGAGAACAACCTACATTAGCAAGGTACATAATTCAATTAGAACAAATGCGAGGTAAGCAGAAAAATAAGCAGAGAGACTTAACAAATTTAAGCATTTAGATGTCCTAGGTCTTCCCCCCACACTTAGCTCAAGCAATGCCCTCATTGCGTAGATGAAATAAAATTAATAGGGCAAGCAAAGTAAAGGAAAGAGTGTACTCCCCAGATTTCGTAGAGTGTGTAGAGCTCCCCCACACTTGAGTGTTGCTGTGGAATGTCATGAATTGAACCTGTAAAGAATATTCTACACAGAGAAGAACTCAAGTGAAGCCTGCATTTTATTATAGCAAATAAAAGGGAAATATAGTACAAAAAGGAAAAACATATTAAATTAAAGGAAAGTAAAGATAGATAGTGGGTTGCCTCCCACCGAGCTGCCCGGGTTTAACGTCTCTAGCTAGACGTTTTTTTTTTATTATTATCCCGGATCATAAATGAATGTTGACAATGGTAGTACCGGGAACAGGAAATTGGCAATATGTAGGACTGAACCACCTGGATCAAAACAGAATTACAGGCAACAATTATAGTAGGAAAACACAAACTCCACAAAACCTGGTTTTGAAGGAGGTGTTTGTTGCCATTAATATTGTATTGAAATCCGGGTGGTGTTGGTAGTGCTTCCTCAAACTGGAGAATGTAAACATTCTCCTTTTGTTGTTTAGCCGTATGGGTGTAAGAAGGTAGTGGTGGTGCTTGCTCAAAGTCGAGGATGTAAATTTCTCCTCTGGAATGTAAATGAAGGTGGAAGTGGGTTCAACGGGTGGGTTGGGTGGGCATTATTTTTCTTTGTTGAAGGGCCCAAATTTTCCAATGGATGATCCTTAGTGTGAGTATCATCCTTTTCAAATTTAAGGATGAAGACATCCTTAACTGCGTTGAGTGGTTCAGGGAGAACTTCTGGGAAATTTGTATCTTCAAGTTCTGACCCTGGATCAAATGGAAAGGTAGCCTTCTCACTTAGCGAGCTGACTTCGAGTTTCCACCCTACTTCTTTGTTGCACAAGAGGGGAAAGCTGTGATCCTCTAGATGAAGATCAAAGTTGGATGGCTTTTCCTCTTCAAATTTGAGGATGTAATAATCCTCGTCTTCTTTGAGAGGCTCATAGGAAGAGCCTTGAGTGAATTCAACTTCAGAGGGTGGTGGTTCCTCGAAGGTGATATTGGTATTGTTTGGATGTTCTGGCGGGAGCGAGCATTTCTTCCTCTTCATTCTCAGGATGTAACAATCCTCATTGTCTGGGTACAGCACAGAGAAGGAGGGAAAATAACGGTAATTGACTTCAGAGGGAGGAGACTCCATGAAGTTGAGGTAGAAGTTGTCCTCTGATGGCTTGTCTTCAAGCTCAAGCAGAAGGTTTGATACCGTTTGCTCATTTTCGAACGGGGGTGGTGGTATTGAGTAACTCAAATCCTCAGGTAAATCGTCCACTACATGAACCAGTTTGCTCTCAGGTTGCTGTGATGTAAGATCTAGTGGACCTTCCATCATTTCGTTTATCGCAACTAATTTGGCATAGAGCTTCATTTGGTTCGTGTCGAGGTACTCTTCCTCGGCCTGCTGCTCCACTTCAGGGACCATTTCACTCTCGGGTTGTTGCTCCCTTTGAGCTAATGTGATGGGTTGGTCCACTATGTAAATTGCCTTTGCATACTCTTTTGGGTTTGGATTGGTTTGTGAAGGGAGTTGACCAGGAGGTCTTTGTTGAGTTAGGAGTTGTTGAATCTGAGACTGCAAGGCTGTTTGGTCTTTGCGCAGAGCTGCGACTTCTTCTTGCGTATCTCGTGATTTACCCATCATCGCCTTAAACATCTCCTGCATCTGAGACATATCAGACTCAGGATTCGAAGGAGGTGGAGCTGGTCGGCTCGATGAAGCTTCGTTGCCATAGGGCTGTTGTTGAAATTGCCTTGGGCCTCCTTGGAAATTGGACTGAGGTCTGTAATTTTGGGATGTTTGTAGGGTATGTGGGTTTTGGATATTTCCGGTGTTTGAGTAGCTAAGGTTGGATTGCATGTTACGTTGCCATGGTTGTCGTATCCTGAATTGTTGGTGATGTAGTTTGCTTCCTCCGCTGCTTTCATTTCTTGTAGTTGGGGGCATTGTTCATATCATGAGGCCCGCAACATTGCGTACAAGAAATTGTTGGTGACGTTTGAGATTGAGGAGCATAGCCTGGAGGGGTAGTAGGTGGTCGGGAAATCATCGACTTAGCTTGCTGAGGGAAGGAATTCATAGCCATCTGTTCGACCACTTTCTGTAGAGTGCTCACTTTTGTTGCTTGCTGAGCGTTGCTTTCCATGAGTTGCTCATGGCTTCTCATGAGCTGGTCGAATTTGTTATCACTCTCCCCAACATGATATAATCCTGGAGTACCGCTCCTTGATCCACCGGAGGCCCAGTCTCTAATTTCCTCACAGAGAGACTCCATGCTGTTCAGAAATTGTGCTCCCGGCTTTTTCAGAATGTCAGCCCCTAACGAAGATAACACCATTGTTCTGCACGGACCGATCAAGCCCTTGTAGAACAATTGTGATAATTGTTCCTTCGTCAGACCGTGGTGAGGACAAGTGAGTAGTAGACCTTTGAAACGGTCCCAAGTTTCACAAATATTCTCCGACCCTGGTTGCTTAAAATTATAAATTTCAGCAATCATCTCCAAAGTTCGGCTCGGAGGTAGGAATTTGTCATAGAACTTGGTGGCCATGTCGTCCCAGGTAACAATGGTACCCGGATGTTAAGATATGATACACTTGCTCGCGTTCCCGTCAGGCTGTGTGGGATGGAATAATGACAATCTTGCATATTGAAGTACTGCGTCGGTTGCAGTAAGGCTATTGGCATGTTGTAAGAATTTTGTAACATGTAACAGGGCTTCGTCTGGACTGGTGCCATCAAACATGCCCAACTCCTTCACACATCGAATCTGATGATATGGCTTCAGCTTTTGCCACTCATCGTATTCGGATGAGCTGAGGTGAGGAAGGACGATAGCAGGCTGTTGTCCTTGGTTAGACGGCCTGTTGATATTTCGAACCGTTGCTGGTGTAGCTGCCATGTTAGCTTCCGGGTCAGAATCTATCACTGTTGGTAATGTTCTGTTGAGTTCGTCTCTGCCTGAGATTGCGCAGAAAGGTTCTCTCGATTTCTGGGATGTAACCAACCGTGTGATTAATATTCTCTGGGAGGCTCTATGACCTGGTGAAAGGCATACACCACTCAAAACAGAGAAAAGAATTGGTTATACGTTAGAATAATAAAGTGTTAGGAATTAGTAGACAGAAATTTAAAGTTAGTAGTTAGTATACAAGGGAACGAAATGACAAGGGAACGAAATGACAATGGAACGAAATGACAGAAATTTAAAGTAGTAGTTAGAGACAATGGAACGAAATAAAAGGGAACGAAATGACAATGGAACGAAATGACAGAAATAAATAACAATAATATTAACAAATGTCAGAAGTCCGATGTCCAAAATTAGATGTCCAAGTCAGATCAGAAGTCCGAAGTCCGATGTCCAAATCAGATGTCCGAGGTTATATGTCCAAAATTGGATTAACAGTTTTTTTTTTTTTGTTATTTAATTATTTTAGTAGATTAACAGATTATTGTAATTAAAAGGTGAATTAACCGGGGCTTAGGGACTAGATTAAATCAAGTCCCCGGCAACGGCGCCATTTTGCAGAATGGATTTATCGTGAGTGATTTAGAAGAGGTGTGGTTGTTAAAAGAAAGAAATTAATACTCAAAATATCCGTCGGGCTGCAAATTTAAACCCGGTCGTAGTAGTGTAGAAGACTGAAGCGGCCGGGGTCAAACCGTGGGACTTATAGCGAGCTAAAATAGTACCTAAGATTGTCACAAAAGGGGGGAAGTTAATTGACTTGTTTTTTAGAGAATTAAAAGAGCAGATTAAATTACTGAGTGCAGATGAATTAAATGGAACTCCGGGTTCAGGTTTTATATAATCTGATTAATTATGCTATCTCTTCCGGTTTAATAAATTAGTTTGGCAAAATTCCTTTTATTATCCTAAGGACTAAGTCATAGACCCTTAAGAACTCGTTACCAGAAAATGCTCGGTCTAATCAAGGTTCGAGCAGTACTATTAAACGGGCGTTAAATTCGAGGAATTATAATTGCATCTGTAAATACTAACTTATTAAATCATAATAAGTTTTCTCCAGATTTACGGCTTAAATAACCTGTCTATTTATCACCTGGTCTGATCAAAATAGACTTAGGAAAACATTTTAATAAATTCATGTAATTTATTAAAATGGTGAGAGAAATCCTTTAAGCGTAACAAACTGTATTTATTAAAACCGGTAAAAATTGATTACATAATTAAACAAACCATAATTAAAAACCTTGCCCGGAGCAAATCCTCCTTAGCCAGACTATTAACTGGTAATAAATCTGACAGAGGTTGGACGTAATAAAAGCACGGAGACGTGATTAGTGAATGGAGAAATGGAGAGGTCGAAGAGTGAAACATGTACGTAGGTTAATATAAGTGAAGTGGGTGAATTTGAGAATTTAGAGAAGGGTATGAGATGTACGTGAGTGTTAATGGAAGAGAATGAATGAGGTGAGAATGAGTGATTTTCTGGTTTTCTCCGTGCGCTCGTATAAGGCTGTAGGGAATGGGTATTTATAGAAGAAAATGAAGAGTAGTCTTCCGTAGATATTTGCAGTTGATTGCCCACTTGAGTGCTTCATTGATTGAAGCATTGATTGCTTCATTCATTTATTGCAGGGGACAGTGGCGAAATGCGGGAGCGATTTAAGGTAGGCAGTGGTCGGAGTAATAGATAAGGTGAAGAAGACGACTGCGCGAAGAAGAAAACTAGTCCGGCGTCCATTTTAGTCTTGACCGCGTCGAAGACCGCCTCGGTTTGGTGTGTGGTGTCCGCCTGATAAGTGGCGGTACTGGTAGTGGTGTCCGCGTGGTAACGGGGCGGACAAGACTGAAGCGTCCGCTAGCGGTCAGGTTAGTGGTGTCCGCCTGATAAGTGGCGGACAAGAGTGAGGCGTCCGCCTCCCTATTGGGCGGTTGAGCAGTGGTGTCGCGAGTTAAGTGGCGGACAGGGGGGCGGTTGTGATGGAGTAGTCCGCCGGCGGTTGTTCGTGAGGAGAGACCGCCCGTTAATGGGCGGTTAGCGTGGTGGGGAGTCCGCCACTTAGTAGGCGGTTGCAATCTTGACGTGGCCCATTTTCCTTTGGCTCTACATTCTTTGTTTGTACTCTGTTTTCTGAGCCGTTTGCGTCTATGCGTTCGTCTCTTCGACTACTTCACTCCCGGCTTGGTTTTCCTCATGTTAAACCAATAATTTTGTGAGATAAACAATAAAACATAAACTAGAGGAAAACTAACCGAAGTGGAGAAATGAGCAAGAAAAGTGCTAATATTATACATGAAATACACCTAAATAACATGCTCATTTAGACACTTATCACTGAGACCGTTGTAGAAACGGTTTACCAGCACCCGGTTCGAATATCCCAGGTCCGGTAACAGGTGGATAAGGCCGGTGAATGCAGTGTAATACTCATCAACCGACACCTTGTCCCCCTGCCTCAGACTATCAAGCTCAAGGCGCTTGGCCTCTTGAACGTGCACAGTGTAGTATTTGGCTCGCAGCAGAGCCGTGTACTCCCTCCATCCAAACTGAGGATCCGCCATCCGGTCCTCTCTCACAAGCTTCCACAGTTTGTGCCGAACCCTTCAGGTAGTAAGCGGCAAGACGGACCTTAGCCTCTGCGGGTACAGCCAAGGTCTCGTAGGCGGTCTCCAACTCGGAGATGTACGCCTCCAGCTTACGGGGTCGGTCTCCCCATGAAACGAAGGGGGTCTCAGATCTGCCAATGCCTTGACCCAGTTGGTCTCTCGTGGCGGTGGCGGGTGGTGGTTGAAACTCCGGGCATCTGCCCCTGCTGTATCGCAGCTACAAGCTGGGGTACCATCTAGGCCACAGCGGCTGCTACAGCCTCAGCCATAACTGGGCCGTAGTGTTCTCGCCCTGGTCACCCGCATTACTAGTACCACTTCCGCGGCCTCTACCGCGCGGTCTACCTGCTATCTGTATTCACATGTATATTCATTAGCAATATGCTTGCACACTTATCGGTTCAACGGTTGTAACGCTTCCCGACAATAAGGTATCTCCACACTTAATTAGTGGTTAACCTTTCCATAATGTTCACTGAAGTAACTGTAGTTAGGTTTCCTAACTCGGTATATTCCTAAGCTCGGTATTCTAGTCATCAGAGCGATACTTCGCTCTGATACCACTTTTTGTAACACCCCTATTACGCACATGACACTAAATGAAGTCGCAGCGGAATTAATAACTAAACAGTAACTACGCTTCGGTGCTACAACGCCGTCAACCACCCACGTGGTTGACAAGGCAGAATAAATACAAATGTATCGGTCTGATGATCAGACTCCCGAGCATAAAACTAAACCATAAATACATATTATACAATACCGAGTAATACATACATCCTTCCTGTTAAACATCACTGTAAACTGTCACAACCAAATAAACAACGCCACGGGAGCACAGGCGCATCCCGGGCCAACATCCCAAAAGTACTCAAAAATAAACCACATCCTAGGATCTAGAGCCACTCCGCTTCTTCGATCCTCATCCTGCAGTATAAGAAATATGGATCCCCCGAGGGGGTCAGCAACCCTTGGCTGGTATGGCTAACGCGCAGCCCATCGGCTACCAGGATACGCGCAACTAATTGTCATGATAACATGGCATTCATTTATATACATAACATAACATAACATGTGGCATAGCAACAATGTGCACAGCACAATAACACATACTCAGGGGATTTTCACTCCACGAACAAACCACAAGGGTCAAATAACACAAGAGCCTAGAGAGTGATTCACTCTCATGTTAAGCTCGTTAAACCACACTCATTACCGTTCTGTTAGACGAACGAGTGACTTAAGTCACAGATGGTTCGGATTTAGTGACCCGAACACACCACACAAACACATGTTCCCACTAAACCGATCATAAGTCAGAATAGGTAAGCTTTGGAAGAAGCTAGGGAGATCGAACGCCAAATTAAGGAGAACATCTTAACAACATAAGAGTCGAATCTGATTCAGATATCTACTCTTAACTTACATGCATGACCGGACAACCGGATTCCTCACTTCCCAGTTAACACTTGTTAGAAGTTCATAGTGGAACTTAACAACCAATACACAATAGGTGGTAAGTCATGTTAGACACTCACAAGGGAAATGAGTCACAACATCACATCACAATAACATGAACAACTGTAAACTCATTACATGTTTAAATCTTATAACGTCATAAACACACAGAAAAACATACAACACACAAGCTGGTGTAAACCGGTAGGCAACAGACTGCAAGAAAACCATACCTCGGTCCTTGCCTCGACTGGTTTCCACCTTGAGAGAATCCTAAACACATTAGTAACGTCGGTTAATTTACGCACTAGTCCATTATTAACATTATCTACTCAAAATTACTAGTTTATTTTTATTTTACACTTGTTACAAACTTTTCATCCTTTTAATTGCCTTTAAAACCCACCTAACATGTCTCACATAACCTTATAATATCATTACTAACCAACTACCATTTTTTGATAACAATTCCCATCTTAAAACAATAATTTTTGGTCCATACAGTGGCCTGTCCGAACTTGTGTCCGAACTTCCAAGTTCGGACGCAAGCCGTGACTTTAGACAGAAAACAGACGCACGTCCGAACTTATGCCGGACTTCGGAAGTTCGGACGTGAGCCGAGAAAAATCTAGACAGAAATCCATGCGTCCGAACATGTGTCCGGACTTCCCAAGTTCGGACACAGTTCGAGGATAATCCTAAGGAAGAATGGGTACGTCCGAACTAGTGTCCGGACTTCCCAAGTTCGGACACTGTTCGCGAGTGAGAATCCTTTTACCCAACAGAGCCTGTCCGAACTTCCACAGGACGGAAGTTCGGACAAGGCATTTTACTCAATTTCTAAGCCCTTAAACACTTAACCAAATTTCTCCAAAGCCTCCAACCCTTATAGTATCTTCTCCTAAAGTTTCTAAGTGGTATTCCTTGCCTATCCCAATCATTATACCAAGATATTTCTTCCACACAACATCATTACTTAAACATCATTTCTTACAAACTAAAACTTCTTATGTCATCCTTGAAATCCCTTTTTCTAAGCTTACACTTTCTCCTTATTTTACCAAAGTTTGCCTAAGTCCTTACCTAAGTCCAAAATGACTTTGGTACATACTAAAACCTCAAGCTCATGCCTAAGTCCTTCTCACATCTTAAATCACCCTAATGCATGTTTCTTTCACAAGGAAAAACCTAACCATTCTAAATACTCCTTAACTCATCAATCTCATTTTAAACTCCTAGAACTTCACATTTATTACCTAAATTTCGACATAGGTTCTCCTAGAACATTACTAAACCAAAACACATTGTTCTTACCAACAAAAACCAAGAACACTAAAAATCCATCAAGCACTTATTATACATAAACTCCACTCACAAAGCACTACATCACAATATAGTGCATAATTTAAATTGCATGGCACTTAGGCCCTTAAATAACATGGCTCTTAGGCCTTAAGATGCATAAATCATAAACATGAATTTCCACAAATATTTGCCTTTAACCTGCAAATACACTCAACAACACATATGCCTTTTACTAAGCTCTTGAGAACACTTTACTAAGTCATTCACCATTTGCTCTTTAGGTAGTTTTAACAAGCATTTTAAGCTCATTTCTCCTAAGGCATTAAACAACATTAGGTTAGTAGATTTACCTCTTTTCCAAACAACTTCTTTCTTGTTTCCTTTAAAAACCGGTAGGGTATTTGATTCTTTGGCAAGTTCTAAACAATATACAAACATTATAATGAGTATTCAAGCTATAAGCTCCATCTCATTGTAAACCCTAATTTTACATTGTTTCAAAAACATTAATGTAGTTGTTTTACCTTGCTCTTTGAAGAGAGTTTGAATATCAAGCAAGAGAGGACTCCACCTAGTCCATGAAGAGTTGGAATGAAGCTAGAACAAGGTCACACAAAGAGCTCCTTCAACATGTATTTTCGGTTACAACAAAAACATGAAGGAAATGAAGTTTTTATTTGAGATTCCTTACCTAGAAGCAAAGGAGAGTAACAATATGTAAAAATACAAGCTCAAGCTCCTTCAATGGAGGAACTCCATGGCACCGAAATGGTGGTCTTGGACTTTTAAGAAGATAGAAATGAAGAGCTTGATGAGAGGAAGAGATTGGTGGTGTTTGTTTTTGATTTGGACAAGTGAGAAAAATTTTACAAGAGATCAAAGAGGAGTTTTAATGGAGGTGGTGTGGTATTACCGTGAGAGAACAGCAAGAAGAAGGAAGAAGAAGGTTGAGACCGTGGGAAATGAAAGAAAGAAATGAGAGAATGAGATAGAATTTGCTTTTAAGAGATATTGTAGTAATAAAGTAAAAAGTAAGTTTAATTAGTTTCTTTACTTACTTATTATATCAACTAGAGAGTGGTGAGTCACCACACTTAGAAAACCGGCCCCCTATATTATAATGAGGGTATTTTAGTCTTTGTTTGTCAATTTAATTACTTATACAAACATATGTTACAAAATAGCTTATAAAAATCACTATTCATGAAAACAAGGCACATAGATGTGAAATTTTTGATTTCCCATTAATATAGACATCCAAATGTGATACTATATAGTACACATATATATTTTAGAGTAATGATGGACATCTAGCCACTCAAAACTCATTTACAAGACAATTTTTCAAAAATGTGCTTTAAGACTCCTTAAAGCACATTTTGTGTTTAAACTTGTTTTCAAGCTTGCTTTTCTTTGGTAATTGGTTTAATATGTTCATTAGTGTATAAATGAGGTCTTGGTAAGTTCATTAGGTTAACCAGTTTATCCCAAGCTTAGAGCACTTTTGGCTCTTATTGACTTTAAAGCACATTTTGTGTTTTCTTTTTAGATTTGTTTACTAATGTTTCTAAGACTCTTTTTAGTCTTAATACACCATATTTAAGTGTTATACAATATATTAAGGTTTGGGGTATTTCACACATTCTAGTGAGTTCAATGGTTTGCGTTATCGTTTATTGATTCGTTAGTTAGTGCGTTGCTACGGTTCCATTAATTCACGACATGAATCTTGCTACGAGTCACTACACAACAAGACTCATCTATGAGTCGATCTATGCACTAAATGAAGCCACACAATCAATCAAGAAGGGTTAGCTCACACATACAACAAGACATATAATGAAAGGCGATAAACCATTTTCATGCTTTAGTCTTGATTAGCCGGCATACAACACACAAATCAACGTAACTTGGTTAGCATACGGGGCATGAGAAACTCATACCTTTCACCGGCGTTAGCTCTACCATGTGTTCCCTCGTTCCTTGGTTCACACTTGTTCCACTGATAATGTTCCAACATTATTATTAATACTATACTCTTACGATACACAAATAATTACTACTTCCGTACTTACCCCGTTATCCCGGTATACTTAATGTTCTCATACTCTCAACCTACTTAATTACTTTTCATACTTGCATTCCTATACACATACTTACTTCCTTACCATTGGTGTCACATTAATGGTATATTACTAAGGTCCTTTATTTATGTACTTACCTACATACATACATACATATGATTACTATGTTACTACTATTATTATTTTTTTATTATTATTTTTCTATAAGTTAGGGCCGTCCGACCCACCGTCCGACCCAACCTATGGGTCGGCCCATTCCAATAAGTTTTCCGTCTTCTGAAAGTGTCCCGTCCGACCCAGAACTGTTAGTAAATAAGTATTATTTAGGGATTATTAAACCCTGAGAAAAGTATATAAACACTTAAGCGTTAAGACGCACTAAACTCCTTAAGGTCAGAAACGAACGTTAAAAGCCCGACCTTAAGTTAAACAATTATATAAGCTATGGACATTATATGAATTTAACCAGGGATCATTTTATGATCTTTAAGATACAAGTTCTTAGTTAGAACTGAGTAAAAATACAAAGTTCTCGGAAGTTCCCGATGTGGGCCCCATAAAGGCCGGGAATGCCTAGGAGGAGTGCCAAGGTGGCACGAACCCCTATACAAATTATTCCTAGAGCTCCTAAAATCATTATTAATTATTCTAAAGAGTATTCCCAAGCTACTTCTTCAAAAATAAACAAAGAGCTCAGGGGAAATTTCTTAACGCTCCTTTTTGCCCCGGGAGTGTCCCGTGAGCCCGAAAATTGAGTTACAAGTTTATATAACCCCATGTAACTTAATGTAACACCTTAACATATTATTATTGACTATAAACAATGTCAATAAACACTTAGAAGTCATAGCTACTAATTAATTCACAGAAAAATTCTTAAAGCACAAAAACGCACCTTCGGGTGTCATGAAAATGCGTTTTACGCAAATACCTTGAAGCTTTTGAGGAGCCACAAGTTAGTAATACTAAAAGTGGATAAAATGACCATCTAAATCAATTGATGGCAGTGCTAAAATCATAGCACAACCAGGGGCGATTTTTGAGACAAAAGATACCTAAAATCAGCATTGTTACCTTAAAACTTTCACCTTTTACCATAATAAAAATGTACCAATTAATGCTGGAACCTATTACACATATTAGTATGGTCTTAGTACAATATAGTGTAACAAAAATCAAATGAAAAATTAATCTCATTTGATCCCCAATCCATGCGTTATTTAAGGTGGTATTTGGCTAAGTTTGACTTAAAATTTTGTATTTGATGTTGAATCATCATGTCACCCACCGAATGATAATGTACTAGGCATGTGCAATCTGATAAAGCCTTCTCCATTACGTGTGCCTGCATGAGAACAATAACAAAGAATAGCTTAGCTGAAAATAATGAAATGAAATGGAAATCTAGTCACACCTTAACTAGTTAATTAAACAAGTGAATCAAGTTGGATTATTGGCATGTGCTGTATCCTTGGTGCCGATCAGGTATAGGTAAGTGGGAGTTGAGTGCTCTATGAGTGCTAATTAATTAACCAAGTTAGACAAGAACCTAACTAACATTATTACATGTTTATAATTAACAAAGGAATTAAACTTACCTATGTGCTCCATTACCGTAAGTGTAACAACACTTGGAGCTGGCTACTTTCATTTCAGCCGAACAGCACCTGCATAAGAATACAAGATTAGAAACAATAATTCATCTCATTTAATGTAGTTAATTAGCATGATTGGTTAGTTTAATAATTAGCAAATCTAAACTAGTATTTTAGAACTCCATTACCGTAAATTAACAAGAAATGGAGCTACCTAATACTCCATTGCAGCCGATTAAACCTGCACAAATAAATAAGATTAGTGCTGTTAATAATCAATAAAAACAAAACAAGACTAAGCCTAATCTAATGACAAGAATAAAACAAATTGTGAGTAGGTTTCCTAGCATGTTCCATTACGTGAGTCAACAGCAATTAAGAGCTGCTTACTCCCTTCTCATCCGAACACCTGCATGAACAACAAGTTAGTGTTGTTTGATTAAGTAAAAGAAAGCCTAAACTACCTATGTACACACCACCATTACCGATTGTTATCATGGGAAGAGAATTAACAAATCAAAATTGATTCCCTACCTTCCATTGTAGCCGTAAGTCTACAGCAAGTGGAGGTTCCATTTGCTCCATTACAATTAAGATATCTTAGTAGCTTAATTGAGTAATCAAAGTAATCATAAATATGACATAAAATAAGGACTAATGACTTATCAAACAAACTCCATTAATTCCCTTACCAATCAGCCGTATGACAATACTAAATGGAGATGCTTTTGAAGTCTATTATGAAACTAAAATAATTAACAAAGCAAGGAATAAATAATTGGAGAATAATTGTCAAAATAATTCTAACCTTGCTTATCCTCTTAAGTATCACACGGCACACTTCTTCCAATTGCCTTCCAAGGCCGTGTGGTAAGCCTTCTCCCTTTCTCTCATTCTTCTTCTATCCTAAGTAAATTCTTAGAGCTAATGAGCTCCATTAATGGTGAATTATATCCTAACACCATTTTAATGTAATTTCCTAGTTAATTCTATCAAGTCTTGAAGCAAGAATCATCCTAGGAATTCTTATAATTTTCGCCAAGCTTGAATGCTCCAAGGAGGTTCCTAAATCCAACAACAACACAAGGAACAACAAGATCAAGTTAAGGTATATTTTTATGTTGAAAAATCCTAAGTAATTATCTAAATCAATTTCAAAAACTTAAGAGCTTCTAAATCCATATTCTCTTCATTATTTCATGAAGGAAACTTGGATCTACAATCATCTCAAGGTGTATCAAAAATACCTTGTTAAATTCCTAAGGTAAACTCTTGTAAAATTACTACAAATATTATTTATAAACTCTTGTTAGAGGTCTAACAAATAGATCTCCTATATATGTACAAGGAGTTCGAATTCTCTACATCAAGTAGCATTTGGAGAGCTTGGAAATTCAAGAAAAAATCAAGTACAAGAATTGTCTTGATTTAAGGGTAAGTATATATATAATTAAGGTATATTAAGTTTAAGCTCAATTTAAGCTTCAAACTTTGGTATAAAAATTATATAACCTCTAAATAAATTATGGCCGAAATATATAAGGATTAAATGTTCTATTTGAGTTTATAAAAATTCTAAGTCATTAATATAATTTTTAGAAGTGTTATATGGCTTATATACATTTATATGTATTTATTATAAGGTTTAAAGCAAGTTTTAAAACTATATAGTAAAATAAAATTAAAGCCGAGAATGAAATATACTATTTACTGATTTTGAAAATATATAAGTATATTAACTTATATTATAAATTTTGGGAATATTAAAAATAGCTACAAGTATTTAAATGGCTAGTTATAAAGTTATGTGGCTAATATGTAAATTTTGAAAAGTTTGGAGTACAAATAATGAAAACCGAGAACATAAGGAGCTGTTTGATATAGTTATATTATAATATAAGGTTGGAATTAATATTATGAATTTTGGTGAATTTAAATAAGTGTTTAAGTGTTTAAATAGCAATTTATAAAGTTTTGGGACTATTTTGTAATTATTGAGAAGTTTGGGAGTGAAACCGAATTACATATGATTTATGGGTATATTAGAGTATTAATTATGAAATTAAGTCTTGGTCAAAGTTGTAAAGGGAAAACAAATAATGTACAATGTTATAATACAGACGGTTGTTAAGTTGAGAGTATATAAGTGAGTGTAGTGCTTACTGTTGAGAATTGAAATACCCCAAACCTTAATATATTGTTTAAACACTTAAATATGGTGTATTAAGACTAAAAAGAGTCTTAGGAACATTAGTAAACAAATTTAAACAAAAGAAAACACAAAATGTGCTTTAAAGTCAATAAGAGCCAAAATGTGCTTAAGCTTGGGATAAACTTGGTTAAGACCTAATGAACTTACCAAGACCTCATTTATATACTAATGAACATATTAAACCAATTACCAAAGAAAACCAAGCTTGAAAACAAGTTTAAACACAAAATGTGCTTTAAGGAGTCTTAAAGCACATTTTTGAAAAATTGTCTTGTAAATGAGTTTTGAGTGGCTAGATGTCCATCATTACTCTTAAATATATATGTGTACTATATAATATCATATTTGGATGTCTATATTAATGGGAAATAAAAAATTTCACTTCTATGTGCCTTGTTTTCATGAATAGTGATTTTATAAGCTATTTTGTAACATATGTTGTATAAGTAATTAAATTGACAAGTAAAGACTATATTACCCCTAAGTATAAATGGGGGCCGGTTTTCTTAAGTGTGGTGACTCACCACTCTTATTATGTATTAAGTAAGTAATGATAAGTAAATAAACTACTTTTTACTTTTACTACAAATATCTTCAAAAAAGTAATTCTATCTCATTCTCTCATTTCCTTCCTTGTTCACACGGCTCCACACTCTCTTCAACCCCTCTTCTTCCTTCTCTTCCACGGTAATACCACCACCTCCATTAAACCTCTTCTTTGATCTCTTGTAAAATCTAGCTCACTTGTTCAAATCAAAAACAAACACCACCAATCTCTTCTCTCATCAAGCTCTTCATTTCTATCTTCTTAAAATTCCAAGACCACCATTTCGGTGCCAAGGAGTTCCACCATTGAAGGAGCTTGAGCTTGTATTCTTACATATTGTTACTCTCCTTTGCTTCTAGGTAAGGAATCTCAAATAAAAACTTCATTTCCTTCATGTTTTTGTTGTAACCGAAAATACATATTGAAGGAGCTCTTTGTGTGACTTGTTCTAGCTTCATTCCAACTCTTCATGGACTAGGTGGAGTCCTCTCTTGTTAGATATTCAAACTCTCTTCAAAGAGCAAGGTAAAACAGCTACATTAATGTTTTTGAAACAATGTAAAATTTGGGTTTACAATGAGATGAAGCTTATAGCTTGAATACTCATTATAATGTTTGTATATTGTTTAGAACTTGTCAAAGAATCAAATACCCTACCGGTTTTTAAAGGAAACAAGAAAGAAGTTATTTGCAAGAGAGGTAAATCTACTAACCTAATGTTGTTTAATGCCTTAGGAGAAATGAGCTTATAATGCTTGTTAAAACTACCTAAAGAGCAAATGGTGAATGAATTAGTAAAGTGTTCTCAAGAGCTTAGTAAAAGTCATATGTGTTGTTGAGTGTATTTGCAGGTTAAAGGCAAATATATTGTGGAAATTCAGTGTTTATGATTTATGCATTTTAAGGGCCTAAGAGCCATGTCATTAAGGGCCTAAGTGCCATGCAATTTAAATTATGCACTATATTGTGATGTAGTGCTTTATGAGTGGAGTTTGTGTCTAATAAGTGCTTGATGGATTTTTAGTGTTCTTGGTTGTTTGTTGGTAAAAACAATGTGTTTTGGTCTAGTAATGTTCTAGGAGAACCTATGTCGAAATTTAGGTAATAAATGAGAAGTTCTAAGAGTTAAAATGAGTTAGATAAGTTAAGAGGTGTTTAGATTGGTTAAGTGTTGTTCTTGTGTAAGGAACATGCATTAAGGTGATTTAAGATGTGAGAAGGACTTAGGCATGATCTTGAGGTTTTAGTATGTACCAAAGTCATTTGGACTTAGGTAAAGACTTAGGCAAACTTTGGTAAATAAGGAGAAAGTGTAAACTTGGAAAAGAACTTCAAGAATGACATAAGGAGTT
Organism: Limonium bicolor; assembly: GCA_023374045.1. Taxonomy (NCBI): domain Eukaryota; kingdom Viridiplantae; phylum Streptophyta; class Magnoliopsida; order Caryophyllales; family Plumbaginaceae; genus Limonium; species Limonium bicolor. Next base: position 46,196,538 of record CM041783.1, on the reverse strand, counting down.
AGTTGTGGGAAATAATGCTTAAGAGATGATGTTAAGATGAGGAGAAAGCATTTTGGGATAGTAGTTATCATAGGTGAGAAACACCATTTAGAAACCTAGTATAAAATGTTGTAAGTGTTAAGGAATTTTACAAGGAAATAAGTAAAGGCTTAAGGAATTAGAAAATGAGTTTCATAGATGTTGTATGTGGATATAAGGTTACCAAATGTTGTTAGGAAGCATTAAGAGGCTTAAGGAGAAGTTTGGTGAAGATTTGACAAAGTTTGGGTAAGTTTAGAGGACGTCCGACCCAGGGGTCCGACCAGTTGTGGGTCGGACAGCCTCTGTTAGACGTTAGGAAAATGTTCTGTAATGGTCCGACCCAAAAGGGTGGGTCGGACATGGGTCGGACGGTCATATTTCAAAGGAGGGAAAATGTTTCTGGAATGGTCCGACCCAGTCGAGTGAGTCGGACGTGGGTCGGATGGGCATGTTTATAAGGCGGTAAATGTTCTGTAATGGTCCGACCCAGAAGGGTGGGTCGGACATGGGTCGGACGTGCATGTTCTGAGGTCGATGAAATTCTCTGTAATGTCCGACCCAGTCGAGTGAGTCGGATGGGTCGGACATGTCTCTGGAATGGTCCGACCCAGAAGTTTGGTCGGACATGGGTCGGACAAGGTGAGGTTCTTCAGACCCGAAAACCACTGGAAGGGTCCGACCCAGTTGTGGGTCGGACGGTGGGTCGGACATACCAAAACTTAAAAAAACAAAAAAAACAGAAAAGAATGTGACTTATGTAGTTAACCCTAGGGTGTATAATGAGGGTAACCTAGGGTAAGTTAAACATTTAAACATGTCAAATAATCATGTTAAAAACTTAGTAAATTTGGAGGTTAAGTAAGTTAATTAACCGACATTCTTGAATCATGTATAGGAGTGACCTACGGTGGAAACAAATCAAGGCAAGGACCAAGGTATGGTTTTCTTGCAGTCTGTTGTCTACCGGTTTACACCGGCTTGTGTGTTGTATGTTTTCTGTGTGTTTATGACGTTATAAGATTTAAACATGTAATGAGTTTACAATTGTTCTTATTATTGTGATGTTATGATGTGACTCATTCCCTTGTGTGTCTAACATGACTTACCACGTATTGTGTATTGGTTGTTAAGTTCCACTATGAACTTCTAACAGTGTTAACTGGGAGGTGAGGAATCCGGTTGTCCGGTCATGCATGTAAGTTAAGAGTAGATATCTGAATCAGATTCAACTCTTATGTTGTTAGATTGTTCTCCTTAATTTGGCGTTCGATCTCCCGCTAGCTTCTTCCAAAGCTTACCTATTCTGACTTATGATCGTTTTAGTGGGAACATGTGTTTGTGTGGTGTGTTCGGGTCACTAAATCCGAACCATCTGTGACTTAAGTTACTCGTTCGTTTAACAGAACGGTAATGAGTGTGTTTAACGAGCTTAACATGAGGGTGAATCATTCTCTAGGCTCTTGTGTTATTTGACCCTTGTGGTTTGTTATTGTGGAACGAAGTTCCACCGTGTATGTGATGTTGAGCTGTGCACTATTGATGCTATGCCCCTTGTTATGTTATGTTATGTATATAAATGAATGCCATGTTATCATGACAATTAGTTGTGCGTACCCCCGGTAGCCGATGGGCTGCGCGTTAACCATACCAGCCAAGGGTTGCTGACCCCTCGGGGATCCATATTTCTTATACTGCAGGATGAGGATCGAAGAAGCGGAGTGGCTCTAGATCCTAGGATGTGATTTACTTTTGAGTACTTTTGGGATGATGGCCCGGGATGCGCCTGTGCTCCCGTGGCGTTATATATTTGGTTGTTGCAGTTTTACAGTGATGTTTAACAGTGAAGGATGTATGTAATACTCGGTATTGTATGTGATGTATTTATGGTTTAGTTTTATGCTCGGGAGTCTGATCATCAGACCGGTACACTATTTATTCTGCCTTGTCAACCACGTGGGTGGTTGACGGCGTTGTAGCACCGAAGCGTTAGTTACTGTTTAGTTATTTCATTCTGCTGCGATTTCATTTAGTATCATGTGCGTAGTAGGGGTGTTACAAGAATTAAGACAGAATACTGTAACTCTGTTGGTGGTTAATACAAGTGACAAGTCTTTCTTTACTGTTCCTCCTCAATCTCATTTACCGCTCTTTCTCTTCTTCCTCTTCGTTTCATTCTGTTCTCGTACATGGTATCAGAGCTACACGCTCGAGAATTTACGATTGTCACTTCTTAGCTGCTTCAATGGAGATTAACAACTGTAAGCTGTCTTCATCGAATCTTCACCAGCTCGTTGGAATTTCGACGATCAAGCTCCAAGGGGAAAAGAATTACTTAAGCTGGCACACTCAAATGTTGAATCTCTTCGAATCGGTTGGCGTAAACGACATGGTCAAGGCAGAGTCTACTCCAAGCAAAAAGATTACGAAGGAAGGATCTGAAATCGACAATCCAGATTTCAAGAAATGGAAAGAAATAGACGCTTTGGTGAGAACCTGGATCTTAGCTACACTCTCGGAAGACTGTATTGCTCTCACAATTGGCTGTGATTCTTCCAGCAAGATCTGGGAAGAACTTCGAAGTGAATTCTTGCAATCGACAAAAGAAAGAGAATTTCAACTCAAAAACAGATTGCGTTCCCTCAAGTTAGGTGAAACACAATCAGTCAAAGAGTACGTGAAAGATTTTAAATCAGTCTGTGACAATCTTGCGGCTATCGGAAAACCAGTCCCTGACGAAGACAAGGTAGTGATGCTCGCACAAGGCTGTGGGGCTAGATACAAGATTCTTCGGTCAGTAATGCTAAGCAAGGCTCCCTATCCGACTCTGAAGCAATTTATCTCAGCTCTTGAAGACTATGATGCAAGAGAAGGAGACGAAGGAAAAGAGTTGAAAGTTGAAGAAAACCAGGGAAGTGTATTCTCGAACGCCGCATTCAATACTAACACCGCAGCTCTACTCTAGACTGGAAAGACAATGCGTCGAATCTCGGAAGAGGCGGTCGTTTCGGAAGTAGAGGTAGAGGACGACAAGGAAGTGGTCGCGGCAGGTATCAAGGTTACCAGAACTACTCAAATCCCTGTCAGATTTGCGGGAGGACAAATCACACAGCCTTGAACTGTTTCTACCGATGGGATCATTCGTATCAGATGTATGATCCAAAATCGTCCTCGACTAACTCACAACAGACTGCAAACCTACCTACCTCCGCTCCTCAGGCTTTGGCAACAATGACATATTGTCAATCTGGTGAGCCTTATTATGTGGACTCGGGAGCAACCTCTCACATGATGACTTCGCCAGGTAAAATATCATTTCCCACTCCGTATACTGGTAGTGAATCTGTGTTTGTGGGAAATGGGGACGAGTTGTCAATTAGGTATACTGGGAATGCTAAAGTCATAGGGATAGAAGGTAACGAACTGAAGCTAAAAGATGTTTTGGTAGTTCCTGAACTACAAAAGAATCTGATTTCGGTTAGCAAGTTAACCAAGGATAATTTCTGCTCAGTTGAGTTTGTTGACACTGGATTTGTTGTGAAGGATCGACTGACAGGACAGACACTAGCCAGGGGCAGTAAGGAAGGAGATCTGTACAACCTGAAGGAATCAAAGATTCAAGCTCTTCAGGCAATCAAGGGAAGTAAAACTACAATGATATCTGGCATAAGCGCTTAGGACATCCTCATTCAAAGGTTCTAAAGCTGCTTAGTTCAGATGCTAAAATTGGTGTTTCTGCTTGGAATAAAAATGCGCCTGTGTGCAGTAGTTGTCAGCTTAGTAAAAGCTGTAAACTTCCTTTTAGAGATGTAGAGAATAAAGCATCTGAGATTCTTGAGAAAATTCATTGTGATTTGTGGGGACCTGCTCCTGTTGAGTCTAGTCAAAAGATGAAATACTATGTGATCTTTGTAGACGATTATTCAAGGTTTACCTGGTTTTATGCTCTTCGAAAGAAATCAGATTTTTGTGAAACATTTGTTCAGTTTCAAAGGATGACAGAACTTCATTTTGGAAAGAAAATTAAGTTCTTTAGGTGCGATGGTGGTGGAGAGTTTGTCAGTCAAGGGTTTATGACTCATCTTCGACAGTGTGGTATAATACAACAAATCTCCTGCCCACATACTCCGGAACAGAATGGAGTAGCAGAACGTAAACATCGGCATATTGTTGAAATGGGACTTGCTCTCTTGATTAGTGCTGGTCTTCCTTTGTTTCTCTGGGTGGAAGCTTTCATGACAGCAGTGTTTCTTATTAATCGACTACCTTCTGCACCTCTACAATCTCAAATTCCCTTTTGTCTAGCCTTCAAAAAGGATCCTGATTATGCTACTATTAGAATCTTTGGGTGCAGATGTTTTCCAATGTTGAGATATAATAATGCTCATAAACTGCAGCCTCGGTCATTGCCTTGTGTCTTTATAGGTTACAGCAACCTACACAAAGGATATAGATGTTATCACCCTGAGACACGCAAGGTTTATATTTCTAGACATGTTGTCTTTGATGAGCTGACTTTCCCTTATCTCAAAACACAAACCACCAGCTCCTCTGATCCACATTTGTTTGTCACTACCTTCAAGATGTTTACTCAGGATGTAACTGAAGACTTACCTGAATCTGTTACACAAGAATCAACCCTGTCACAAAATACCAATCTACATCCCAAGTTCCCAACTCTCAATTCTCTCAATCTTCTCAGTTCTCCACCTACATCAGCTTCACAAGAACTACCTGAAAATGCTATCACACCCACACCTGACCCACATATTCTCACATCAGGTTCACGTGAGCCAACTGAGAATATAACCTCTCCTACCTCAGAAAGTGTAACTTGTGAATCCGAATCTAATCCTACTGGTATTGACCAACTTCCTATAATACCCATTCAACCTGCTGAGCAACATACTGATGCACCTATCGAGCTCTTTGTTGAATTACCTATCTCACGACCTCCAGATCTGAACACTCATATTATGACCACAAGATCCAAGAGCAGGAATCTGAATCATGCTCTCACTGTTTTCAAAACAGAAGAATCTGAACCTCGCACTGTTAAGGATGCCCTACGCAGTCCACAATGGGTCACTGCGATGACAGAAGAAATGGATGCTCTTCATCGCAATGCTACGTGGACTCTTATTCCTCGACATTCTGACATGAATGTTGTCGGATGCAAGTGGGTGTTTAGGATAAAACGCAACCCAGATGGTTCAGTTGAGAGGTACAAGGCTCGCTTGGTCGCCAAGGGCTTTCACCAGGTTGAAGGAATTGATTTTGGGGAAACATTCAGTCTGGTGAAAAGTGCAACAATTCGAATCGTTCTATCAGTGGCAATCTCAAGGCAGTGGGAAATTCGTCAATTAGACGTTAAGAACGCGTTTCTCCATGGTGAATTACTGGAAACGGTATACATGGAGCAGCCCCCTGGATTTCGAGATTCAACTCATCCTAATCATGTGTGTCATCTTCAAAAGTCATTATACGGCTTAAAGCAGTCGCCTCGTGCTTGGTTTCAAAAATTAAGCTCTCTTCTGTTACATATTGGTTTCGCTTGCAGTCAAGCTGATACGACTTTATTTTTCTGGCATTCATCTCGTGGAACTGTGTTACTTCTGGTCTATGTTGATGACATAATAGTCACAGGGAGTTCACCAGAGTTGATTAAGGAGGTTGTTGAACAGCTCAGTGCTGGCTGTGCCTTGAAAGATCTTGGCAGATTGCGGTATTTTTTGGGCATTGAGGCACACTTCACCTCTGAAGGTTTGTTTCTCAATCAAACTAAATTATTAAAGAGTTGTTGCAGAAGGCACAGCTAGAACAGGTAAAACCTGTGCGTACCCCTGTCAAGCTAAGTCATGAATCTACAGATGAGGATTCAGATTTGGTTGATCCCACTCATTATCGAAGTTTGGTTGGAGCATTGCAGTATGCTACTCTCACACGCCCAGATATAGCATATGCAGTGAATGTTGCTTGTCAATATATGCATCAGCCTCTTACAGTTCATTATCAGGCAGTGTGTAACACCCCATCCAACAACCAACACATAATAACAATCTGCAGCGGAAACTCAACTCATCACATTACTTATTCCAATGGTGTTACACGCCGTTAACCACCCACGTGGCTAACAAGGCTAATATATGTACATTTGTATCGGTCTGATGGACTAGATTCCCGAGCAACTACACAATACAATACTCAATCCATCTTCAACATTTATTATATACATACACTCCCCCTGTACCGAGTATTTATAAACTGTTGCCGACAACAACTTCGGTCTTACTACACCTACTGTATACATACACTTAAAAGTTTACCCATGTACAAGACTACCCGTCCTACTCTCGAACGGCTTCCAGCACTTCGTACCTGAAATAGGAAAAAGAAGAGAAAGGGGTGGCCCCAAGGGGCTCAGCACCTTTGCTGGTATGGTAATCCCACAGCCCGCATGCTACCGGGCCACGCACAACTAATTGTCGTCTTAGCATGCAGTTGATTATATTTAATCATGCATACAACCATAGTCATACAACACATAACATTTCGCCCCAACGGGCTCAACCTAACCAACACATCCACACTAACCAACCATCCAATGATTCCTTAAACCCTAGAGTGGCTCTCCTCTAGAACGGAGCTACTTCCTTAACGAATGACGTGTACCCATTAATCGGGTTATCCTTAAACGCCTCTTGTCACCAACTGGGATTCATTTCCATGATCCACACATTCCATATCCTACAACATAACTCATCCTACACATAACAAACATAACAAACCTTTCTTGTCTCGACGGACACATGACCGCATTGCATTCATTTAAAACATCCAATATATATATAAGCCAAAGCATAGCAAGGTATTTTGCATATCACAACAACAATACATATCACCTCGAGAACGGTTAACATTAAGATCCTTCCACCATAGTTAGTCCATACCATGAGCACAGAGATTGTTGCCAAACTCATACCAAGCTCGTTAATTACCTCATCACCATCCTGTTATTTGAACGGTTGACTTAAACCCAAGGTGTGTCGGATATAGTGATCCCAAGCACACCAAACAACACAGTATGCCCCTATGGCCCGACGTGAGTCAGTAAACTAGCTTTGGATAAGCTAAGGGAAGGTTGAAACCAAATTGGAATACCACCTAAACATACACCAAGGGAGCCGAACTGGATATGATAACGACCCCCACCATCACACGCGTGGCCGGAAACAATCCGGACTCCTCACCCCCCATTAGCCCATAGACTCTTATAATAAGTAGTTAGAGATCCATTACGGAGCCTACCACAACCACACACCATACGGTATCATAACCGAGTTAAGCACACAAGGGAGGAGAGAGTCATACATTCACATACAAACATCACGCACAAACATCACATAACCAACTCACGCATAGCCGTGGTTAGAACGTTCCTTAAGTCGGAAACGTTGTTACCGGATACCGTTCTCCTACGTTTACCTAATAGAGGTTAACTAGCCCTTCAAGCGCATTCGAGGTTACCGGTATCGGCACGTAAACATATAATAACAATAACGACTATAAACTCGTTTCATGATTTATCTCATAACGTGGCAAACATACAGAAAAACACATTGGCATACAAGCCGGTGTAATCCGGTAGGACACAGGTTGCAAGAAAACCATACCTGTCACCGGAGTCCACTTTACCACGTCCACTTATGTTCCTCGAGCAAATTCTCGAACAACTGTTAACATCACATGTGTTTTCATTAACTCGGGGTTTGCTTGATATTTAATGTCAACGCTTAATTTTTCCCCGTTATCTTAGTTACATAACTTAACATTTTTAACTTGTTTTACTCTCACATTTTAATACAACTTTTAGCCCACTTATTGTCATTAAAACTCACCTAACATGTCCTTAACATCCTTATAACATCATTACCTACCAATCCCCATCACCACATATGATTTCATAACTTAAACCATGTTTTTGGTCCGACCGACCCACCGACCGACCCACAGCTGGGTCGGTCCATTACAGACCCCTTTTACTTCCTTACAAACATGCCCGTCCGACCCACGTCCGACCCACCATTCTGGGTCGGTCCATGTGCGAACATTTTCCTTCCTTTGAAAACTGACCGACCGACCCATGTCCGACCCACCCTTTTGGGTCGGACCATTACCGAACATTTCCTAACATATAACAGAGGCTCGACCGACCCAAAACTGGGTCGGCCCCTGGGTCGGTCGCCTCCTAAACTTACCCAAACTTTGTCAAATCTTCACCAAACTTCTCCTAAGGCCTCTTAATGTGTTCTAACATCATTTGGCACTTCAAACACACCCTTAAGATATTCTTAAACACTCACAAAACTATTTTTCCTAATTCCTTAAACCTTTACTTATATCTCCACAAAATTCCTAACACTTACAATGTTTTCTCCTTATGATTTCTAGGTGGCATTTCACCTATAATGACCAAAATACCAAGGTGTTCTCTACACCTTATCATCATCCTCAACTTCTTTTCTTACTAACTAAATCTCCTTTCACAATCTTTAAAACTCCTTACTCAAAACCTTACCTAAACCTAAACAACTCTCCAAGACTTAAACACATCACTAAACACACATTGAATTCCTAGAACTTCCAAGACAACACCTCAATCCTTGCATCACTCTAAACACCTTAATACATGTTTTCTTCTCAAGTAAACATTCATTCACCTTTAATCCTTCCTAGTTCACCAAAACTCACTTAACACTTAAAACTTCTTACACATTTCCCAAATTTGGCCATAGCTTCTCTAGTATATACCCACATCCAAACACTTAGGTTTTACCTTAATCCATCCAAGAACACCTAAAATCCATCAAACACATTTTATACACAAACTTCACACATTAAGCACTACATCACAATATAGTGCATAACTTAAATTGCTTGGCACTTAGGCCCTTAAATGCATGGCTCTTAGGCCCTTAAATTGCATAAACCTTAAACACTGAATTTCCCACATAATAATGCCTTTGACCTGCAAATACACCCAACAATACATATTCCTTTAATAAACTCCTTGAGAGCATTTTACTAGCTCATTCACCATTGGCTCCTTAGGTATTTAACAAGCATTATAAGCTTATTCCTCCTAAGGCATTAAACCACATTAAGATAGCTTGTTTACCTCTTTCCTCACAAATTTCTTTCTTGTTTCCTTGTAGAACCGGTAGGGCATTTGGTTCCTTGCCAACAACTAAACAATATACCAACATTAAAATGAGTATATAAGCTTTAAGCTTTATCTCATTGTAAACCCTAGTTACATATATTATCTTAAGGTATTAACATGATTGTTTTACCTTGGAATGGAAAGTGAGCTTGAATATATATCAAGAGAGGACTCCTCCTAGTCCATGAAAGCTTGGAATGAAGCTAGAACAAGGCAATATAATGACTCCATTAAGAGTGATTTTCGGACATGACAAAACATGAAGGAAACTTGATTTTTCTTTGAGTTTCCTTACCTTGAAGCAAAGGAGAATGTCAAGGCATGAAAAGATGAGCTCAAGCTCTTCCCATGGAGGTTTCTCTTGGCACCGAAATGGAGGTTTTGAAGTTTTGAAGAGACAAGATTGTAGAGCTTGGCTTAACTAAGAGAATGGTGGTGTTTGTTTTTGATTTGAACAAGTGAGCAAGATTTTACATGTGTTCAAAGTTGGAACTTCCATGGTAGTAGTAGCATTACCGAGAGAGAACAAGAAGAAGAGAGGGAGAAGGAGAATGGGACCGTGTGAAATGAGAAGGCAAATGAGAGAATGAGGTTTGCTTTTGCTTTTAGAAGATATTTGTACTAAAGTGTATAGTAACTTTTGCTTTATCATTTAGTTAACTCATTGTTTGTGTAGGTATGGTGAGTCACTAAGGAAACCGGCCCCAAATAGTTAGAAGGGTGCTTTGGTCTTTGTTGACCAACTTAATCACTTATAACATTATATGTTACAAACTAGTTATAAAAATCACTATTCACCAATAACAAGGCACATAGAAGTGAAATTTTTGATTTCCCATTGATATAGCCACCCAAATGTGATACTATATAGTACACATGTTAATTAAAGAGTAATGATGGACATTTAGCCATTCAAAACTCATTTACAAGACAATTTTTCAAAAACGTGCTTTAAGACTCCTTAAAGCACATTTTGTGTTTTAACTTGTTTTCAAGCTTGGTTTTCTTTGGTAATTGATTTAATATGTTCATTAACATATTTATAAAGTATAGGTATGACCATTAGGTCTTATACACATTTATCCCAAGCTTAGAGCACATTTTTGCTCTTATTGACCTTAAGGTATTTATTTGTGTTTTGTTTGGTTTCATTGTCTACCAAAGTTTCCTAAGGACTTATTTAGCCTTATTAAATCATAATTGAACATTATCAAGTCTTGGTAGGCTCTTTGGGTCCTAACCAAGTTCACTCATGGCTTAGAGCATGTTTTTGCTCATACCGTGTCTTAGTGTTTTATTGTGTTTACCATGGTTTAAATGATTCATTTATGTTTCTAAGGCACTTTTTAGCCTTTAAATACCATAGCTTAACATTTACACAACATACCAAGGTTTGGGGTATTTCAATCTACCCCCCTTAAAAGAACTTCGTCCTCGAAGTTCACATTTCCTCGCATCATTGGATTAGAATACGGGAATTACTTATATCCATAAAACTTCCATTACCAACCACCCTTTACATCCAACCTCGGACTTAATGGTCCGGGCAACATATCCACATCATTTGGACACATAGGTCCCCATAACATAACAGTCTCTAGACACATAGGTCTATGTAACACCACACATTTAGACTCATAGGCCTTGATAGTATACACTTTAGGAAATCCAAGTCAAAACAACATTCATTACACATACCACACAACATGTCAGAGCATGTATAGCAATCAAAAATATCCTTGATATACACTATGATCCCGCAGAACCCGGTCGCGATGGACGCCTTCCGTCCCCGTGCCTTTGGGAAATTAAAACAATCACTTAAATTTAAAATTTCCTTGTGAGGTTAAGTATAAGAAGATCTTTTATTCAAAATATTAATCGATTGTTTGAAAACACCAATTGAAAATTCTTTTTGAAAACACCATACAACTCCAAGTCCGATTTATGCTCTTTGTATCTTTCTTAATATAGTTATTTATGACCACTTACAGGGAGCTTCAAGAGTCATCCAACCCTGATGTGATCAGCATCAGTGTTGAACTATCTTTCCACCCCAATTTGTGTTCGGCTTCCCTTGATCTCATGATAATCAAGTTTCACCTCCCACCTCATTTTCAACCAACAATTAATTCAAGCATATCCCATTTTCTATCTTTGAATCCTTCTAGTCATAATCATGACATCTCCAAGGGATAGAACTCCGTCTATCAATCATCACCCAAATCCAACTTAATTCAAGTTACCTAGGGAATTTAGTTCTCACTAGGTTCTATGTCGGTCTCGTACCCCTTCATAGATCACAACACTGTATATATACATATTTTTTATCAAAATACAATACATGGTTTATATTTATGCACCATCGGGGTTTTAGATCCCCGGGAGTTTCTTTACTCCCTTCCACTTGTACTCTCACACACCACTGTTAACAAGATAAACACACTTCCTACCATGGTACTCGCATCTTCTGTGCGCAATTACCACAATTTACCCACAAATAAATGCGTATGTTTATATAACACACGCGCCAACCATCATAACAATCATTTTGTGCCATGCACAACTAGTTCGCGTACACTTGTACGGTAAAACACACTAAGTGGTTTTGCGCTCTACCCCCCTTAAAAGGGATTACGCCCACGTAATCAATCACTAAACCTTGGCTTAAAATGTTCTGCCGTCGTGAAGTGTTTTAACTTCCACGCGGTCCATTACACAATGGATTCTGATTAGAGGATCTTAACCATATTGGCGGTTTAGTCCCTAAACCAAGAATTCGCATTGGAGTTGTAACTCATAACCGATTTCGGTCCTGGCCTGTGAGGCTTTTAGGTATTGATACTAGTCATTTATTCATATTCACCATATATATCCGGTACCTGACGCATGGGCTCACTGGCCTCTGTTGGTTTGCCCCATTCGTTACTGTTAATGTATTGTACATCTCCAATGTATTACCATTATCGAGGTAACAATGGTTTCTCAACCGACGCATGGTATCTTTTACCCTGAGCGAATTCGGTGAGTTTCACGATTTTCCATCCACTTCTCCTATAGCTTACCGCGTAAACTACTATGTAATTCACAATGATTGACTTACTTTTACCGACTTACTGTCGGTTGAGATTGAGCTACTACCTAATGTGTAGTGCTCTCTCAGTTATTTCCCACACCTGGGGTATATCTCATACCGACCTTTGGTATTTAGTGTTACTGTAGTTATTTACTGTTAATCATGTCTCCACCTTTGGTTTTGTACATGTATTCTTTCATTGGTGCGGCCTTGCATTTCCTATGCAACCGCCATTATAACATTATTCTTCCACCATCAACATGTTTCCAATTCCTAGCTATCCCACTCGATCATTACTGCGCAAGTGCAATACCAAAACACTCAGTCATACAGAGTGCAGAGGCGTAAACTCTTGACAGTAAATCCCTTATGCGATTGCGATAGGAATTTTCACTGAAATCCTTATCATTTAACACCTGCCACCGGCTTACTGCTCGGTTCGTTTGCTATCGCTTAATGTTGTACCTCCACTGGGTTTAACTCACAACTCTGCTTACTCACCATTTTATCATCTAACCATCCTCATACAACGGTCGCTTATTGCGCGCCGTGTCCTTTCTCATTATATAACATCAACTTATACTGCATCTGCTATTATATTAGCTTCTGCTATTATGCTGGGTTTATCTGGCCACTTATTTGGCTGGTTTTTGAATATGTTACTATCTTTCCCTTGAGCGTTGTTCGCTACACATTTAGCTTCACACACCTACGGTGATTGCTATCAGACTTATTACTCTTCCTGTGTACACAACAGGTACGAGCACTTTTTTTTTGTGTTATTTTATTCAAATCACCCTGGGGTAATAACAACGTGGTCCATCCTCCACATATCTCTTGAACTTGATTCACATAACTACCGCCTCTGCGGTCTCACAATATCGAGAGGTATCCCCACTCTTAATGCAGTGGTTCGCTTACCACTCTATTCACTTATACCACATAAACTTCTACCATCAATCGAATCTATATGACATATCTTGTTTATGGCTTATAAGCCTTATTTGCCTTGAGCTGGGCTCATTGTAGGCTGTCCACACACATGTACTCCTCTGTATCCTATTACATGTTTAGATGGTGTAGTGGGCTCCATGACAAGGTCGTTGTATTCCGTTTCCTTTCATGGGATGCCCCTTAGGTTTGTCAGTCCGTCTCCTGACCACTTATGTCTAAACTGGGTGTTAATTTCAACCCTTGTGTTTCTGTCATGTATTTCGTTCAACAATTGTTGATGCGCACACCCTTCGAGGATTTCTCCTGGGTGTCGTTACGTTATGCCTTACATATGTTTCACACTTTTTGGTACATTCTGTTATTATCTTCTTCTGTAAAGATCAACATTTCCAGATAGTGTAGGTACTGATTCTGGGAGTTTCATCCCGTTCGTTGCACATTAATGTGTCCACATTAGGCATCTGCCTTGCCCTGCTTTTCAGCTATCATGTTTATCCCTGGGGACCCTTAAGTCATACAAGCTGTCTTTACATTCAGTTAGTGCACTTCGCACCTCCTGACTCTTAAACATTTCCTTGAAAGGAATTTACTAATTCCTTTAGTCTCGTTAACTTAACTGAGTTCCTTTACTTCAAGCATTCCTTGTATTTTCTAGCTCCTGTTTAATTTATACTGCTTACCGTAGACGGAGTCGACTACTTCCCGTGTTCTGGACTCTACTCGTATACATATATGGGGTATCATACTGATACATTACTACTTACCCAACTAACCTATAAGTAGGTCTGTCGGGTCCACATGCTCCTATCGGAGTGCGGTCGTCCCACAACACAGTTGGTACACTTGTAGTGTCCGTCACACGCCTAGGTGAAGTATTCTGTTGTCAACTCCCTTATATTGTCCCGTGACAATATTCATTCCTTACTTCCCGAACTTAATCGAGGGAAAGTTTATCCACTGTTGCATCCTTGTCAGTTGCTCTTGGTTTCACTGGTTTGGTTTAAAGAAGGTTGGAAAGAAGTGTTGGTCTGAAAGAAAATCCGGTTTGAAAAGAAAAGGGTTTGTGAAAGATTAGGTTTGAAAGAAAATTTTCCATGGTTTTACAACATCTTCTTACCTTAGTCAAGTCTAGCTTCTGGCTGACTGGTGTACTTCCAATTACAGAGGTTAGGCTAACAGGCCCTTCCACTGTTATGACGATCACCTTTAACTCCATGGTACTTTTCCAAGTATTTGTAGTAGTTATAAATTTCCCGAATAGCCCTGTTATAGCAGCACTTGCTATGGCAAGTGCGCCATGCTAGCTGGCTATCAGTTTAACACATACCGGTTGTGGTATTGTCTTTACCCGTACTGTCATCAGTGGCCTTGTTGGCCCTCACTGATCTTACTGTCTTGATAATAACTTGTCTAGGTGAATCCTCACTGTATTCACATAATAATCATTAACTAGGGTGTTTCCCATTCTGGGAGACCCCTCTGTCTTAGTATTGTATCCTCCTTATAGCCCGTTCCACGCACTTGTCGTGGTTACTGAGACTTGTCTCTTGTTTGGGCACTACATTGTAGTTCCTTGTCGGTTGGTATACCGTTGGTGTATTATTTATCAACTGTGGTTCCGTAGACTCTTGTCTCGGGTTTCTTTAATCCATTTCTTGCCTGTTGCACGGTAGGTGCGTTGCAAGCTGGTTATTCTCGACTGCTTAGCATGTCGACCCAGGTTGCTGGAAATTCTATTCTTCTATGCACAAGATTCTTCACTCTTCGCTATGAAATGTGGTTAACACTGTTTAAATGGGGACCGTCTCCGGGATTCCCAGTTTTCGGGATCAACCGTATGACAGGTTTCCCGTACCCTAAAGGTATTTAATAACAGCCAGATCGGGTACCCCGAGTAAGAGTGGACTTCCATCTCTCTGGCGTTCTTGCCCAAGTTATAAAACAGGGATTGTGGAGGGTGGGATGGATATTGTAGGTTTCCAGTAGCCACTGGTAGTTCCTAACTAGCGTATCTCTCACGCTATCACTCAACCCTTAACCCAAAGCACTAAATCCTAACTCGGTACTTCCTAAGCTCGGTAATTCAGTCATCAGAGCGATACTTCGCTCTGATACCACTTTTTGTAACACCCCATCCAACAACCAACACATAATAACAATCTGCAGCGGAAACTCAACTCATCACATTACTTATTCCAATGGTGTTACACGCCGTTAACCACCCACGTGGCTAACAAGGCTAATATATGTACATTTGTATCGGTCTGATGGACTAGATTCCCGAGCAACTACACAATACAATACTCAATCCATCTTCAACATTTATTATATACATACACTCCCCCTGTACCGAGTATTTATAAACTGTTGCCGACAACAACTTCGGTCTTACTACACCTACTGTATACATACACTTAAAAGTTTACCCATGTACAATGACTACCCGTCCTACTCTCGAACGGCTTCCAGCACTTCGTACCTGAAATAGGAAAAAGAAGAGAAAGGGGTGGCCCCAAGGGGCTCAGCACCTTTGCTGGTATGGTAATCCCGCAGCCCGCATGCTACCGGGCCACGCACGACTAATTGTCGTCTTAGCATGCAGTTGATTATATTTAATTCATGCATACAAACCATTAATATATCTCACATAATATTTCGCCTCAATGGGCTCCACCAATAACCAACACATCCACACTTAACCAACCATCCAATGATTCCCTAAACCCTAGAGTGGCTCTCCTCAAGAATGGAGCTACTTCCTTAACGAACGACGTGTACCCATTAATCGGGTTATCCTTAAACGCCTCTTGTCACCAACTGGGATTCATTTCCATGATCCACACATTCCATATCCTACAACATAACTCATCCTACACATAACAAACATAACAACCCTTTCTTGTCTCGACGGACACATGACCGCATTGCATTCATTTAAAAACATCCAATATATATATAAGCCAAAGCATAGCAAGGTATTTTGCATATCACAACAACAATACATATCACCTCGAGAACGGTTAACATTAAGATCCTTCCACCATAGTTAGTCCATACCATGAGCACAGAGATTGTTGCCAAACTCATACCAAGCTCGTTAATTACCTCATCACCATCCTGTTATTTGAACGGTTGACTTAAACCCAAGGTGTGTCGGATATAGTGATCCCAAGCACACCAAACAACACAGTATGCCCCTATGGCCCGACGTGAGTCAGTAAACTAGCTTTGGATAAGCTAAGGGAAGGTTGAAACCAAATTGGAATACCACCTAAACATACACCAAGGGAGCCGAACTGGATATGATAACGACCCCCACCATCACACGCGTGGCCGGAAACAATCCGGACTCCTCACCCCCCATTAGCCCATAGACTCTTATAAATAAGTAGTTAGAGATCCATTACGGAGCCTACCACAACCACACACCATACGGTATCATAACCGAGTTAAGCACACAAGGGAGGAGAGAGTCATACATTCACATACAAACATCACGCACAAACATCACATAACCAACTCACGCATAGCCGTGGTTAGAACGTTCCTTAAGTCGGAAACGTTGTTACCGGATACCGTTCTCCTACGTTTACCTAATAGAGGTTAACTAGCCCTTCAAGCGCA
The DNA here is from genome assembly GCA_023374045.1 of Limonium bicolor. Taxonomy (NCBI): domain Eukaryota; kingdom Viridiplantae; phylum Streptophyta; class Magnoliopsida; order Caryophyllales; family Plumbaginaceae; genus Limonium; species Limonium bicolor. Next base: position 46,179,643 of record CM041783.1, on the reverse strand, counting down.
TTCGAGGTTACCGGTATCGGCACGTAAACATATAATAACAATAACGACTATAAACTCGTTTCATGATTTATCTCATAACGTGGCAAACATACAGAAAAACACATTGGCATACAAGCCGGTGTAATCCGGTAGGACACAGGTTGCAAGAAAACCATACCTGTCACCGGAGTCCACTTTACCACGTCCACTTATGTTCCTCGAGCAAATTCTCGAACAACTGTTAACATCACATGTGTTTTCATTAACCTCGGGGTTTGCTTGATTATTTAATGTCAACGCTTAATTTTTCCCCGTTAACTTAGTTACATAACTTAACATTTTTAACTTGTTTTACTCTCACATTTTAATACAACTTTTAGCCCACTTTATTGTCATTAAAACTCACCTAGCATGTCCTTAACATCCTTATAACATCATTACCTACCAATCCCCATCACCACATATGATTTCATAACCTTAAACCATGTTTTTGGTCCGACCGACCCACCGACCGACCCACAGCTGGGTCGGTCCATTACAGACCCCTTTTACTTCCTTACAAACATGCCCGTCCGACCCACGTCCGACCCACCATTCTGGGTCGGTCCATGTGCGAACATTTTCCTTCCTTTGAAACCTGACCGACCGACCCATGTCCGACCCACCCTTTTGGGTCGGACCATTACCGAACATTTCCTAACATATAACAGAGGCTCGACCGACCCACAAACTGGGTCGGCCCCTGGGTCGGTCGCCTCCTAAACTTACCCAAACTTTGTCAAATCTTCACCAAACTTCTCCTAAGGCCTCTTAATGTGTTCTAACATCATTTGGCACTTCAAACACACCCTTAAGATATTCTTAAACACTCACAAAACTATTTTTCCTAATTCCTTAAACCTTTACTATCTCCACAAAATTCCTAACACTTACAATGTTTTCTCCTTATGATTTCTAGGTGGCATTTCACCTATAATGACCAAAATACCAAGGTGTATCCTCTACACCTTATCATCATCCCTCAACTTCTTTTCTTACTAACTAAATCTCCTCTTCACATCATACCTAAACATCACTTGTTCCTTGAACATCAACATTACCTAACCTTAAACAAACTCCTCCAAGACTTAAATACATCCTCAAAACACACATTGAATTCCTAGAACTTCCAAGATAACACCTAAATCCTTGCATCACTCTAAAACACCTTAATACATGTTTTCTTCTCAAGTAAACATTCATTCACCTTTAATCCTTCCTAGTTCACCAAAACTCACTTACCACACTTAAAACTTCTTACACATTTCCCAAATTTGGCCATAGCTTCTCTAGTATATACCCACATCCAAACACTTAGGTTTTTACCTTAATCCATCCAAGAACACCTAAAATCCATCAAACACATTTTATACACAAACTTCACACATTAAGCACTACATCACAATATAGTGCATAACTTAAATTGCTTGGCACTTAGGCCCTTAAATGCATGGCTCTTAGGCCCTTAAATTGCATAAACCTTAAACACTGAATTTCCCACATAATAATGCCTTTGACCTGCAAATACACCCAACAATACATATTCCTTTAATAAACTCCTTGAGAGCATTTTACTAGCTCATTCACCATTGGCTCCTTAGGTACTTTAACAAGCATTATAAGCTTATTCCTCCTAAGGCATTAAACCACATTAAGATAGCTTGTTTACCTCTTTCCCTCACAAATTTCTTTCTTGTTTCCTTGTAGAACCGGTAGGGCATTTGGTTCCTTGCCAACAACTAAACAATATACCAACATTAAAATGAGTATATAAGCTTTAAGCTTTATCTCATTGTAAACCCTAGTTACATATATCTTAAGGTATTAACATGATTGTTTTACCTTGGAATGGAAAGAGAGCTTGAATATATATCAAGAGAGGACTCCTCCTAGTCCATGAAAGCTTGGAATGAAGCTAGAACAAGGCAATATAATGACTCCATTAAGAGTGATTTTCGGACATGACAAAACATGAAGGAAACTTGATTTTTCTTTGAGTTTCCTTACCTTGAAGCAAAGGAGAATGTCAAGGCATGAAAAGATGAGCTCAAGCTCTTCCCATGGAGGTTTCTCTTGGCACCGAAATGGAGGTTTTGAAGTTTTGAAGAGACAAGATTGTAGAGCTTGGCTTAACTAAGAGAATGGTGGTGTTTGTTTTTGATTTGAACAAGTGAGCAAGATTTTACATGTGTTCAAAGTTGGAACTTCCATGGTAGTAGTAGCATTACCGAGAGAGAACAAGAAGAAGAGAGGGAGAAGGAGAATGGGACCGTGTGAAATGAGAAGGCAAATGAGAGAATGAGGTTTGCTTTTGCTTTTAGAAGATATTTGTACTAAAGTGTATAGTAACTTTTGCTTTATCATTTAGTTAACTCATTTGTTTGTGTAGGTATGGTGAGTCACTAAGGAAACCGGCCCCAAATAGTTAGAAGGGTGCTTTGGTCTTTGTTGACCAACTTAATCACTTATAACATTATATGTTACAAACTAGTTATAAAAATCACTATTCACCAATAACAAGGCACATAGAAGTGAAATTTTTGATTTCCCATTGATATAGCCACCCAAATGTGATACTATATAGTACACATGTTAATTAAAGAGTAATGATGGACATTTAGCCATTCAAAACTCATTTACAAGACAATTTTTCAAAAACGTGCTTTAAGACTCCTTAAAGCACATTTTGTGTTTTAACTTGTTTTCAAGCTTGGTTTTCTTTGGTAATTGATTTAATATGTTCATTAACATATTTATAAAGTATAGGTATGACCATTAGGTCTTATACACATTTATCCCAAGCTTAGAGCACATTTTTGCTCTTATTGACCTTAAGGTATTTATTTGTGTTTTGTTTGGTTTCATTGTCTACCAAAGTTTCCTAAGGACTTATTTAGCCTTATTAAATCATAATTGAACATTATCAAGTCTTGGTAGGCTCTTTGGGTCCTAACCAAGTTCACTCATGGCTTAGAGCATGTTTTTGCTCATACCGTGTCTTAGTGTTTTATTGTGTTTACCATGGTTTAAATGATTCATTTATGTTTCTAAGGCACTTTTTAGCCTTTAAATACCATAGCTTAACATTTACACAACATACCAAGGTTTGGGGTATTTCAATATGTGTGAAAATATAATATTCCTTAGTTTAATCAAAAATATTAACTCCCATATAGCAATAGATAAAACGTAAAAAATAATTAAATCCCTTGATTTACATAAGTTTCTACTTAAATAAGTATATACATATATGTAAATAATTTCACTTCTCTTAAAAGATAATACCAAAACATTTATAAACTTACTGTTATAAAATGTTAATTTAGTTTCCCATATTTTCCCAAGCTTAAAAAGCTCATTAACAAACCATACTTAATTTTGGTTACATTAAAAACTATATATTATAAGTTATTCCTGTGAAAAACTCACAAACACAATTTTTAAAACCTTATACCATTGCCCAAAAATCCCCAAATTTAATATACAGTAACTATAACATTTTAGACATATTATAAAAATTTTATTTCATAAAAATATCTTTTAATTAGCCAAATAATTCCAGAAACACCTGTAACTTGCAAAAATCATAATCATGTTTAAAAACTCCAAAACCATAATAATTTACATCAAAATAAACTAGATTAAAATAAGGAATATAGGTTAAAATTTCAAGTCAAAATACCTTCGGGAAGGCCATAACTAAAATCAACAAGTTAGAGCTAAATTCTGAAATTTTATAAACTTATAACAATTCTTTAAAACACGATCTAATCTCGGCCGTCCAATCTTTTAAAACGAGATCGGATGGCCCCTGAACGCCGAGTTCATCAGCGAGAGCAAAACCCAAACCCGGAGTACTAAATCTTCATTATCTCCTAATCTATAGAACGAAATCGAGTGATTCTTGTTTCTATGGTTTCGAAATCAAATTTCGGTTCTAATGATGTTAATTTCTCCAGCTAATATGCAAGATTCAATGGGTTTCGATTTCAGTTCGAAGTTAGGGTTCATAGTACGATTCGAAATTAATTTGCCAATTCCTCCTATCTAACACGTAATTGAGTTAAATTGGAACATGGGTAGGCCGGCGGTAACACACAGGTTTGACAAAAAACGGAGCAATTGATCGGAAACTTACCGGAGTTGTGCGAATTGAGTGAATTCGAATTCGAAAATCTGGAAAAATTCAAACTTTCGAGCAGTTCACGAGGCCGACATTGAGGATCTATAACTTGCAGTACAAATCGAGTTAGGCTATGTGTAATGGCTCAATCGAAAGAGTAAACTTAGATCTACGTATTGATAACAAGAACTAATCCTAACTCGCAACACACAGAAAGAAATTAAAGTCGCAAGTCACGAGTTTATACCTTACAGTTTCGATATGATTTTATGTGCTGGTGAAACCGAAACTTTAGACACCTTGTTCATCCAAACGGTTGGGAATTGGCTTAGGTCATCAACATGAAAGTTTTAGAGGGATTAGAGCTCTTCAAAACGAGCTAAAGAACATGAAAGTTGGATGAGAAACGAAGATGTTATGGCTAGTCGAAGTTACCTGATTCGATGGGAAAAACTGGAACTGCAGTTTCGGTTTTTGCAGGGTGGCTACTTTGGCTCAAATTTCCGGTTGATTTAGAATGCGTTAGGGTTTGTGTGAGTTATGGTTGTTTAGAGGAAGTTTAGGAGAAGGCAACAAAGAAGACGGCACTCAAAAATTCCTTAAGATGAGAAAGTTATGAAGGTCACAAGATAGGGCAAAACCTGATTTTCTGTTACCGGAAATCCAGCAAATAAAACGACTAAGTATACTGGGGTGCGAATCCCGAGACACGTGATGAGTCAGCAACCCCTGCCACGTCACCTTTCTTTCAAAATTTTGACTCTAAACTTCATTTGATCATAACTTTAGCTAGGATGATCCGTTTTTGACGTTCTTTTTTATCGATCTTCATGGTTTTCCAAACCTATTTATTGGTATAGGTTTCATGGCCTGGTTTGACCATTCTCCAAAAAGTCAACCCTAGCAAGGCTTAATAAGCTTTAAGGGTTTCTAGAATTTATATTGATTTTATGTTTCAAAAACAATGTTCCAACTTCATAAAATCTTATAATATAGTTGGAGTGTTTTATAAATTTTCCTAAGATTTATTGACTTATAAATCTTATTATTAAATTCATAATACTATATAATACTATATAATAATTAAATATTTTATTGTATTCTTTAGGGTTAAATAAGAGAAATACCCTATATAAATTTCACAATTCCATATAATAATTTAATATTCATAATTCCATATAATAATTTAATATTTAATAAAAGAAATCCCCTAAATTAATTAAAATTAATTTAGGGGTATTTTAGCTGGTGTAAGTCATTGACCCCGAGTAAAAGATTAATCTCCACCCGATTAACCCGGGTGGACAAATGAAGCTAACAAGTACTGGGTATTGTGTATGTATTGAGTATGAAATGTGTATGTATTATGTATGCGTATGACAGAAGAAGGTAAGTAAGTATTGTTTGACTTGTATGATCTTCTTGTATGTATTGAAGTGTATGTGTGTATTCCTTGCGTAAAGTATTGTAGTATTGTGTATAAGAGCACGTATGCATGTATGTTTGAATAAAATGAATTGCATGTATTCGACCAAGTGGTCGGCGTACCCTCGCTAGTACGTGGGGTATGCGGAAGTCATATTCAGCGTAAGCTGAGCCCCTAGGGGCAACGTTTTTAGTGTGCAGGTACCAGAAGCGAATATGGTCAAGGTAAGAGACCGGTGGCTACACTTGGATAGTTAGGAACGGAATGTAGAAGTGTACTAAGTGGCACACCCCTTGTACTTAGAAAGTAAGTAGTTTGTGAGGTATGGGTAGTGGTTAGACTCTTAATTAGTATCTATGAAATTGAATGAGGTGTTGTATTTGTATAAGGAACTTAGTAAACTCGGTGTATTATATTGTATTGAACTTATGGAGTGTTGTAATGAATGGGAAGTTCTAGTAGTTGATTGGTAATTGGAGTATATATTGTAAGTGTGTAGTACTCGGATATTCCGGTCCATCAGACCGATGTTGTATGTAGTAGGAGTAGCTTTGTTAGTCACGTGGGTGACTAACGGCATTGTATCACCCACCGTGTGTATGTAAGTATCCGCTGCGTGATTCTAGAAGTGTAAGGGGATTGGACAGTAATGACGGTATTAGCGGTAGGGGTGTTACAACAAACCTCAAATATAACATTTAATGACATAAAAATGTTAAATATAACTGCTAAGTCTTGGCTTTTTACACTTGGGACCAGAAACTTTTAGTTTTTTTTGCATTTTAACCCCTTTTGTTACTTTTAAGCTATTATATGTCATTATTTGTCTAAGTAACATAGCTAAACAAGTTACCATAATGTTTAAGTACATTTTTCAGTCAAAATCACCTATATACCACACTAAAATCTTGGCCCTATTTAATTTGACAAGAAGATTTACTTTAAAGCTTAAAAATGTGTTTTAAGCTCACTTACTTGTTTCAAGGCTTCGAAATTCCTTGGATCCTCTTGTATTTTCCACACTACCTTAGTAACAGGTTTGGTCATATATACACTATACCACAACTTAGACCTTAGTTCAAAACCTTAAGACTTGGTTAAGTAACTTACCCCTTCAAAGTTGATATTTCTCCACCATTAACCCCTTGTATTTTCCGCCAAGCACTCCCACCACTATCACTCCAGTTCGTCCATGGTTAATGGGAGGTAAGAAAAGTGAATTTGGAGCTTTAAAACTTCATAAACAAGAATCTAGAGTTTAAGGTCTCTAAAATGGGTTTTTGGGTTGGATTTTTACCTTATGGCTCTTGAGAGCTGATATTTATCTTCCAAGCTCTTATTCAACACTATTAAAATAGTTGGGAAGTGATTATAAGTGTAGATCTAAAGAAAAATAGGATTTAAGCATTATAACTCAACTTTTTGAGATTTTACCTTAGGAGAAACCCTTGCCTTATTTTCGGCCATGAGTGTGGGTGGGAGACATCAATGTTACAGTAGCATATAAGTGAAGAAAATTGTGTTAAAAATGGGGGAAAATTCGGCCATATAAAGATCTAGAACAAGGATGGAAGTTAAAGCACATTTTTACCTTATTTTTGTTCTTCTTGCTTAGATCTTGGTACCCACGGTTTTGGGTGGAGTTTTTGAGCTTCCCAACCTTAAATTTTTGGCCATGGACAGAGGGGAGTAAGTGGTTGAAGTTTCAAGTTCAAAAATGGAAGGAAAGGGAGTTTTTGGAGTTTTTCATACCTTGCTCACGAGGTTATTGTCCCATGCTCAGCTTATTTCGTGCATAGATGGTTAGTAGGGGTGATGCACTGATTATTGATATATCTTTTAAGTGCTTTGAACCCTTATTTTCCATATTCTTTTACTTAGATTTGTGCATTTACCTTCTTTTTCATGTTATTTTGGCTTAGGACGTGATTAGGAAGGAATTAAGAGCTTTCGGAACAAAAAGAGAAACATGTACACATGTCCGGATATGAGTCCGGATGGGAAGCCACGGACAGAAAATCGGACATCTCCTGTGCAAAATTCACCTTTAACCCTATCCACATACGCGGACAGAAAAGCGAACAGCTCCTTCTGACCCTTGTCCGCAAACACGGACGGCCATGCGGACGCTCACAGATCTTGCCAGGACAGCCATATCCGCAATGCGGACTCAAACGCGGACAGGAATTAATCTCGCTAGGACAGCCACGTCCGCACGCGGACAGAAATGCGGACTGTAGATCTCGTCAGGACACCCTGTCCTATGCGGACTCAAACGCGGACGTCCACAGAGATTAAAAATAAAAATCATGCGCGCTGATAATTGTTGCTTTCGGCGCAATTATCAGCCGATTAAGCCCATACTCTGTCTAAATTAAGCTAGTTCCCATGCTCAATCAAATGCCTACCCTACTCACCACTAAGCTATGTTTAATCCTAAGCCTATTTAAACCCTTCCCCAGCCTCATTCCAATTCGCACCAGACGCTTCTAACTCTCCATCATCCTCCTCCATCTCTCATTCCATTCATCTGCTCATCCTCATAATAATTCCTCCGTACTCCATCTCCATACACACACACAAACACAAACACACTTCATATCACTCACGTTTTCATCCCAATTCTTTCACACAAAACTCACACATAAACCTCCGCACACACGTCACACAAAATATCACGTCCGGATTTGTGTCCGGATTTGTGTCCGACCCACCCCATCCGGACGTCTCACAAACTTGCCCAAAATTTCCATTTTCACTCCATTTCACCAAATTCACTCCATTGTCACCAAATCCAACCTCTCAGCCGGCATAGCGCAAGGACAAAAGGCGGATCGAGCGAGAAGATCTTCGTAATAGATGATTTCTCTCAACTCTCTCTCATTTATGATTTTAATCACTATGTCTAGCTAAGAGGATATACTCTAGGGGAAGGGATGTTGTAATAGTTAAACTCTGCATTATTTTACTGCTTTATGAGACTATTTGGATTGTTCAGGTTAATGCTTTTTAAGTGCTTTTAATAAACGTCATGAATTTATTATAAGCCCTTGAATCATGTTATGATCAGATAAGGCGATTAGCATCGATGGTCCTATTAACCTATTACCTGTGATAATTGCAATCGAATAGATTTCATTAGCCACTAGGAGCTTTAGTCCGGACCAAACCAGACTAGTAATTCTGTGCAATAAAACCATCTAGATATACTTGCTAAAGTCTAGACTAGAACTGCATGTCCTGTCTAGATGAGCTATCTGGAATAGGACTTAATACAGAATAGATAATTGAGAATTACAAGCCAATCCAAAGTCTCCGTTTAAGTAGTAGAATATGCAGAACCTAGCTAATAAAACAACTCCCTGAACCTAGAGTACCGTTCACACTCCCAAATCTATCACTTTAATTTATCTGCTATTTACTTTCTTGTTATCTAATTAATCCCTAAAACCAAAACAAACCCCTTTTGAATACCACTGTCTTAGGCTAGGCTATTACCCAAGTCGTCGGGATTGACACCTGGTCGCTTCATAATTACTATACTACTGCAACCGGGATTTTTTTGCAACCCGGCGATCTATTGATTAATTGATTTCTAGGATTATTTCTTAGTTTTCAATACATCAATTTTAATCGTTTGCAAAATGGCGTCGTTACCGGGGACTTGACTTTGTCTAGTCCCTAGCCTTGGTTAATTCGTTACTTTATTGCAACACCCTGTTTATGATTATTTGTTTTGTAATTTATTTTGTTTTAAATTTAATTTATTTTTGTGCCATTTTATACAATTGTTTTTCATAGTGTAACGCCCCGGTTTACCACCACCATTTACTTAGCCTTTTTTTTTATTCTAGAGAGACATGTTATAACTACTTATATTATACATGCGTCAGTCTTCTTTTTACAAAGGTCCCCTAATACTATCACCGGGGGTTACCGCCACACTTACTAACCACTAGTAAGTGTAAGGCTATTACCACCACCACCCCTACGCTAGCTATCTTACATCGCTGTTACTATCAAAAGAGTGACACAACCAACCCGTCACTTTACACCTTAGTACCAAAAGACCCCTTCCAGCCAACTACTATGTTAGCTCCTACTCCTATTTTACACCAAAAGTAAAGGGGTATCAAAAGGCTATTACATCGCTAGCATCTAACTAGGGACCACTTGCATATACTCGTACACTGTGGAAACATCATGAGTGATGACTGACTGGTGCCATTTTCCGGGTGCCTAAAACCTATCTTCTTGTTCCACTTCCTCATAAATTATCTCGGTGACCCCAGGCTGTAAACTTCTACGATAGGTGACAAACATGAAAATATAGAAAGTATCGGTGGACTCGTCCTCAGTGCAGAGAAGGTGTCCATCCCAGTTACCCTGAATTCACAGAATACATATACACAGGAAAACACAACCAAATAAAATCAGTAAAAACTGAGTAACACTACCACACCCCGTAAAAACTTATTTTCTCTTTAAAACCTTTGTTTCCAGCAAATATTAACAAATATAAATCAGAATAGATCACACACCATTTACCTGTACCAAGAATTATCAAGAGATAATTAATATCAAATACAAGATATTTCCAAATGAAGTCCACCACCACCACCCACCCTATGTCCTTAAGTGTGCACACCCCCTATTGAAAACTTCTGCCCAATAGGAGTAGATCATAGTGGCAGCTCCAATTTCATTAGTAGGAGCTTATATTGTTACCGGAACGTCGACTTGGCCTTAAAGGCTCTCACAAGAGGCATAGCCTTAGGATAACCATGATATCAACATCACACAATACTTTCCACCACCACCACAAGAGGTTATCCTTAAACACATTTGCAAACCATGAGTAAGATATCATAACCAAGCTTTACACAAGTAGTAATTCACACATCAAGCTCACCACTTGTAAAATAACCTTAATAACATCATAACAATACCATTCAAGCTCCAATAAATCAGAGAATCAAACAATTTCCAAGAAACCACCTTAGAAAGCTTAAATTCTTATTTTTAGCCAAAATCACTATTCACCAACTTAACTTCCCAAAGTCTCGGCCTAAAATTTAACCATGATCCAATATCAACAACACAAGTATCTCCTCAAAATTTCAGCTCAAGATCAATTCGGAAACCCATTCAAACATTCGGAAAGGCTTAAAGCACATTTTCTCATTTTTAGCTTCTTTACCTTGTCTAACCGACTTAAATTTCTCCATTCGACTTGATTTTTCAACCATAACCATATATTCACTATTCAAGACTACCCTCAAAATTTTAGCTCAAACCCATGTCGGAAACCCATCCAAACAATTCCTAAAGCTTAAAGCTCATTTTTCTTCATTTTCAAAGTTCTTTAGTGTTTTCCTACTTCCCAACCTTATTCGACTTGATTTTCTAGGATGTTCACTAATATTCATCCCTAGTTTACTGTAAAATTTTAAGAAAATAAGAGATAGGATTCGTAGATAACAAAAAATGACTTAAGAAGGAAAATAAGCTTAAAGGGTGAAAGTGATGTGCATAGATGTTACCTGTCCTCTCCTAGCCATTTTGGAGCTTTTCTACCTTGATTATAAGTTGCTTGAGCTCAAAATCCACAACCAAGTCACCCACCTTGGAGTTTGGCTTCCACTCCTTAAACTTGCCTTTTTCCTTGATTTTAGCTTAATTACTACCTTAGATTTGTGTTTCCAATGGAGGAGTGTTGTTGCCTATGCTCCAATGGTGTTTTCTAGCTTAGGAGAAGCAAGGTAGATGAAGAGAATGGCCACCTTGCTCACCTACCATGGCCGACCTCCACCCCCCCTTTTATACTAATTTTCATCCTTATCTTACTATTTGTAATTATTACTTCTAGAATTGTCCATAGCCATAGATTTGTGTTAGGTGACAAAAACCAATCCTAACCACTCATGCCAAACCGCCATTGAATGGATAAGGAGGGGGCAACTTGATTGCATTATTACAAATAGTAAGGAGGTGTGAATAGTAAGGAGGTGTGAATAGTAACCGAGATATTTTTCTCCTCCTTCCTTGATATTTTCGGCCCCATCTTAGGCCATGTTTGGCTTGAGCTTTTTATGAGAATTAAGACTATATGTGTAGGTATGTTAATACTAGTGTGGGTTATCAAGTTTAGGAATTTCCTCGGGTCACTTTTGAGCTCTCCTTAAGCCCGTTTGCCCAGAACCACTAAATACTGAAAAATGTAACTAGATTGTCTTATATTAAAAGAAGAAAGATATGATTGTTTCTTTCCTCAAAACACTCTCAAAAGTATCTAACACACTTCCTAAGGTTGATACCCACTCTCAGTTCCTGAGGAATTCAGTAATTTTCAGGAATTTCAGAAATCTTGTGAAACTAAGGTTTACCGGGTGATACTCCGGGAACTAAGTTCTAATGTTCACCAAGCACCTCCAACTAATTATAACCTTCTCCATCTTTAGAAATTAGGGTTTCCTAAGGTTTACAATTAAATAAGACCTTAATCACAGTTTAAGAAATTTGGGGTATTACATCCTCCCCCCGTTAAACAAAGCTTCGTCCTCGAAGCTAATTCATCACCCAAACAATACAGTCACATACTCCAAGAAATTAAAACAATACTCCACACAATAATTCTAGTTAACCTCATCAACCACAAATGATTCAGCAACATCACACAAAACCTCAAACACACCAATCACACAATATAAACCATCCACAAAATCGACGATACCACATATATGAAATCATTAAGAGGACAACTCCTAAAATAATATTCAAGTATTACCAACCATTTCTGGCACCAACAAACATTCACAATCACAAACATTCACAAACACTAGTAGTCATTCACCACTTACCATACGACTCTCCCCCCCTAAAAAAAGTTTCTCCTGAAACTTTAATTGCTGACCTTAATCAAAGAGTTCTGGGTGTTGAGTTCTCATCTTGCTCTCTAGTTCCCATGTAGCTTCTTGAACTCCATGATGAGTCCATAAAACTTTAACCAAATCCACAGACTTCCCTCGGGTCTCCCTTGTCTTACGATCCAAAATTTTAATTGGGTGTTCCTCATAAGTCAAATTAGGTGCAACTTCTACCTCGTTCGGTTGCAACACATGTGATTCGTCTGGAACGTACCGTTTCAATTGTGATACGTGAAACACGTTGTGGACCCTATCCAAGTTCATCGGCAAAGCTAATCGGTAAGCCAAATTTCCAACCTTTTCCAATATTTCATACGGACCGATGTACTTAGGAGCAAGTTTTCCTTTCTTGCCAAATCGTACCACGCTCTTAGTGGGTGAAACCTTCAGAAATACCTTGTCCCCCACATTGAACTCAACTGGCCTTCTATGCAAATCAGCATAAGACTTTTGCCTATCTTGTGCGGCTTTCAATCTCTGCCGAATGTTCTTAACCTGTTGAGCCATCTCCTCTGTTAACTCAGGCCCAACCCAAACCACCTCCTGCGCATCATTCCAACACAACGGAGTACGACACTTTCTACCATATAAGGCTTCATACGGGGCCATATGGATACTTGAGTGGTAACTGTTGTTATAAGAAAATTCAATCAAGTGCAACTTGTCACTCCATGACCCTTGATAATCCATCGCACAAGCCCGCAACATATCCTCCAATGTTTGAATAGTTCTCTCCGTCTGCCCATCAGTCTGTGGGTGGTAAGCTGTACTAAGGCTCAATTTTGTTCCCATGGCTTTTTGAAATTGCTGCCAAAATCTTGAGACAAACCTAGAATCTCTATCCGAAATAATTTCCATAGGGACTCCGTGATACTTAACCACATTTCTAATATATGCTTCCACCAGCTGTTCCATAGACCAAGTACTTTTCATTGGAATTAGTCTAGTAGTCTTGGTCAACCGATCCACAATCACCCAAATCTGATCCATCCCACCTCTGGTCGGTGGTAATCCCACTATGAAATCCATAGATATCGAATCCCATTTCCACATGGGTATATCCAATGATTGCAACATGCCTCCTGTTTTTTATGCTCAAATTTAACTTTTTGACATGTTAGACACTTCGACACATGTTCAGCTACCTCCTTTTTCATGCCTGGCCACCAAAACTTTTCTTCAAATCTTTATACAACTTATTTCCTCCCGGATGTATGGAATATGCAGAGTTATGAGCTTCCTGCATCAACTTTCTTTTAATATCGCCACATGAATCTGGTATACACCATCTTCCATGAAATCTCAGACTACCATCGTCATGAATCTTAAAATCTGGGGCTTCTCCCTTTTTCCACTTTCCTTTATTTTCCGTAGTTTCTCATCCTCTGTTGATGATGCAAAATTTCCTTATAAATGTCAAGGAATACGTTCATACTAGACAAAATTTCTCTATCCACCTCTCCCGTTGTTACCACCTCAAGGTTCAACCTTTTGAAATCTTGTACCAATTCATCATGTAGTATCCAATTAGCTTCTCCCTCGTGACTCCTCTTTCGACTTAAGCGTCTGCCACCACGTTGGCTTTGCCTTCATGGTATAAAATCTCCAGGTCATAATCCTTAATAAGTTCCAACCATCTCCTTTGCCTCATATTAAGCTCTTTTTGAGTGAAATATATTTCAAGCTCTTGTGATCCGTGTAAATCTTACAAGAAGTTCCATACAAGTAGTGCCTCCAAATTTTCAAGGCAAAAACTACAGCTGCAAGTTCCAAATCATGAGTAGGATACCTGGTCTCATAGCTCTTCAATTGTCGTGAGGCATAGGCAATGACCTTGCCATTCTGCATCAACACACACCCTAAACCATATTTAGACGCGTCACTATATACTTCAAAACCGTCTACCACAGGGCAACGTAAGAACTGGTGCTGTGGTTAACTTCTCCTTCAAAATCTGGAAAGCTTTTTCACAATCCTCATCCCACTTATAACGCACTTCCTTTTTCATCAGATTTGTGAGCGGTCTCGCAATTTTAGCGAAGTCTTGAACAAACTTCCTATAGTATCCAGCTAGCCCAAGAAAACTTCTAACTTCTCGTACATTCGTTGGCCTGGGCCAATCCTTAACAGCCTGAATTTTAGCCGGGTCAACCGAAATTCCATCACCGGTTACCACATGACCTAAAAACGATACTTCCTTGAGCCAAAAATCACACTTAGATAATTTGGCATACAGCTTCTTCTCCCTTAAAACTTGTAGAACTTGCCGCAGATGATCAGCATGTTGCTCCTCATCCTTTGAGTACACCAATATGTCATCAATAAATACCACTACAAACTTATCCAGGAATTGGCTGAAAACCCGATTCATTAAGTCCATAAATACCGCTGGCGCATTTGTTAGCCCGAATGGCATCACCACAAATTCATAATGTCCATACCTCGTTCGAAAGGCTGTCTTTGGTATGTCCTTCTCTGCTATCTTTAACTGATGATAGCCTGACCTTAAGTCGATCTTAGAAAATACTTTAGCTCCTTGTAGCTGGTCGAACAAATCATCAATCCTAGGCAAGGGATATTTATTCTTGATTGTAACGTTATTTAACTCCCTGTAATCAATGCAAAGACGCAAAGTTCCATCCTTCTTTCTTACAAACAAAACTGGGGCTCCCCACGGAGAAGCACTCGGTCGAATATAACCTTTTTCTAAAAGTTCCTCCAATTGTTTCTTTAACTCATTCATCTCATTCGGGGCCATCCTATAAGGGTGCTTAGAAATTGGAGCTGTTCCTGGTACTAAATCAATAGTAAACTCAATCTCACGGTCGGGTGGAAGTCCAGGAATTTCTTCTGGAAAAACATCTGGAAATTCCCTGACTACTGGAAGATCCTCAAGTGCGGATGGCTTCTGTTCTTGCGCCAATTTTTCCTCTTGAACATAACACAAATAAACTGGCTCTCCTTTTCGCAACTCCTTTAAAAATTTTAAGGCAGGTAGGACTTTTACCCTTTGCTTAGCTCCTTCGCATGTGTACGACACTCTCTTTCCTTTCTTCCCACATAAGCTAATCTTTTGTTTTTCACAATCTATGCGCCCCTTGTGCTTACTTAACCAATCCATCCCCAAGATTATATCAAAATCCTTCAAATCAAACTCTACCAGATCCATCTCAAATTCTCTACCCTCTATGGTTATTTTTACTCCTTCCATTTCCTAGTGCATCCTACCACTCTTCCCGTAGGTGTAGAAACAGAAATTTCAACTTCTATATCGGGACTACTCCTACTTTCTTCAAGAACTCAAGGATATAAAAGAACAGGTTGCACCGGAATCAAATAATACTTTAGCACTAGTTCCAAGAACGGAAAAAGTACCTGTAATGACGTCCCCTTCTTGTTGAGATTCAACCTCCGTCTTGCTGATTACGTTGATATACCCCTGATTCTTATAGCCTCCTCCTGGGGTACTACCACTTCCGTATTGTATTTGCTTCCCCTGATTATTCCCTTGTCCACTCATGTTACCTCTTGGACCATTATAATTATTCCTCTGTCCATTTTGATTATTCAGCTGTACTCCTCCTTGGTTGCCACGATTGTTCTGGTTGATGAGATTTCCAGTTGCAGCAGGTCTTGCTACCTGATCAGTACCTCCTTCCATCCTTCTTACCCTACACTCATAGGCCCTGTGGCCTAACTTTCCACAGTTAAAACACTTTACCAACCTTCCTTCGCAATCTTCACCTGGATGATTCCTTCCACAAATCTTGCAATAAAAGTATCTAGTTCCTTTATCATTGAATCGTCGTCCCGGATAATTGGGTCTGGCTCCCCCACTTGGTCTAACTTCTACTTTAGCCCTCTTATCAAAGCTCTCGGCCTTACGAGTCTCCATTCTCCTTTTCCGCCCCGTTTGTACTTCCTTCCTTCTCTGTTGTACTCTATAAAGATTAGCAGCTTTATCGTACGCCTCTTGTAAAGTAGTTATAGGTATTACACTCAGAGCTTCTTGTAAATCCCAATTTAACCCTTCCAAGAAACGTTGAACCTTAGCAGTCTCATCGGGTACCACATGCGGAGCAAATCTAGCAAGCTCCACAAACTTAGCATGATAAGTTTTAACATCATCTTCCGCTGCCTCAATCCAGTAAATTCCTGATATTTTTGCAACCTTACATGCTCCGGATAAAATCTTTTCCTCATCGCATCTTTCAAATTTCCATATTCACCCAAAACCCGGATTTCCTTTAAGTCTCTCCTCCTCCGCAGTCCACCACAGATCAGCCTCACCTTTAAAATAAAATACAGCCCCACTTACCTTCTTTTCTTCAGGGCAATCAATAATATCAAATATTTTGTCAAACTCTCTGATCCACTCTTCCAGAATCACTGGATCCTCTTCTCCCGAATAAGTACTGGGTTTCATAGCTGCTATCCTCCGGGAGAAATCCTTGGGTATTTCAGCTCTAGCCTCGTGCTGCTCCAGGATTCTTCCCATACTCAGTGTCAACTCCCTCAGTTCATCCATCTGTCCTCTCCCCTCTCCATTACTCCGTCCACTCCCCTCTCCATTATTCTACACAGATATGTTAGTTAATATAAATAGTTAACTATAATCAATCAAGCACACACACACAAATATCACAACAAACATATTTTCAGAACCACATGGTTCTGCCTAGTCTCCTAAACCTAAGCCTGGGTCACCTTGCTTCCTAGTCAAACTCAAATTTTCCCCTCCAGCTAACCTATAGCTCTGATACCACTCTGTAACGCCCCGGTTTACCACCACCATTTACTTAGCCTCTTTTTTTTTTTTCTAGAGAGACATGTTATAACTAAATAACTTATATTATACATGCGTCAGTCTTCTTTTTACAAAGGTCCCCTAATACTATCACCGGGGGTTACCGCCACACTTACTAACCACTAGTAAGTGTAAGGCTATTACCACCACCACCCCTACGCTAGCTATCTTACATCGCTGTTACTATCAAAAGAGTGACACAACCAACCCGTCACTTTACACCTTAGTACCAAAAGACCCCTTCCAGCCAACTACTATGTTAGCTCCTACTCCTATTTTACACCAAAAGTAAAGGGGTATCAAAAGGCTATTACATCGCTAGCATCTAACTAGGGACCACTTGCATATACTCGTACATGTGGAAACATCATGAGTGATACTGACTGGTGCCATTTCCGGGTGCCTAAAACCTTGATCTTCTTGTTCCACTTCCTCATAAATTATCTCGGTGACCCCAGGCTGTAAACTTCTACGATAGGTGACAAACATGAAATATAGAAAGTATCGGTGGACTCGTCCTCAGTGCAGAGAAGGTGTCCATCCCAGTTACCCTGAATTCACAGAATACATATACACAGGAAACACAACCAAATAAAATCAGTAAAAACTGAGTAACACTACCACACCCCGTAAAAACTTATTTTCTCTTTAAAACCTTTGTTTCCAGCAAATATTAACAAATACAAATCAGAATAGATCACACACCATTTACCTGTACCAAGAATTATCAAGAGATAATTAATATCAATACAAGATATTTCCAAATGAAGTCCACCACCACCACCACCCACCCTATGTCCTTAAGTGTGCACACCCCCTATTGAAAACTTCTGCCCAATAGGAGTAGATCATAGTGGCAGCTCCAATTTCATTAGTAGGAGCTTATATTGTTGCCGGAACGTCGGCTTGGCCTTAAAGGCTCTCACAAGAGGCATAGCCTTAGGATAACCATGATATCAACATCACACAATACTTTCCACCACCACCACAAGAGGTTATCCTTAAACACATTTGCAAACCATGAGTAAGATATCATAACCAAGCTTTACACAAGTAGTAATTCACACATCAAGCTCACCACTTGTAAAATAACCTTAATAACATCATAAAATACCATTCAAGCTCCAATAAATCAGAGAATCAAACAATTTCCAAGAAACCACCTTAGAAAGCTTAAATTCTTATTTTTAGCCAAAATCACTATTCACCAACTTAAACAACTTCCCAAAGAGTCTCGGCCTAAAATTTAACCATGATCCAATATCAACAACACAAGTATCTCCTCAAAATTTCAGCTCAAGATCAATTCGGAAACCCATTCAAACATTCGGAAAGGCTTAAAGCACATTTTCTCATTTTTAGCTTCTTTACCTTGTCTAACCGAATTAAATTTCTCCATTTGACTTGATTTTTCAAAAATAACCATATACTCACTATTCAAGACGACTCTCAAATTTTTAGCTCAAACCCTGTCCGGAAACCATCCAAACAATTCCTAAAGCTTAAAGCTCATTTTTCTTCATTTTCAAAGTTCTTTAGTGTTTTCCTACTTCCCAACCTTATCTCGACTTGATTTTCTAGGATGTTCACTAACTATTAATCCCTAGTTTACTGTAAAAATTTTAAGAAAATAGGAAATAGGATTCATAGGTAACCAAATAGAATGACTTAAGAAGGAAAATAAGCTTAAAGGGTTACCGGGTGATACTCCGGGAACTAAGGTTCCTAATGTTCACCAAGCACCTCCAACTAATTATAACCTTCTCCATCTTTAGAAATTAGGGTTTACTAAGGTTTACAATTAAATAAGACCTTAATCACAGTTTAAGAAATTTGGGGTATTACAGTCATTTAATTTTCAAGTACTATAAGTTCATTGTCTTAGTTATTTCAATTTTATTTCCTTGTTTACTTTAGTTCTAAATTCCACGCATTTTGTTCCCTTCTCCCTGGCTTATTATAAGCACCTAGTGGATGCGCAGAACGCGTTCAACTGGTCCGCCGGATACAGACTTCGACCCCGAAATCGAGAGAGTTTACCTCCAAGCTCTGAGAGCAAGAAGACAGCTTGATTTCAACATGACAGCAAACCATGACCAGCTCGGAGGAGGCCCAATCGCCCAGTACACGATGGGGAGAATAAACAGACCACCATCCACACCAAGAAGAGGCCCAGTGGTTCAACCAGACCTAACTGTAGAACTTGTGGCCGATTGGCAAAAGGTAAAACCTTCCCATCAATCCAACGCTGTTCGAAATCACCCTGCAGGAACCTTTTCAGGTACCGACCCAGCGGATGCACTAGACCACGTACATCGGTTCCTAGTGCACTTAGACTCACTTGGTCTATCACAAGGATTAGAGGAGTATGCCAGGTTGAGCCTGTTCCAGCACAGCTTATCGGGAGAAGCTTTGAAATGGTTCCACCGACTACCGCCAGGAATCATTACCACCTGGGAGCAGATGGCGGATAAATTCTATGAGAAATACATCCCCATTTCCAGGACACGACAGATGATTGCCGATTTGATGGCATTCAGACAGATGGGTAGCGAGACAATATGCGAGGCATGGGACCGATTCAAAGAATTACTCCGCCAGTGTCCTCACCATGGTCAGGATATCACCTCATTGGCTTAGAGATTCTTCCAGGGGCTAAAAGACGAAATCAGAGGTGAGGTAAGAGCTGCCTTAGGAGGGAACCTACTAGTAAAAAGTGGGGAAGATTTCATGGCATCTATGGAGTCCTACTGTGAGGAGCTTTGCCAATGGAGCAACAATGGGGGACGAGTATTCTTAATAGGACAGAGTTCTGCCTGAGCTCCGGACCCGATGATAGAATAGATAGCAGCCGAGCAAGCGCAGCTGAAGACCATGATGGGAAGTATGGCTAAAATGCTCGAACAGCTCACAATGGGGCCAACCCCTAGGCAATCAGCCAAGACAATCTCTACAAGTGTCAATGAAGCCTGCTGCTCTCAGTGTGGGGATGCACATGAATATGAGAACTGCCCACTGGTAGCCGAAATGAAGCAAACTGAGGAGGCCAATGTCATAGGACAATTCAACAACAG
The DNA here is from genome assembly GCA_023374045.1 of Limonium bicolor. Lineage (NCBI taxonomy): Eukaryota > Viridiplantae > Streptophyta > Magnoliopsida > Caryophyllales > Plumbaginaceae > Limonium > Limonium bicolor. The sequence goes on along the minus strand of CM041783.1, from coordinate 46,159,269 downwards.
GCAACCCTGGGTGCAGAATCAGCATCAAAACCTCAGGTACGGAAATCCGGGCAATGCACTAAATTCACATCAGATCCAGCCTCAGAGGACGAACCAGGGAGGACCACCAGGCTTTGCTAGGCCTCAGTATAATCAATTCAGGCCACAGCAGTCTCAAGCTCAGCAACCATCATTGAGCTCAAACAATGCCAGCCTGAAGAAAATGGTGGATAAGTTGATGGCTTCTCAGGAGCAGTAAGCTGTAATCAATCAGAATCTGACAGCTGGTCAGCAGAAATTAGAGAATGCCATGGTAGAGATGCAGGGAATGATGAGCCAGTTGACTCAGTTCCCCTTACAGCAGAGACCTTCTGGATCACTGCCTTCCCAAGCAGAAACCAATCCCAAGGAACAGTTGAAGGCAGTATCGGTCTCCAATTGCGAGGATTCTGGAGAATTGGCAGCAGTTACCTGATAAGTGTGAAATATATAGACTTTTAAGGGTTTAATTACCTTATAATTTGCAGTATTTTAAGTAATATTTCTCACTTATCTTACGATTGTCCTAGATTTATGTTTTGATATGAATTGATATATTTTTATGTGTTAAATGTAGGAAAAAGTGTTGGAATCAAACAGTTTATTTCACAAGCTTTCCAACGCAACAAACGGCGAGTAAAACGGACTTATAACGAAGAATCTGGAGCCGGTTGAAGATTGCAGGAAAATAGAAAACAAAGGCGAGGACGTCAGCTGCGTCCGCATAGAGTTGGGCGGACACGAGGGCGGACAGAGGCGCGGACAGAAGCGAAGACACGGACATCACCTGTGTCCGCATGAACCCAAGCGGACAGCAGGGCGGACAGGGGCGGACGACAGAGATATCCGTATAGAGCCGGGCGGACAGAGGCGAGGACATATGTGATGTCCGCGTGAGTTTAGGCGGGCTAAAGTCGAGGTAATTGAAAAGCTCCCACCACCATCTTCTGTTAGAGATATTCGTAGTTTTCTTGGCCACGCAGGTTTTTATAGAAGATTCATTAAAGATTTTTCCAAAATCTCTAAACCTTTGTGTGATCTACTCGCAAAAGATGTTAAGTTCCATTTTTCTGAAGAATGTCTAAAAGCTTTTAATTTATTAAAAGAAAAGCTGATTTCTGCACCCGTCGTTGTGTCTCCTGATTGGTCACTCCCTTTTGAGATAATGTGTGACGCTAGTGATTACGCTGTGGGAGCCGTTTTATGTCAGAAGATTGATAAAATTCTACGGGTAGTATATTATGCAAGTCGAACTTTGAATGATGCCCAGAAAAATTATGCAACCACAGAAAAGAATTACTAGCGGTAGTTTTTGCTCTAGATAAGTTTCGATCCTATTTACTTGGTGGTAAAATTATTGTACATACTGACCACTCTGCTCTTAAGTATTTGTTTGCTAAGGCAGAGTCAAAACCCAGGTTAATTAGGTGGATTCTCCTACTGCAAGAATTTGATATTGAGATCAGGGACAAGAAGGGAACACAAAATGTGGTAGCTGATCATCTGTCCAGAATGGAGGCATCTGATGATGGGACTCCCATCAACGAGTCCTTCCCTGATGAGTCAGCATTTGCAGCAGAAGATGTTGAGGATCCATGGTTTGCTGATATCGCTAACTACCTTGTTAGGAAGATTGTTCCAGCTGATATGACTTATCAACAAAGAAAGAGGTTCTTTTCCATTGTCAAACATTATTTTTGGGATGACCCTTATCTGTTTAAAGTCTGTGCAGATGGAATCATTAGGAGATGTGTCCAGAAGTCAGAGGTCAGAAACATTCTCCTCCATTGCCATTCCAGAGAAGCCGGTGGACATCATGGCGCCACTCGAACCGCCGCAAAAATACTAGAATCAGGTTTTTTCTGGAACACCCTTCACAAGGATTGTCATGCTTTTGTTTCAACATGTGATCGGTGTCAAAGGCAAGGTAATCTATCTCGTCGGAATGAGCTACCACTGAATAACATGTTAGAATTTGAGCTATTTGACGTCTGGGGTATTGATTTTATGGGTCCCTTCCCAAACTCTTTTGGTAATCTTTACATCTTAGTAGCTGTTGATTATGTTTCAAAATGGGCGGAAGCCCTTGCCTGTTCTACTAATGATGCTAAAACTGTTGTGAAGTTCCTCAAGAAAAATATTTTCACTCGATTCGGTGTTCCTCGAGCCATAATCAGTGACGGTGGCTCCCATTTCTGTAACCGCCAGTTTGAAGCACTTTTAAAGAAGTATGGGGTTCGACATAGGGTTGCCTTACCCTACCATCCTCAAACAAATGGGCAGGCCGAAGTAACAAACCAAGAGCTCAAGTGGATCTTACAAAAGACGGTGAACTCTTCTCGTAAGGATTGGTCACTTAGATTAGATGAAGCGCTCTGGGCCTACCGCACTGCTTTCAAGACACCAATTGGCATGTCTCCCTACAAGTTGGTTTTTGGGAAGGCATGCCACTTGCCTGTGGAATTGGAATACAAGTCATATTGGGCCTTGAAAGCTCTTAATTTTGACCTACAGCAAGCCGGTGATAAACGCAAGTTCCAGTTGACAGAGTTGGAGGAACTCAGGAATGAATCTTACGAGAATGCTGTAATATATAAGGAACGTACCAAGCGCTGGCATGACAAGATGATTGCCAATCGAGAATTTAAGGTGGGGGACCAAGTCTTGCTTTTCAACTCCAGGCTCAAATTCTTCCCAGGTAAGCTGAAATCATACTGGTCAGGACCTTACCCTATTATTAGCATTTCCTCATTCGGTGCGATTGAACTCACCAATGCAAAGGGGGAAACATTTAAAGTCAATGGGTCAAGAGTCAAGAAATTTCTGGGTACTACACTGGATCAAGCTGCTACATATGAAATATCTCTTAAAGATCCAATTGCAGGTTAGCTACTCCACAAAGTCCAGCCAATGACTATAAAGTGGGCAGCTGACTGGGAGGCAACCCAGGGGTACTTTTCAATTCATGTTTTAAAGCTACGCATATATTTCTCTCTAAAGAAGAGGAAGGAGGTAAATGTACCTGTGCTATTAACGCAACGCTTCCTAGCGTTCTTTTGGTATTCGACACTGTGTGTAGGTAAACCGTTTGTTGCAATCACTCCAAGCTGAACCCTGGCTTAGACTCAAGTGTGAGGATCATCGACCCCACCGCCAATGCTTTAAGTGTGAGGAAGGGCACCTTCCTCAATCTCACGATATCAGGGGAGTCTCAGTTCCTTTATTTTTAATATTTATGTTCAGCCACTCGTGCTTTAACTGTTGATTGATTAAGTCCATAGAGTCCTAAATGTATCCTTCATGAGTCTGGCATATTTTGAAAGGCCTTTTCTTGATTATTTTATGAACAATGAGGACATTGCTCCTCTTAAGTGTGAGGAAGTTTTGACCTTTCCCTGAAAATATGCCAGTAGTACCTAATGCCACACTTGATTTTTATTGTTCTCTAATTATGATAGTAAGCTTCTCTAAAGGCCAATACACGTTGAATTTTCGGGCTAAAATTTTTGTGGAAGTTTTTGAAATCCAGCATGATGACAACCTCAGAATCGTTCTGCTTGACATTGTTTGTATGTATCAATTCTTTTCTTTCAAAATTAAATCTATTTTCACTGAAATCTGGTGGATAAGCTGATTTTGGAATTGAACTACCTTAGCTTGGCAATCATGGAACTAAGTGAAAGTTTGGTATGGAATGGATAAGGCAAGGTACTCCTCTGATCATATATGAAGTTTTCTGAACCAAAACAGGCCTCTTCATTCGGTTATTAAGTCCTTGGGTGCCTCATCACCCATCTACCTAAGGTCTTGTGATCTGGGATAGAAGGCCCAAACCGCTACATGGGTGAAGAGAAAAGTCTGGGGGATGAAACAATTGTGCGAACAATGAAAAAAAGAGAAGAGAAAAAAAAAAATGAACATACAAAACTCTTAATGCTGATGATTGTCGCAATTTTTCATATTCTGATCATGAGGCGTGGTGTTGAAAGGTATTGCGGAATGGCATTACTCCACACCCCTTGTCATCCAAAGGTTAGAGAAAAATTGGTGGAAAGTTCCGAGCTAATCTATGTTCAATTTTTACAATCTAACTTATCCATGCTCTTATTAAAACTTTTCTGTTTTACTGTTTACAAAACCTACATCTAAGAGCAGGATTATTCTTTTGATTGCCATTTAGCTTGATTTCCTTCCATGATTGTTGAATCCCGGAGTTTGATGCTGTGACCTTAGAGAAAGTGTGGTCTTTATTTGCTTGAGGACAAGCGAAAGATAAGTGTGAGGAAGTTTGATAAGTGCGAAATATATAGACTTTTAAGGGTTTAATTACCTTATAATTTGTAGTATTTTAAGTATATTTCTCACTTATCTTATGATTATCCTAGATTTATGTTTTGATATTAATTGATATATGTTATGTGTTAAATGTAGGAAAAAGTGTTGGAATCAAACAGTTTATTTCACAAGCTTTCCAACGCAACAAACGGCGAGTAAAACGGACTTATAACGAAGAATCTGGAGCCGGTTGAAGATTGCAGGAAAATAGAAAATTGAGGCGAGGACGTCAGCTGCGTCCGCATAGAGTTGGGCGGACACAGAGGCGCAGACAGAAGCGCAGACAGACACACGGACATCACCTGTGTCCGCATGAACCCAAGCGGACAGCAGGGCGGACAGCAGGGCGGACGACAGAGATATCCGTATAGAGCGGGCGGACAGAGGCGAGGACATATGTGATGTCCGCGTGAGTTTAGGCGGACGCAGGGGATGTCCTCATGCGGACGTGACTGAATTCGACGCGAACAGTTTTCTCTTCTCCTTCTTCCTTGCGGCGCCGCAGTCGAACTGCTCCTTCATTAATACCAGACGGCGCCTACCTTAATTCACTCACGCGTGACGCCGGCTCTGTCTGCAATCAATTGTTGCTGCGAATTAAATCTCTGACCGCAATTTTCACGGATCTGCTCACCAACTGCACCGTCCCTGATTTCTCCGTTGTCTGCTTCTCATTTCCTCAGCCTATAAACCCACACTCTGGTGGCTAAAAATCATCCATCGACCTAATCATCTGCCATACTCCCTCTCCCACGATCGTGCTCCATTCACTTCATTCCCTCTATCAGAAATCATCACCCATCCACTCCATAAATTCCCACGTAACACATACATCCCACTTTTCATTTTATTTTCCTGTTACACACCAGCTTTACAGGAATAAAGTTAGCAGTCGGGGCAACGCAAGACGAAGTTGAAGCAAGGAACCGGAGTGAACTTCTAAACTGGAGTTACCTCTTACCCTTACTTTAATTTATTTAATGCATTCCTTCTCTGTTATCGTTGTTTTTTAACGATGAGCGAGTAAGTATTTTAGCTTCCCGGGTTGGGAAGCGAACCTATTTCTTGAATTCTGCTATGTGATTCTTCAGATAAATTTTGTTAACTGCAACAGTTCAATTCCTGTCCTTCAATGTTTTAATTATTTGGCCAGCAATTAGAACAACCCTTGTAGTTATCTTATTAATACGCGAGAGCTGAGATAGATAACGAGACGAAGGAAGTTGAACCTAATTAACAGCTAGAAGCGTGATCCCGCCTATAGGTTAATTAGACTCCAATAGAAACTGCTCTTTATGCAATTAATTGTTTCCGGTCTAGAGCATTAGTCTGCTGCTAGATCTAACAATTGGTCAGGATTCATTATACTTAGTCGTTATGAATTAATTAAAGTTTCTGAGTTATTGCAGTAAAATTGAAGGAAGAATTTAATAACAGATATAAAAGGAATAGGTAAGCAAACAACCCGGGGTGCGCTTTTCTATTTTCACATTCACCACTCTTTAAATCCCTCTTTGTTTATTTACCTTTTAAATTGTTCTATTTCTCCTTGCAGTTTAGTTTCTTTTAATCAATCATTCAAAACCGAAAAAGTGATATTTCTTGTTTTCTTTAAGTTTAACTTAATTTCCCAGTTAATCAAATATTTGTCAATTAATTATACGAGGTCCCTGAGATCGACAACCCTTTAATCACTATACCCGCAAAACGATAGGTACACTGCCTATGTGGTAGAAGTAATCACATATTTCTCCATCATTACCCTAAGAAGTTTAAGGAACTTAATCAAAGATAAAGTGGCAGGAGACCATACTGATGAGGAGGCCGAGCCCCTTTCTAATACCGCCGGTGCACCATCAGGGCATTCCGCCCCTCCTGAGGTAGTACATGAGGAGACCAAGGCTCCTACTCCTTCTTCCTCACATACAACTGCTGTTAAAAATACAAAAGGGAAGACACTTGCAAAAGAATTGCCTTTTCCAAACCGTCTCAAAGAGTGAGAGCTTGATGAACAATTTGGAAAATTTTTAGATGTCTTTTGAAAGCTGACTATCAATATTCCTCTTATTGATGCGATTAAACAGATGCCAATTATGCTAATTTGTGAAGGATCTGATTTCGAACAAGAGGAATACAAAGAGAAGGACACCATTCAGCTAACCGAAACCTGTTCAGCAGCTATCCTACAGAAGCTGCCTCCAAAGCGTGGTGATCCTGGTCAGCCCATTATCCCCTGCTCGATTGGAGTCATGGATTGCGGATACGGTCTCTACGATCTAGGAGCGAGCATCAACCTGATGCCATACACCATGTTCAAAAAGCTTCAAGCAGGTGAGCTCGTTCCCATTCATTTCAGACTCCAATTAGCTGATAGATCATCGATCACACCAAGAGGTATGGTGGAAAATGTAGTTGTTAGTGTGGGTAAATTTTTCTTCCCAGCTGATTTTGTGATCCTCGACATGGATGAAGATGTTGAGGTACCTCTGATTCTTGGTAGACTTTCCTTAGAACTGCAAATACTGTTATAGATGTTGACAAGGAAAGATTACCTTGAAGTTTCATGACGAAGAATTAAGCTTTGATATTAATAAGATGATGCAGAAAAATACTTCTTCTTCATGATGTTTTTTCTCTGCTGATTTAATTGAGAATTCTTATGATCTTGAGGATGACTACATCCATAGGAGTTCTGACACTTCTAATTCTTTGTTTAAGTGTTCTGACATTTTAGAGCAGGTATTGAGTCAATCCATTGAGGATGACAAGGAAAGCTTTGAGATGGCCTCAGTAGTCCAGCAGCTAAATCAAGGGAAGTCATACTTTCGTTCCTCCTCCTCCTGTAGAAAAGTTGGACCGACCCATTCAAAGGCCTGTCCCTTCAATAGAGAAGCCTCCTACCCTTGAACTCAAATCTTTCCCCTCCCATCTTAAATATGTTTTCTTGGCAGAGGGTAGCACCCTGTCTGTTAATATCTCTGCATCTTTGTCTATTTCGTAGGAATTAGACTTCTGGAGGTGCTAAAGAAGCATAAAAGTGCCATGGGGTGGTCAGTTGCTGATATCAAAGGGATCAATCCGGTTTCTTGCACTCATCGGATTTATATGGAGGAGAATTATAAGGCAGTGAGGCAGCCCCAGAGAAGATTAAATCCAAATCTAAAGGAGGTGGTCAAAGCTGAAGTGCTGAAGCTTCTTGATGCAGGCATCATCTACCCGATATCTGACAGCCAGTGGTGTCTCCAGTCCAGGTTGTCCCAAAGAAAGGAGGGATCACGGCAGTTCCTAACGAGAAGGGGGAGATGGTTCACCAGAGGCAGACGACAGGTTGGAGAATGTGTATCAACTACCGCCGCCTCAACAATGCCACAGAAAAGACTATTTTCCACTCCCATTCATAGATCAAATGCTGGAGCATTTGGCTGGTCAAGAGTTTTACTATTTCCTCGATGGCTATAGTGGCTACTTCCAGATCCCTATTGCTCCAGAAGACCAGGAGAAGACTACCTTTACCTGTCCATATGGGACATTCGCATATAGGAGGATGCCTTTTGGCCTCTGTAATGCTCCAGCGACGTTCCAGAGATGTATGATGGTCATCTTCAATGACTTCATTGAGAAGAGCATTGAAGTTTTTATGGATGATTTTTCAGTCTATGGGCAGAGTTTCGAGGTGTGTTTGGAACAGTTGGATAAGATATTGAGGAGATGTGAGGAGACGAACCTCGTACTGAACTGGGAGAAGTGCCATTTTATGGTACGGGAAGGTATTGTACTGGGTCACAAAGTTTCTAAGGAGGGCATTCAGGTAGACAAAGCCAAGGTGGAGGTGATAGAAAAGCTTCCCCCCCACCGACTCAGTGAAGGATGTCAGATCATTCCTTGGTCATGCAGGGTTCTACAGATTTTATTCAGGACTTCTCAAAGATTGCTAAGCCCCTGTCAAACTTACTTCAGAAGGATATCAAGTTCCAGTTCACTGAGGAGTGCTTGACAGTCTTTCAGACCATCAAAGATAAGCTCTGCTCAGCTCCAATTGTGGTCCCACCAGACTGGTCAGAACCGTTTGAGATCATGACGGATGCGAGCGACTATGCTATTGGTGCCGCACTATGTCAGAAGAAAGATTAGATGCTGAGAGTAATCACCTATGCTAGCAAGACCTTGATAGACGCGCAGAAAAATTACACTACTACAGAAAAGGAGTTGTTAGCTGTGGTATTCGTGCTAGATAAGTTTCGACCATATCTGCTAGGAAGCAAGGTGATTGTTCACACTGATCATTCGGCCCTCAAGTATTTTTTCAGAAAAATGAATCAAAACCAAGACTTCTGAGGTGGATCTTGCTTCTCCAGGAATTTAATTTAGAAGTTGTTGATAAAAAAGGAAATAGAACGGAGTTGCTGATCACCTGTCTAGGCTTGACATCCCTGATGATGGAATCCCAATCAACGAGTTCTTTCCTGATGAGACGGTGTTCTTGATTGGAAAGGTAAAAGAACCTTGGTATGCGGATTTGGCGAACTTTCTTGCTTCTGGGTTGATTCCTCACGATTACAGCTACAATCAGAAAAAGAAATTCTTATCAGAGGCCCGCCACTATATCTGGGAGGATCCCTATCTGTTTAGGATCTGTGCTGATGGTTTGATAAGGCGATGCCTTCCAGATGAGGAGATCCAGAGTGTAATAGAATTTTGTCATGCTAAAGAGGTGGGTGGCCATCATGGTTTTACAAGAACAGCTGCGAAAATATTAGAGTGTGGATTCTTTTGGCCCACTCTACATAAGGATGTCCACCACTTCTGTTCCCATTGTGACGCCTGTCAAAGGATGGGAAACATCTCTAGAAAGCATGAGATGCCTCAGAAAGGTATTCTTGAGGTGGAACTTTTAGATGTTGGGGCATAGATTTCACGGGCCCTTTTCCCTCATCCCATGGAAACCAATATATCCTAGTAGTGTGGACTATGTCTCGAAGTGGGTTGAAGCTATTCCATGCCACACTGCTGATGCTAAGACAGTGGTGAAATTTCTGAAGAACACATATTCACCAGATTCGGGGTGCCCAAGGCAATTATCAGTGACGGTGGCTCTCACTTCTGCAACCGAGCCTTCGACTCCTTGATGACTAAATATGGGGTGACCCACAAGGTGGCATTACCTTACCACCCCCAAACTAATGGTCTGGCAGAAGTGACCAATCATGAGCTTAAATGGATCTTACAGAAGACTGTTAATGCATCAAGGAAGGATTGGTCGGTTAAGCTGGATGACGCTCTGTGGGCATATCGGACTGCTTTTAAGACTCCTATAGGGATGTCTCTGTTCAAGCTTGTGTATGGGAAAGCCTGCCATCTTCCAGTAGAACTAGAGCATAAAGCTTACTGGGCATTGAAAGCCCTTAATTTTGATCTACACACAGTTGGAGAGAAAAGAAATTTCAATTGTCTGAACTCGAAGAACTCAGAGAGCAAGCCTATGACAGTTCCAGAATTTATAAGGAGCGCACAAAGAGAATCCATGATCAAATGATCCATAAGAGAGAATTTAAAGTAGGGGATCTAGTGTTGCTCTATAATTCCAGGCTGCGCCTCTTTCCTGGCAAGCTGAAATCCCATTGGGCAGGACCATTTAAAGTCATGGGGATCACTACCTATGGTGCATACGAGCTAGAAAACAAATCAGGAGAAGTATTCAAAGTGAATGGTGCTCGACTGAAGAAGTACCTAGGCGATACCTTTTCTCAGCCTCCTGCACCAGGTATATCCTTGATTAAAGGTTCTTCTTCCATTAATTCTATTTTTGCTATCTGTACTGCAGCACCCCCTCCAAAAGCATCCAAAAAACCGCGCCCGCAATGGTATTTCAGACTGAAGAAGGCAATTGCCAGCTGCTGTGGCGGCTCTCCTTGACCCTATCTGTTAAGTCTAGCCAGAGACTTTAACTCCGGGGAGCTTGGTGGGAGGCAACCCACCGGTTTGTATCTCTTTTCATTTCCTTAGTTTAGTCAATTATTTTACTCTTCTTTTTAATTCTTGTGGTGCGTTAATAGCTGTTGTGCATATTGAAAGAGCCTTGGCTCTTATTTTCTACTAATAGTTTTATCTGTTTCCACTTGAGTTCCTCTGGCCTTGCAGATTCAAAAATTTTCAATTAGCTAATTTGGTGCTTGGCTGAACTCAAGTGTGGGGGAATCATGGAGCATTACTCCTTCAAAGATCAGGGAGCAATTCTTACACCCTCACTCTTTGCCTTCTGTATTATGTGTGCTTAATTTGCTCCTGCCTGATTTAGTGCTTATTGTTTAACTAGTTAGCCTTTCTCAAGTCTTCTGTGATATTTTGGTATTTTCAAAGATTAAAATTTTGATTTATAAATTATTTTATATATAAAAAAGAGAGAGAGAATTACAACGTGTCCGGATTGACGTCCGAGTAGCACCACCCGGACACGTTATAAAACCACCATGTCCGTAAAACGGATGCTCACACGGACAAAATCTTCTACAGCGCCTCTACTCCCAGTCACGTCCGCATACACGGACGCTTACAACGAACGAAACAAACATCAGAGTCCGCAAACGGACTCAATTGCGGACGCATGCAACTCCGAGACGTCCGCACTACTACGACGCAAACGCGGACGTGACTTAACTGTGTTCTTCTTCTTCCTTCCTTCTCTTTTCTTTCTTCATCTTCTTCTATTTCGCTGTTGTCGTCTTCTGTCGATATCCACCGTAAAACACTCCGACGCACACGCCGGTGACCAGCAGCACTCCAACGACCACCGCAACTCCACCGCCACAACGCCGACTAAACAGCACCGCAAGCTCCGCCGACGCACCCGCAACCCGCGCCGCTTCCAAACGCGATTTCCAGGTTTTATATTTTTTTTGCCAAAAATCGAAAAATCTACCAGTTACATGCGTATTTCCTCAATTGGATTCGGAATTGGCCACATATCGGTGGTTTAGAGGCGTTTATGTAGTTAGACTGGATTATGGTGTGTGAAATCTTTAGAAACTTGGAGGAATCTGCGAAATTTGGTGATTTGGGGCGGATTCTGTCGCCGCGAATTTTTTTTAGGGTTCTAGCGCTGTCCGGATTTGCGTCCGCGCCATCCCACCCGGACACAAGCCCGGACATGTTGAAAATTTGCAAAAATTTTGAAATTTAATTCTAGCTTTGCACCTTAATGTTTGTTGATTGTTAAGCCATAAATTTCCGTGCTCGCACACGATTAAAGAACTTTTGAGAATATGACTTGTTATGAGCTCGTTTTTGTCAGTTGTGTGTTCTTTTGCATCCTTTATTATTGCACTTTAATTTACTGTTTAAAACACTATAAAATAGATGCCTCGTACTAGAGGAGGTGGGGTCACACGCTCCTCGCGAGCCCCGCACCCAGATACCACTTCAGAGGAAAACCGCCTCCACCTCCACCACCCACCCCACTACGCGAGGATGGGTTTATCTCTGCCACTGCCCGTACCTGGTATGACCAGGGCAGGAAATTCGTCATGGAGAGGCGAATCACATCGGAGGTGGTCAATGCCACAGACATACTGCCTATCTTCGAGGGCTTCGGGATGGCTGCAGTACTGAGGATGGGCGAGGGCCTGTTCTCTCCTGACCTGGTCTAGGAGTTCTACGCGAACGCCGAGGCGCATGACACGCTGAATGTCATCACCTCTTACGTGCGCCGCCACCGGGTTGAGATCACTCCCACCTCTTTCAGCACAGTGTTCCTGCTTCCGGATAACGCGGAAGCACATGTGGATATGAGTGAGGACCTGCTGAGGACCACTAGGACTAGATGGGTCCAGGAGATTGGTCAGACGTCGCGACACCGGGGAGAGGAGAGTAAGGGTGTCATCCCCTACACTAGCCTCCCATCGCTCATGCAAAAGCTGGTAGCAGAGATCCTCAGCCATCAGATCCGGCCTCGTGCTGGAAATGATGTCACTGACGAGGACTGTGTACTTATCGACTACTTCCTCCACACCACCTCCCGAGCCACGACGACAGATCTCTGTGCATACATCATGTTCCGCCAGCTGCACAAGGTGGTCACCTACTTGAGATCGAAGAAGAAGAATATCACGCCTATCTTTCCCTTCTTCATCCACCACCACCTCGCCTGTGTGCTACCGGACGACGTCTTCACCGGGGTCGACGTACGCGAGGGTGAGAGTCCTATCTCTCTCCTGACCTTGAAGAGGTGGGGCTTCATGCGCTTAGCTGATGGGAGCTGGGTACGCGGTAGCTCTGGCCTGGGAGCTACTGCCTCCTCCTCGACTTCGGGCTCTGCACCGGCGACCACTACCACCATGCCACCATCAGTTCCTCCGGTCATGAGCATCCCTCCACAGCTGCAGACCACGATGGATACTCACCTCCAGCAGCAGCAGGCGATGCAGCAGCAAGTCGGTGCCGTCTAGTAGAGACAGGAGCAGATGGCCGGACATATTGACGAGCTGCGCCAGACCCAGGACCGGATTACCCAGCATAGAGCGCAGTGACGAGGTTCAGAGTCGGACAGCACTATTCATCAAGAGACTCATGGGCCACCTGGATCACAAACTACCCCGGGACCATCACAGTGATCGTCTATTTATTGTTTTGTTTTCTTTTATTTATTTCAGTTGTTATTTATTGTAGTTTACACTCTTTTGATGTTTTTACCTTTTTTATTTTATTTTGAAGGGTAAACGGTGTCGTAAACCGTACAGACTAACTTGCAGTGTTTAAATGTTAAATTTCTATTCTACTTTCCTTTAATGCTATATTGTGCAGTCTCTTCTATTTTTACACTCGACACTTATGCACTCGAGGGGACGTATAGCACGACAAATAAACAAGAACTGCGCACGAACTTACGATTGGCTGGAACATTGGGAATACTACCTTTTTTTACATTTTGTTATCTCTACTTGCTTACCAATGTTCTACTATTTAATGCATGCTTACTTGGGGTTCGATTTCCACGCAATGGGGGCATTGCTCTTCTCAAGTGTGGGAGGGAAAGTAAGAGTAGAAAAATCTATCTGAATATGCAAGTTGGGTTTAAATGTCACACTTATCTTTATTTGTCCACTTGCTTCCAAGAAAATCACTTCTTCAAGCAGATTTAGAAATCAAGGTATGTTAACTACCCCAAGAATCCTTCTGCTTTAGGGTATTTGTACATTTAATCTTATTCAAAATTATTCTACTTTTTACTAAAATTTGATGGAGTAGTTGATTATGGAAATGAATTAGTTTAGTTTGGGACTCTTGGAAATGAATTGAAAGTATGGAATGAAAAGGATAAGTCAAGGTACTCCACTGATCAAACAAAAAAAAATTCTGAACAAAAGCAGGCCTCGTCTGTCCGGTTATTAAGTCTTAAGGGTGCCTTAACACCTATCTACCTAAGGTCTCGGGATCTGGGATAGTTGGCTCAACACCGTTACATGGATAGAGAGAAAAGTTTGGGTTACGGAACAATTCTAAAATTCGCAATAATTCGATTGTTTTATATATATCTTTTGCAAAAGTTCTTGCAGGCGAATAATTGATTGTAGTTAAATTTTGATCATGAGTACGTGGTGTTGAAAGGTATTGCGGAATAAGGCATTACTTCACACCCCTTGACATCCAAAGGTTAGAGGAAAGAAATAGTGGAAGATCCCAAGTTAATCTACTTCCAGATTTTGTATTCTGACTTCTCCATGCTTTTAAAAATCCTTCTTTTCACTGACTGCGAAAACCTACATCCAGAAGCAAAATTATTCTTTTGATCGTCATCATTTCTTGTTTTCTGTCTGCATCTGTTTAACACTGAGTTTCAATGCTACAGCCTGGAGGATAAGTTTCATTCTCTATTTTTGCTTGAGGACAAGCAAAAGATAAGTGTGGGGGAATTTGATGCACTGATTATTGATATATCTTTTAAGTGCTTTGAACCCTTGTTTTCCATATTCTTTTACTTAGATTTATGCATTTACCTTCTTTTTCATGTTATTTTGGCTTAGGACGTGATTAGGAAGGAATTAAGAGCTTTCGGAACAAAAAGAGAAACATTTACACATGTCCGGATATGAGTCCGGATGGGAAGCCACGGACAGAAAAGCGGACATCTCCAGAGAAAAATTCACCTTTAACCCTGTCCGCATACGCGGACAGAAAAGCAGACAGCTCCTTCTGACCCTTGTCCGCAAACACGGATGGCCATGCGGACACTCACAGATCTTGCCAGGACAGCCATGTCCGCAATGCGGACTCAAACGCGGACAGGAATTAATCTTGCTAGGACAGCCACGTCCGCACGCGGACAGAAATGCGGACGCGTGTAGATCTCGTCAGGACACCCCTGTCCGTATGCGGACTCAAACGCGGACGTCACACAAAGATTAAAAATAAAAATCATGCGCGCTGATAATTGTTGCTTTCAGCGCAATTATCAGCCGATTAAGCCCATACTCTGTCTAAATTAAGCTAGTTCCCATGCTCAATCAAACGCCTACCTAACTCACCACTAAGCTATGTTTAATCCTAAGCCTATTTAAAACCTTCCCCAGCTTCATTCCAATTCACACCAGACGCTTCAGTCTAACTCCCATCATCCTCCTCCATCTCTCATTCCATTCATCTGCTCATCCTCATAATAATTCCTCCGTACTCCATCTCCATACACACACTCAAACACAAACACACTTCATATCACTCACGTTTTCATCCCAATTCTTTCACACAAAACTCACACATAAACCTCCGCACACACGTCACACAAAATATCACGTCCGGATTTGTGTCCGGATTTGTGTCCGACCCACCCCATCCGGACATCTCACAAACTTGCCCAAAATTTCCATTTTCACTCCATTTCACCAAATTCACTCCATTGTCACCAAATCCATCCTCTCAGCCGGCATAGCGCAAGGACAAAAGGCGGATCGAGCGAGAAGATCTTCGTAACAGATGATTTCTCTCAACTCTCTCTCATTTATGATTTTAATCGCTATGTCTAGCTAATAGGATATATTCTAGGGGAAGGGATGTTGTAATTAGTTAAACTCTGCATTATTTTACTGCTTTATTGAGACTATTTGGATTATTCAGGTTAATGCTTTTTAAGTGCTTTTAATAAACGTCATGAATTTATTATAAGCCCTCGAATCATGTTATGATCAGATAAGGTGATTAGCATCGATGGTCCTATTAACCTGCTACCTATGATAATTGCAATCGGATAGATTACATTAGCCACTAGGAGCTTTAGTCCGGACCAAACCAGACTAGTAATTCTGTGCAATAAAACCATCTAGATATACTTGCTAAAGTCTAGACTAGAACTGCATGCCCTGTCTAGATGAGCTATCTGGAATTAGGACTTAATACAGAATAGATAATTGAGAATTACAAGCCAATCCAAAGTCTCCGTTTAAGTAGTAGAATATGCAGAACCTAGCTAATAAAACAACTCCCTGAACCTAGAGTACCGTTCACACTCCCAAATCTATCACTTAAATTTATCTACTATTTACTTTCTTCTTATCTAATTAATCCCCAAAACCAAAACAAACCCCTTTTGAATTACCCACTGTCTTAGGCTAGGCTTATTTACCTCAAGTCCCGTGGATTGACACCTGGTCGCTTCATAATTACTATACTACTGCAACCGGTATTTTTTTGCAACCTGACGATCTATTGATTTGTTGATTTCTAGGATTATTTCTTAGTTTTTTAGTACATCAATTTTAACCATTTGCAAGGGGTTGTAGTATTTTTTGAGCAAGAAAAATGGAGTGTAAGACACAAAATGAGGAAAATAAGCTTAAAACACCATTGTTGCCTTATGGGGCTCAAGGTAGAAGATGATGGGTATGGAGTAAGGTTGGAGACGGTTGGAAGGGATAGGAGATTTCTGATTTCGTGGGTGAGAGTGAAATACCCCAAACTTAATTAGGGGGATTAATTTCTACTATTGACCTATACGATATGAGGGCTAAAAGTCCAATGAATTTTGAATAAAAAGAATAAATCCAAAGAAACAAGAAAAACGCTTAAAAAGTGAAAAACGCTAAATTGAGCGTTAAGTGACCCTAAGAGGAATACAACCTTGAAAAGGATATTGGAGGGATTTTAAAGGCTTAATAAGGCCTAAATAATATATGTGAACGATTCCCAAGAAAACGGATCCAAATAATGTATTAAAACGCTAATAAAGCTTTAGCGCACGTTTTTCGAGGAAACCCGAAAACATGACTTTAAGTGGTCAAATGAACCCGTAAAAATTATAGTCACTAAATAACTATAAATAAACATTAATGGGAGTATAATAACCATTAAAATTAAAGAAACGAGAAAATTCCAGAAAACGGGCCCGGTTGGTGAATAGTGCTAAACCGGGTAAATAAACGAGTGTTTTCTGTAAACGACGAAAAACGCTCCAGCTTGTACATATATATGGGGCTGGTTTTTAAAGATTAAAAATCCCCTCACACACACTAATTGTAACACCCTGGATTTTTACCTCAAAACATAGCTTATGAAAATACAAATCTAACAGCGCCAAACGGCATTAAAAACGGACACAACCGAAGAGAAATAGACTGTGGAAAACCAACGTCCGAACTTGTGTCCGGACATTGAAGTTCGGACACAAGTCGAGCTTCAAATTTCGGAAAATCCTTACGTGGTCCGAACATTGGTCCGAACTTGCAAGTTCGGACATAGGTCGAGACTTGCAAGCTAAACCCGTCCTCGCATGCTGTCCGAACATAGAAATTCGGACAGATGTTCGGACACAGCCAAACGATGAAAAACCTTGAAACTTTCGGGGCCTGTCCGAATATTGAGGTCCGGACGGACGTTCGGACACGTCCTTAAGTGCAGTTTTTAAAACGTAAACAGAAAACCAAAAACCATTAGAAACTCTCATATAAAACACATAACAACATGAGGAACTCTTGAACAGAAAGGGTCATTATTAAATACTCAATACAAAGCTCAAACTCAAGTAAAACTAATTCATAAATGCCAATAAGTTCATTTAACCAAAACTCAAATGAACATAACCTTTAACACAGCAGCGGATCTCAAAACGTCCAGGGCATTACCGCCACACCCAACTCCCATGGGTGCTCAGGCTAATGAACTAATTAACACTAAAACAAAAGTTAACTTCAAGTTATGCGGAAGCAAAAATAAATACTCAATGTATAAAACTTTGAGAGCATCACAGCATCTCTTTATCACTGAAACTCAAAACATCGCCTTAATTATTCGCAGTCCCTAACTATGTGATTCACTGTCCCGATCCCCACAATTAGTCATCCATACCTGCGATCATAAAACATAGACAAAACACAGAAAGGATCGCACAAATCAGAAAAACTGAGTAAATTCCACCTCAACCTATAAAATACATTTTAGAACTCATTTGCCTTCAATAAACAGATGAGAAGGTTTTACTGAACAGTTGATGAATTTCCAGAAAACATAACAATACCGAAACCACAGTAGGGAGCTTTCAACAGGAGGTAACCACAATTCCAAACACGGGGTCACCTATGGGACCCCAAACAACAATTCGAGGACAATCACCTATGGGACCGTCAAACAACTACCTCACCCTAAGTCCTTAAGTGTGTGCACCCCCTATGAAACAGCAGTAACATAGAGTAGATCATAGAGCTTAACTGCAACAATGTGTGCAGCGCAAATAATAACAATAATGGGGAGCACCTATGGGCTCCCAAACAACAGAATACAACCTGTGAAAGACTCCCAAAAACCATAACTGAAATACCACAATCTCAATCCAATTCCTCAATTCCAAAACGTGGGAAACAATCCCAAATCCTCAAACCACAATCGAGAATTCATAAAACACAGCGGAACCTTTTCCAATTCTTTTATAAAACATCAGTCAAACAATCATTGAGCATAGAATTTACCTGGAACAACCAAATCCCTCAAGAGCCCAACCGCTCCGGACTATTGATAGCACTCGTCGATGTAATCAGCGTCTAGGTAGCCAAAATTAACAATCATAATTCATCAAACAACGAGTAGATAACTAAACAACTAAGTAGAATACATTACCCGAAAATCTACCAACTGGACACCAGGGAATTAATCGGACTTCGACGGAACTAGCGAGAATTCACCAGGGGTTTGAAGAGAGAGAGCGTGAAAATAAAAGGGCAGAGTGTAAACGCAAGAACGGTGTATTGAGGATGGAGAATAGTGAAGAGAAATCAACCCTTAAATAGAATTATTTGTATAATAAAAAGAGAATAACTAATTGAGGATTTATACTAAAAGGAAATACAAATAAAATAATTAAGAAAGAGTTCTAACTCTTGGAATTTAAAATATCTCCAAAGGATAGATCTCGTTAAGTTAGGGAAATCAGTAAAAGAGGATTGATGAAGTAATTCAGGAAAGAATAAATCAGAAACGAGAAACAATATCAAGAGGTCAATTAATAAACATTTATTTGGAAGGAGATAATTTAGAAACGGTAGATATGTTGTAAATAATTTAAAGGTTTAACAAAGGAAAAGAACAACTCGTTAAAAGATAATGAAGACACCAGTAATATAATTACTGAGAGAAGAATAAGGAGAGTTAACAGAATAATATTTTGAGTAGTCAAATAGAATTTGAACTCTGAATACTTAAAATAAGTTGGATAGAATATTCTGGAATAGTTCTTCGGAGTTTAAATAACTTAGGGAAATTAGGAGAGAGAAATATACTATATCATATAGCATTCGAAATATAATTAAATCCATTAAGGCAAAACGTTACCAAAATTCAGAAACACTGTAAGGAGAAAGATTAATTCCCTGGGCCTTAACTAACCTCAGACATGTCACTCTTACCATATACTATATTACTCCTAGCTTGAAATTTCCTGGGTATTTCATCTCATCCCCCTTAAAAGAAAGCTTCGCCCTCGAAGCTAAAACTTATCCATAAGGCAAAAAACTGCTAAACGAATTACTGTCTCGAGCGGTTACCTGATCGAAGAGTTGTGGATACCTCTTCCTCATTTCCTCCTCTACCTCCCATGTAGCCTCTTCGGTACCATGATTAGACCATAAGACTTTGACCATACGGATGGACTTCGATCGTGTGTCTCCCGGGTGTTAGTGTCCATTACTCTGATGGGATATTCCTCATAGGATAGATTCTGCTCTAGCTCCAAGACCTCTGGCTGCAACACATGCGAAGGGTCGGGAACATACCGCTTCAGCTGGGACACATGGAAGACGTCGTGAACTTTCTCTAGCTCACAAGGAAGTGCTAGTCGGTATGCCACCTCTCCAACCCTCTCTAAGATCTCATAGTGTCCAACGAATTTGGGACTGAGCTTCCCTTTCTTCCCGAACCTGGTTACTCCTCTCACAGGAGATACTTTCAGGAAAACTCTATCTCCCACCTCGAACTCAACTGGTCTGCGCTTGAGATCAGCATAGGACTTCTGCCTGTCCTGGGCTGCCTTCATTTGTCTCTGGATCATCCGGACTTGCTCCATAGTCTCTTCAATCAACTGAGGCCCCAAAACAACAGTCTCACTAATGTCGCTCCAACATAACGGTGTCCTACACTTCCTCCCATACAAAGCCTCATAAGGAGCCATCTATGATGCTGGTGTGGTAACTGTTTTATAAGAAAACTCTATCAGATGTAGCATATCAGCCCACGAACCCAGGAAGTCCATCACACATGCCCGAAGCATGTCCTCCAAGGTCCGGATGGTCCTCTCTGTCTGACCATCAGTGGCTGGATGAAACGCAGTGCTCAACTTCAACTTGGTGTCCATCGCCTTCTGAAATTGCTGCCAAAAATGGGCTAAGAACCTCGAGTCTCTGTCTGAAATGATGGTCTCAGGTACACCATGATATCTCACCACATTTCTGATGTAGGCATCCACCAATTGGCTCATGGACCACGTCTTCTTCATGGGTATGAACCGTGCAGACTTAGTGATGAGTCGGTCCACTATCACCCAAATCTGATTGACTCCTCCCTTCGCCGGTGGTAAACCCATCACGAAGTCCATGGAAATGGAGTCCCACTTCCACTTTGGGACCTCCAACGGCTGCAATAAACCTCTCATCCTCTAGTGCTCGAATTTGACCTTCTGACAGGTAAGGCACTTCGACACAAACTCTGCAACTTTCCTCTTCATCTTGGGCCACCAAAACATCTTCTTTAGGTCCTTATACAACTTATCACCGCCAGGATGAACTGAATAGGGAGTATTATGAGCCTCCCTCATCAGTCTCTCTCCTTTACCTCCTCGCCCCCTGAGGTACACACCATCGGCCTCTAAACCTCAGGCTGCCGTCACTGTAGGTCTTGAACCCCTCAGCTTTCCCTTCTTTCATCTTTTCCTGATGCGCTCCAGCTTCGCATCACACAGGTTGTCCTTTGAGTATATCCCCATAGATGTCGGAAGAGACACTCATGTGGTACAACCTCACCTCGCGCTCTACTCCTCCCGCCTCCATCACCTCCAAATTCAGCTTCTCGAAGTCACGAACTAACTCGTCTGGGAGAACCCACATCGAATTCACAGAATGGCTTTTCTTCCTACTCAGAGCATCGGCCACTTGGTTAGACTTCCCCTCATGATATAAAATCTCCAGATCATAATCCTTTATCAGCTCCAACCATCTCCTCTGCCTCATGTTTAGTTCCTTCTGAGTGAAGATGTACTTGAGGCTTTTGTGGTCGGTGTAGATCTTGCAGGAAACACCGTACAAGTAGTGCCTCCAAATCTTCAGGGCGAAAACTACTGCTGCAAGCTCTAAGTCGTGTGTCGGGTATCTGGTCTCGTACTCCTTCAGCTGTCTCGATGCGTAGGCTATGACTTTCCCATGCTGCATCAAGACACATCCCAAGCCATACTTGGAAGCATCGCTGAAAACCTCAAATTCGTCTGTCCCCGAAGGCAAGGTCAACACTGGGGTTGTGGTCAACCTTTCCTTCAATGTCTGAAACGCCTTCTCACAATCATCATCCCACTGGAACTTGGTCACCTTCTTCATGAGGTTTGTGAGGGGCCTAGCTATCTTTGAGAAATCCTTCACAAATATTCTGTAGTACCCCGCTAGACCCAAGAAGCTGCGAACCTCCGTCAGATTGCTCGGTCTTGGCCACTCTTTCACTGCTTGGATCTTGGCCGGATCCACTGAGATTCCGTCCTTGGTGACGATGTGGCCTAGGAATGCCACTCGATCCACCAAAAGTCACACTTAGTTAGCTTTGCGTAAAGTTGCTGCTCTCTTAAAATCTGCAAGACTGATCTCAGGTGCTCCTCGTGCTCTTCCTCCTCCCTGGAGTAGATGAGGATATCGTCTATGAATACCACCACAAACCGGTCTAAATAGGGATTAAAGATCCGGTTCATGAGGTCCATGAAGACCGCCGGCGCATTTGTCAATCCAAAGGGCATCACCAGAAACTCAAAATGCCCATATCTGGTCCTGAAAGCAGTCTTCGGAATATCCTTCTCTACAACACGTAGCTGGTGGTATCCCGACCTCAGGTCTATCTTGGAGAAGACTCCTGCACCCTGAAGGTGGTCGAAGAGGTCGTCGATTCTAGGCAAGGGATACCGGTTCTTTACAATGATCTGGTTCAGCTCCCCGGTAGTCTATGCACAGCCTCATGCTCCCATCCTTCTTCTTTACAAACAAGACAGGAGCTCCCCATGGCGATACACTCGGGCGAATGTATCCCTTCTCCAGTAACTCCTCCAATTGGACTTTCAGTTCCTTCAACTCTGATGGCGTCATACGGTATGGGGCCTTGGAGATAGGTGCTACTCCTGGCACAAGGTCGACGCTGAACTCCACCTCCCTGTCTGGCGGCATACCAGGAATCTCTTCTAGAAAGACGTCAGGGAACTCATTCACCACCCGAATCTCTTCTAATGGGCTCGACGCTCGGCTCAGATCCTGGACATGGCAAAGGTATGCCTGCTGTCCCTTCTTCACTTGGGAGAGAATTGACATAGCTGAATGACTATCTTTACTCCCGATTTCTTCTCCACGCTATTGTAGGAGACTCTTCGGCCCGCTGGTCCTCTCAGGATAATCTTCTGCTCTCCACAATCGATCTTCCCCTTATACTTGCTTAGCCAATCCATCCCCAAAATGATATCGAAGTCGGGAGGACGAACTGGATCAGGTCAGTTACAAAAGTTTCCC
This sequence comes from Limonium bicolor, assembly GCA_023374045.1. Classification (NCBI taxonomy): domain Eukaryota; kingdom Viridiplantae; phylum Streptophyta; class Magnoliopsida; order Caryophyllales; family Plumbaginaceae; genus Limonium; species Limonium bicolor. Next base: position 46,136,701 of record CM041783.1, on the reverse strand, counting down.
CTTTATGTCTACCCCCACATCCTTCAATACATGATTACAAGAGATAACCCGCCCCGAGGGTATATATACTGCTATGGTAGGAGTCTTACAAGTTTCTAGACCTAGTTTCTTAACAAATTTCTCATAAATGAAGGAATATGAAGCTCCAGTATCAAACAAAACACGGGCAGAAGTACCATGAACAGAAAAGGTACCTGCTAACACCTCTACTTCGCTTCGGCCTCCGCCTAGGCCCGGCTCATAACATTGATCCTCCCAGGAGCTCTACTGTTGTCTCGGTTCTCCCCTGGACCTTGGTTACCTCCGTCCGTTTCCACCCCCGCCATTGCCACGCTGGGGAGCATCCCCTCGCTGATTCTGGCCCTGGTGCTGATCTCTGCCTCGAGACTGGGGTCTGCTGGTCTGTAGGTCCGGTCTCCGCTATTTCCCTTCTGCTGAATGCCTCCCTGGGGATCCTGGAAGCACTCAAAAGCTCTGTGGCCCTTCTTGCCGCACCGGAAGCACGCCACCAGGTTTCCTTCACAGTCCTTCCCCGGGTGATCCTTGTGGCATCTCCTACAGTGGAAGTGCCTGCTACGCCCATACTCTGCTCTCTGATCTTGCCCCTAGGGCTTATCATTCCGCCTCTGATCAATCCTCTGGTTCACATCGAACCTCCTCCCATCACCTGAGCTAGGCCTCCACCTCTTGTCCTGATGGGGCCTCTAATGTCGGTCGTCTCGACTCCGAGATTCTTCCCCGTCCTCCATCTTCCTCTTCTGGCCCGCCTGTACCTCCCTCCTCCTCTTCTGCTGCACCCTATACAGGTTAGCAGCCTTTCCATATGTGTCCTGGAGGGTAGGTATCGCCAGCACGCTCAAAGCCTCCTGGAGACTCCAGTTGAGTCCCCCCACAAATCTCTGCACCTTCGACGCCTCGTCAGGGACCATTGTCGGCGCGAATCTCGCCAGCTCTAGGAACTTGGAGTGATACTCCTTCACACTCCGGGTCTGCTGTTTGAGCTCAGAGAACTCCAGGTATTTCGTCATCCGGACATGTTCAGGGTAGAATCGCCTTCGCATGGCCTCCTTCAGTGCCTCCCATCCAAAGTCAGGTCCCGCCAGAAGAGTATCCTTGTTGGCAGACCACCAGATGTCAGCCTCGCTCTTGAAGTAGTAAACGGCGGCGTTGACTCTCCTATCAGCAGGGCAGTTGACCGCCTCAAAGCTTATTAAATTCACGCAGCCAATCCTCCAGCAGTACCGGGTCCTCCTCCCCCTTGAATGCAGTCGGCTTCAAGTGGGCAATCCTCTTCATGTAGTCTTCTAGCACATTGTCTCGCTGGGCTTGGCGTTGCACAATCTGGCCCAGGTTCAAAGCAAGCTCCTGAAGCTGTCTCATTGGGTCGTTGGCTGCCATGGTAGTCCTCCCGCTTCGACTTCTGGTGTTGTAGGGGAAATTCAGTCGGTCTGCCAGTCTACCCTACTCAAGGTGGACTCTTGATTATGAGTCAAAATTTCAAAGGCTCTTAAATTCCCCATAACAATCCCCTTCTAGTTATACTACGATCTCACTACCCCATCTACCAATCCATGGGTAGATAATTCAGATATAACAATGATATATATAATAAGTATGATACAATTCAACAATTGGATAGTAAACAACAATCCCTGTATAATCTTCAAACACCACACCAAGATGTCCAATATAACTCAACATGAAATACCCCAAACTTATTAAACATGGATTAAATATCTAATCACATTAATTAAGGCCTAAACATGCCTTAGAAAATCAACTGAGAACAACAGTGGTCAACACAAAACAAGATGTTGCACCCTTTGACTGTTAAGGGTAAATAAATACCCAAATGAACTATGTAGGACCCAAAATTTGTCCTAAGCATATTAACACATTACTAAACATATTATAATTGTTGGGCAACACTCCAACACAAAGAACAAGCACTTTCATGCTTCAAGGTCAAAAGGGCAAAAATGTGCTCTAAGAAACCTTAAGGTCTAATGACCTCTAAATGATATAAAATTGAGTTACATGATCAAATATCATGTAAGGAACACAACAGACCGTTGTCAAAGAAAACATAGCTCAGAAACGCCAGGCAACACAAAATGTGCGCTAAAACTCCTTAAAGCACGTTTTTGTGAAATTGTCTTTAAATTGGTTTTAAATGGGCTAAAAGGTTATAATTACCTTTAAATATAATAAAATATCATATATATGATATTAGGAATTTAATTCCAGAAATTTATGAATTTTTACAAATTAATATTAAAATATTAATAAAACCCTAAAGTGGGGCCCGTATAAGTCAATATTGACCAAGCATGGTCAATGGTCAATTAATTGACTCATTTGGACTATGGAGATCGGCTGCAATAATAGAGGAGACAGCATACAATGATTTTGGGGACAAATTACTACCTAATCTCCAATTTAGAATAGTAACCTTTACTTTTTACATTATTTCTACCTTTCCCACCTTCTCCTTCCTTCCTTGTCCGATTCTCTTCTGCCCAGCCAAGCTCTCCCCTTCCTAAGAAGCTCTCAAGTCTGTTCTTGAGCATGGAAGGCAAACCTAGCTCCTAAGCTCTTAATGTAAGTGTTTTAATGTCATTTTTAGCTCTTTTTCTTCATCTCTTCACTACCAACACCTAGATTTCGTGGCTCATCAATTCCTATGGCTTATTCTCAGTGTTCTAAGGTTAGAACAGGAGCTAAACTCGGTTTGAGACCAGTAGAGGGACCAAGGTTGTCCAAATCTACATTTTAAGGTAAAAATGTGCTTTAAGCTCGTAACTTTTGATTCCCTTCAAGTTCGGCTGTGAAACTTTGTTCATAGCCTCATCTTCTTCTCCTTTTCATGTGGAATCTGTTGGTTAGCCATTTGGAGCAAGGATGGCCGAGATCCAAAGGAAATACCCTCTTATAAGGCATTTTTCCATGGTAAAACCAACAACAAGGTAGCATTTCGAGATCTAACTATTTCCTATGTCAATATGGTGGATCTAACACCTTGTGGTGTGTTTGGTTCAGGTCAAAACCACTTAGAACTTCCCTTGCATTTTTAAGGTGATTTTTGCCTTAAATCTTACATTAAATTACTTCTTATGGTTAGATCTTGCTTGGAGACTAACTAGGCCTTGTTCTCTGTTTGAAAACATGTAAAACAAGCTGTGGTGAATTTCTCCTTAAGGTGGTGAACGAACCAAACAAGGCTTTACCTAAGCTAAATCAAGGTATAAATCACTTAAACCTTAACTTGATACATTAACACAATTTAAGTGTGTGTATATCAATTGCCGTGAGTGAATGTTAAATAAGGTCTTGTTTGACCTTAAAATGTTTAAAGGAATGGTTTAATAAATTTTATAACTAATTAAACAAGCATAATTGTCAAATTTAAGACATTATGTGGAAGTTTGGTAATTAAATGAAAATTCTATGGTGAGGCCGAGAATTTATATGTATTTTGGGACATTTATGTGTAATTTATTCAAGCCAATGTTTGTAATAAGGCCATGTATTTTAGGCCATTTTATTTATGCATTTACAAGCTTTTAATTAAGTTTAAGTAGTATAAATGCATTACCGAAAATAAATGGGGTATTAGGTGTAACTAAATAAATTTGGGGGCTTTAGAATAATAAGGCCGAAAATGAGAGGTAAAATGCAGTTAAAATAAAGTTTATAAGATTTTGTAAAGTTTTGGGGTTAAATGGTGATTTCTAGAAAGTTTGGGTGCAAACCGTAATTATAAGGAATTGGTGGTCAAGGAAATATTAAGGTGGTCAACCTTGACCATATGATAGGTTTTGACCAAATTAGATAAGTAAATAACTTATTTAAGGTGTTATAATAAGATAAGTATCTTAAGGTAATATTTTTAAACATATGTGGTAAATATGTTATTCGAAAATAAAGGGTGTACAATGGTATTTTAAACACCCATGGGCTATTAGGAATTTTTAGGAATTTTGGTGGATTTTGGAATTTAAAATGAACTATATATGTATACTAATACATTAGTTATAATGTCATATGACACTTTGGAGGAAAAATAGATGGTGGTGGAATGGTTAAATATTGGAAAGTATATGGGTTAATAAGGATATTTATAACCCTTTGGTGGAATTTGGTGATTTTTAGAATTATTAAGAGAATTTAATAAGTTATGTGTATAAAATATAGTTTTAATGATATGGTGAACTATATGTTATAAATAGGGCCAAATGGCAACTATAGAATAGCACAAGGGCTGTTCGGAATTTACAAAAAAATAACCATAGGTTATACTTTTTTATAAGTTAGAAATGTTATATTAAATGGTATATATAACATGGTAAAAAGAAAGGGGGTGATTTTGTAAATAAAGGAAATTATGGTTAAGGAAAAGTATAAGGTTTAGTATATGCCTATGAGGCAATATACAATAGTTTTCTATAAAAACTATAGGTTATAAGTTAAAGGAAATAAAAATATCATATCAAATGGTATTAGTATTTTGGTATAACATTACATGATGTTATGTGGTCAAAAGGGAATTTAAATAAATTCAAGGGCTATACCGAATAATAAGAGTTGGAAAATGAATTTTAGACTATGGTCTACAATGTCATAAATGTTATGACAATTATATGGTATTAAGGTGGTTTAATGGAATTAATATAAGGAAGGGTACTCACATAAAATAATGTGACAAACTATAAAAAAAATGGGATTTATAAGCTAAGGTATTTATTGAATAAACCTTAGGAGTTGTAATTATACAACATAAAATGTTACTATGTTAGGATAATCATCTTAATATAAGTTGTACAATATGATACAACTAATGGGAATAATCATCTAATAAAAGATGATAAAAAGTAACATAAAATATAAGAGTTTATTAAACTCAGGAAGTTACCTACGTGGTAAATATATACATACACAAGAGTAATGTATATAAGGTGGATATATATTTTGGTTGGAAATCCTATGATTTAATGGTGGTGGTTATTAAAAAAAATAGTTACGAACTATAAGTTATGAGTTTTGGAAGCAAATATTATTTGCTAAAGATAAAGGGATTATACAACATGTCGAATTATGAAGGATGGTGGGAAAATAAAACAATACGAAAGAGAATACAATAAGAAAAAAGAATATAATATAATATAATCATGCATGCATGCATACATGCAACTATGGGTTACGTACCTAAACTAGATGGTGGATAAGATTAAAAAGGAAATAGTGAATTAAACTTAACAGTTGAAATATTATGACGTACGCGTTATAAGTAACAAAACCGACTGTTTTAGAGAAACCCGTAACGAACAACTGTAGAAAACAGGGGTGAACTGTCGGGGTTACTTATTATTCGGAGATACCGGATGTAGTTAGTCATGGAGACTGACTTATAGTTTATTACCGTTTAGATTGTACCTCTGACAAGACGCTCGACGAGCTAGCGGACTACACGGAGCATAGGATCTTGCTGATTCATACTCCACCGTAATACAATCAGGGTGAACGGTATGTAAAGGGGTTTGATCCGAGTTGTCCTAAGGTTGCTCCTTGGGCTCGGATTTGGTTGATATAACTTGTTGTTGTTGTGTGATCTGTGATAAGATTGTTTGTCTGAATGTGATAATTAATATGCATGAACTGTATGTTTATAGCTGCTTATCATTTACTGTTGTTGAGTTAACAGTATTGGTTCGTATATATGAACCTATATATATAAAACGAACTAGCGGCTATGGTGCTATCTTATATGAAATATAAGGAACGTAAGTAAAACGTTGTAGCACTATGATAATAACATATACATATTATCTGAGACTTCTATACGGAGCATTGGCCTTTCTATACGCCGCTCTTGTATCTAACACTGGATCCCGAGTTTACAGACTCCGGATTGGACTAATGACCTTAGTCTGCTGTGTTAGAAAATTTGGTAATGCGATGCGATGGTATAATTAATTAATTAATGGAATGGAAAGTAAAGCCAAGAGGATGTGGCTCTGGTGCGCGCTGTGATCACAAAAACGATACCAGGATGTCCGCGTACGGGTCCGTAAGTATCAAGAAAATTTCCCGTGAGCTAGAATGGCTCATTGGTTGGAGACTCTACCGTTGGAGTGGCTACTGCCGGGTGACCCGCCATAATAATGGGTAACTAGAGACATGTCGTTTTAACGAGACATTGTCACTAGGTATAACTGAACAACTAAAACAATTGAGACTTATACAGTGGCGAACAAAACCATGGACGAGACTTTATACTTGTTTATTATTCTCGTTGTTTTGCTTTGTTGTTCATCGGTTAAACTTGTGGGTTATTTTATTGTGTGTTGATGGTTGGATGGAGCCTTCAAGGCTAAGGTAAATTAACTATGGAAACTGTACGCTACGGCGAATGTGCATTGTACATATGGATGGGGCTTGAAAGCCAAACTAAAATAAATTGACAGTGGATGGTGAACGCTACGGCGATTGTACATTGTACAATATATTGTTGATACTCGATACGTTCGATATACAAATGTTGTTTGATTTATTCTATGACTGTTTGGATTGGATGGATGGTTAGATGTTTATGGATATTTGGATGGTTGATTATGTATTATACATTTATGCTTCAGTTTTGATTATAACTGTAAAAGGGAAAAGCATGAAACCAATCTAACAATAAGATGGTTAAAATGACAAGTGACCATTAGGGTCCAGGCCCGGCATACTCAGCATCTATCGCTGATACTACACCATTACAGGTTGTTGATCATTGTCGGAGCTGAAGAGCAGGAACAGGGTAATTGGAGTGTTACTTTTGTCACCACACTTGGAGATGTTGTATAGCAATGAAGATGGTGAATTGTATTATGGTAAGGTTGTGTATTTTCAGGATTGGGTAGATGCTCACTTGTCGATGTTTATGGTTTATGGACTTAGTATGATGTATAGGAGTTTCTCGTTATCACTGCGGTTAACAGTTTATTTGTATTGGAAGTTGGATGTAGTTTGGCTGCGTTGCTCGCATGGGCGAGTAACGGCCGGTGACACCCGAGTGAGTTTTGTAATTGTTATTTATTTTTCCGCTGCGAGACGTTTTATTTATTGCTACGTGAGAGATTATACCGTGATTATTGAGAGGGGTGTTACACAACAGCTCACAAAATAACACATAATTCATCATAACTTCCCCAAACGGCTTATCCCCAATTTTTTAATCCGGTTTACTCAAGTTTTATCTTATTTCGAAAACAAAGCTCTGATACCACTTTATAACACCCTATATTTTACCTCAAAACATAGCTTATGAAAATACAAATCTAACGGCGCAAACGACATTAAAAACGGACTTCAAATGAGTCCTAAAAGAGCAAAACAGAGTTGGTCCGAACTTGTGTCCGGACACGGTAAGTTCGGACACAAGCCGAAGAGCAATAGACTGCGGAAAACCAAACATCCGAACTTGTGTCCAGACTTTGAAGTTCGGACACAAGTCGAGCTTCAAATTTCGGAAAATCCTTACGTGGTTCGGACATAGGTCGAGACTTGCAAGATAAACCCGTCCTCGCATGCTGTCCGAACATAGAAGTTCGGACAGATGTTCGGACACAGCCAAACGATGAAAAACCTTGAAACTTTCGGGGCCTGTCCGAACATTGATGTCCGGACGGACGTTCGGACAGGTCCTTAAGTGCAGTTTTTAAAACGTAAACAGAAACCAAAAACCATTAGAAACTCTCATATAAAACACAATAACAACATGAGGAACTCTTGAATAGAAAGGGTCATTATTAAATACTCAATACAAAGCTCAAACTTAAATAAAACTAATTCCTAAATGCCAATAAGTTCATTTAACCAAAACTCAAATGAACATAACCTTTAACACAGCAGCGGATCTCAAAACGTCTAGGGCATTACCGCCACACCCAACTCCCATGGGTGCTCAGGCTAATGAACTAATTAACACTAAAACAAAAGTTAACTTCAAGTTATGCGGAAGCAAAAATAAATACTCAATGTATAAAACTTTGAGAGCATCACAGCATCTCTTTATCACTGAAACTCAAAACATCGCCTTAATTATTAGTAGTCCCTAACTATGTGATTCGCTGTCCCGATCCCCACAATTAGTCATCCATACCTACGATCAAAACATAGACAAAACACAGAAAGGATCGCACAAATCAGAAAAACTGAGTAAATTCCACCTCAACCTATAAAATACATTTTAGAACTCATTTGCCTTCAATAAACAGATGAGAAGGTTTTACTGAACAGTTGATGAATTTCCAGAAAACATAACAATACCGAAACCACAGTAGGGAGCTTTCAACAGGAGGTAACCACAATTCCAAACACGGGGTCACCTATGGGACCCCAAACAACAATTCGAGGACAATCACCTATGGGACCGTCAAACAACTACCTCACCCTAAGTCCTTAAGTGTGTGCACCCCCTATGAAACAGCAGTAGTAACATAGAGTAGATCATAGAGCTTAACTGCAACAATGTGTGCAGCGCAAATAATAACAATAATGGGGAGCACCTATGGGCTCCCAAACAACAGAATACAACCTGTGAAAGACTCCCAAAAACCATAACTGAAATACCACAATCTCAATCCAATTCCTCAATTCCAAAACGTGGGAAACAATCCCAAATCCTCAAACCACAATCGAGAACTCATAAAACACAGCGGAACCTTTTCCAATTCTTTTATAAAACATCAGTCAAACAATCATTGAGCATAGAATTTACCTGGAACAACCAAATCCCTCAAGAGCCCAACCGCTCCGGACTATTGATAGCACTCGTCGATGTAATCAGCGTCTAGGTAGCCAAAATTAACAATCAGAATTCATCAAACAACGAGTAGATAACTAAACAACTAAGTAGAATACATTACCCGAAAATCTACCAACTGGACACCAGGGAATTAATCGGACTTCGACGGAACTAGCGAGAATTCACCAGGGGTTTGAAGAGAGAGAGCGTGAAAATAAAAGGGCAGAGTGTAAACGCAAGAACGGCGTATTGAGGATGGAGAATAGTGAAGAGAAATCAACCCTTAAATAGAATTATTTGTATAATAAAAAGAGAATAACTAATTGAGGATTTATGCTAAAAGGAAATACAAATAAAATAATTAAGAAAGAGCTCTAACTCTTGGAATTTAAAATATCTCCAAAGGATAGATCTCGTTAAGTTAGGGAAATCAGTAAAAGAGGATTGATGAAGTAATTCAGGAAAGAATAAATCAGAAACGGAAACAATATCAAGAGGTCAATTAATAAACATTTATTTGGAAGGAGATAATTTAGAAAAGGGTAGATATGTTGTAAATAATTTAAAGGTTTAACAAAGGAAAAGAACAACTCGTTAAAAGATAAATGAAGACACCAATAATATAATTACTAAGAGAAGAATAAGGAGAGTTAACAGAATAATATTTTGAGTAGTCAAATAGAATTCGAACTCTGAATACTTAAAATAAGTTGGAAAGAATATTCTGGAATAGTTCTTCGGAGTTTAAATATCTTAGTGAAATTAGGAGAGAGAAATAATACTATATCATATAGCATTTGAAATATAATTAAATCCATTAAGGCAAAACGTTACCAAAATTCAGAAACACTGTAAGGAGAAAGATTAATTCCCTGGGCCTTAACTCACCTCAGACATGTCACTCTTACCATATACTATATTAAACCTAGCTTGGAATTTCCTGGGTATTTCACTAATAAGCTAGGAAGAAAAGAAAGAAAGAAAAGGAAAAGGAAAAAAGTACAAAACTACCTTTTCCCTCTCTCTCCTCCATTTCTTTCTTTTCTTTCCTCCCTTCCTCTCTTTCTTCCTCCCAGCCGATTTCTTCCCCTCCTTCTTCTTCCTTGCGACAGCCCCCTCCTTCCATGGCTGTTCAAGCTTTCCAAGCTTGCCCAAGGTGCTACACCAATCCAAATGAAAAACAAAATACATATTCTTCATCCTCTCATCATTCTCTATATTCCTCCCTTTTAAAAAATATGAAAATGAAGAACTTCATCTCCATGGGTTTTCCCCATTTGAAGAGAAAAGGGCACCATCTTGAAGCTTGGAGTCCCCTCTTTCCATTAAGGTAAAAATCTCCAAGGAAAACTCATTTTTCTTCCTTCTCCTTTGGTGACCGATTTTTCCCCTCTTGTAATGCCTTGTTTCCTTCTTGATTTTGAGTTTCATTTCAACCCTCCAATGGTGGTGGGAACCCCCTTTTGATTCAAGGCTTGAAACCCCTCTTAAAAGGCTCCAAAAGGTAAACCCTAACTTTATGTTTTATGCCCTTTAATTGAATTAGAGTTTCCTAAGGGTTTAGATGATTAATTGAATGCATTTTGTGTTCCTTGGGTGTTGGGATGGAGTTTAGCAACTCCATTCCCACTTGACCGAATTGAGGAGAGGAAGAGCAAGAGGAGAATTCAAATGAGAAACTTGTGAAATTAAGGTAAGAAATCTACCTTGAAGCCTGTTTTAATTGCTTTAGGATTTGGGATGGGTAAATAAATTAATGAACCCAAATTATGAATGGAAATCTATGTGGGAAAAATATGTGTAGTTGATTCTAGAGAGAATTGTGAACTATTTTGACTTAAGGGCCTAAGGGCCACTGCATTTGAGATTTGGAGCTATATTGTTGATGTGGTGAATTTTGGTTGAGCTTGTGTGTGCTGGTAAGACCCTTGTAGGGTGTGGATATATTAGGGATGAAAATAGTGAAAATTGATGAAGGTGGATATGTTAGGTTTGGGGGGAGGTTATGGCAAAATTTTGGAGAAAATGTGGGTGTTTGTGAATGAATTGCTTGAATATGGATTGTGCATGGTGGATATGTTAGGTTTATAGTCGAGTCTTGTTTGATTAGAGACTCGAAGAACGAGTCAAGTTGTGAATTAACGAAAATGGGGAAACCCTCTAAAACTATCGAACCAAGAAATGATAACATAAACCTACAAACTCACTAGAATGTGAGAAAGTATACGGGAGTAGTAAACTCCCGATAACGGTTAGAGAACCAAATTGATTTAATCCACACGATAAATGATAGTGGAAGTACATGAGTAACCTCTATCTAGAGGATTGATAATTGTTCAAAATATGAACCTTGAGTAAAGTAAAGCATGGTAAGGGATCACCAAACCCCGTAGAGATATAGTCGAACCCCAATGAGAGGAACCAACTAAAATGAACAATGTCATGAGCATGAGAGTATTCGATAAGTTGGGTAAAACCTTAAACCTTAGAATATCAGACATTGAGAATTCCCTAAGCCAATAGATGTTATCGAGAGAAATACCTCTAGGCTAATCCATGAGATTGTGAAATGACTCCGAGATGGGAGTTTTGGGAATTTGAGTAGTCCGGTAGAGAACTGGACATTTGTGAACTTGAGGAGCTAAATGCATAGCTCCTTTTGTATTTGTAAGCCCGGTGGTGGGTGTAGACACCAAAAATTCTCACCCCATAAAGCATATTCCAAAGAAACAAATAAAATAAGGGGGGTCGTCGCCTTTTCTTTGTCAAAACGTATTGACGTGCGTGCCTAAACGAAACCATCGTTTTATAGTCTTTTTCAAAGCATTTCATAAAAACATGATTTTGTGAAAAAAAATTTCCAACAACAATGCGGTTCTACACCCATCCCTTTTGTTTTATTCACTTATCTTACCATTGCTTATTTGTTAACATATTTCATTATCTATATTCTATTATTTCATGATTGTTAAGAAGAAAACATTTCTGTAGACAAAACCGTTTTGTCCCACAGTATACTCTCATTTAGAACATTAACGTTTAAAAGGTTTATTCAATTTGAGCTAGAGCTCTAGTATTAGGTTTCACATCCACATATTGAGATTTGTTGTTAGCTTAGCTGGTTAGTGTGAAATATTTGAATGCTGCAAGTTTGGAGTTCGAAGGTTGTCACCAAACAATTTGGTGGTTTTTTCCAATCTACATTCATTTCCCCTTGCTTACATGTTCCCATTGGGCTTGACCATGCCCGTCTCCATGAGGCCCAGCTCGGTTACTCAGTCTTACCAGCTCCAAACACAGCCCAGATCCATGAGTGGAAAAAGAAAACCCTAGCATCCACTTTGTTTGCCGTGATCATCCGTTCCCAAAACCTTACTCCTCTTTAAAAAAGAGGGAGTGGATCCCGATGATTAAAGGGGGGAGCCTACAACGTTTATTTTCTGACCAAGAACATACCATTGCCTAATCCCGTCGAAAAACAGGAGTCCACTCTGCGTTCTAAGTCTCCCGATTTTTCTTTGTTATTGTCGGAAATCACCACCACCCCATCAACGTTACCTTCACCGGAAGTCTTCTTCACATCGGCACCTCCTAAAAGCTCATCCCCACAACATCAAGCCACCCGCGTCTGAGTTTTGCTCCATCAGAAATAACCACCGTCGCTCCTCGCTTAATCGATCTCGAATACTAAAAAAAGGAACGAAACCCAGAAACTCAGCAATTCCTAACGCAAGTCGTCAAGCCACCACAAGAGTCATTCGTACTCCATTAAAAGCTCCTGGTCCCTTATCATTTTTGCTCCCTTATCTGCTTTGTTAATTTCTCAGCGTAAGTGAGTTTCATTGATTTTTTTTTTCTTTCCTTGATCTGGTTTGTTCAAATATTTTGCCATATGAGTCGAATAGACGATGGCTATGAGGAGCGTGAGGGAGGGCTTTCCGGAAATTCATTTCCGATGTTGTTGCCATCTCCATTTCCCTCGATTTTTTTTCTGTTCGATTTTCCCTGTTCTATTTCGATTGCAAGTGAAGCACTGTGTAAACCAGTTTCATTTTTAGTTCAAATCTTTACAAATTCGGGGTTACCGCACGCAAACAAGAAAGGGTAGGGAGAGATCATATTCAGGATGGATATCGGTCTTCCTCTCATCACACTACCGGGTTCCGTCGACATTCTTTTCTTTCTGGTGTATTTTCCTGTTTATGCTCCTGGCATGATTCTAGTTGTGCCGGAGGATGCAGATGTTCCTTCCTCTGTAAAGGCGGGCTAACGTTTTATATGTTGCTGGGATAACTCGTTTATGGAGTTCAGGTCGCTTGGTTCCACATTGCATATACGTGTATATAAATGTTGCTTTCCCTTTTTCTTTTTGTTTCTTTTCTCCTCTACTGTCATTCTATTTTGGATCTGAAAATTCGGATTGTAGTAGCGTCTCTAGCACTTCAGTTTGCTTACTGCCCAGAGTGGTCATATCCTATTCGTTTTTTACTTCTGATCGATTGCTCGGCTCTTGGTTGGATTTGGTTTCACCAATGATGACTTTCTTTTAGTATATGTTTCCACAAGATGAATTAAACAGAACCACCGTTTTATTTCTCGTGCCTCCTTTTGAGAGTTGTATACGGATCACTCAATCTATGCCGGATTCGCGATGAATTATTCCAACCTGGTGTCGATTTGCCTATTAAAGCATCTTATATTTTGTGCTCGCTGTTCTTTATTGAGTATGTGCTCAATGTGAAGTCATTCTGGTCATACCACCAATGGAATCAACACTTTCACAGTCGGTGTAATCGGTTTTGCTCTGAATCTTGAATTGTACTGACTCTCATTAGCTTGGATATATCTTTGGGTGAGGTTGCCTGTGCCGTTTTTTTTAAGATATTTTGGTTTGTTGACCAGTTCTGTTGAAAACAGCGTCGGTCACCTTGGTAAGAGGTTCTGGATTTGTTCTTCAAGCGAAAGCATTTACAGTCTACTCTCCTCGTTTCCTCTTAGTCCATTTGATCATGCTTATCAGCTGATGTAGTTACTTACATCTAGTGTTTTGTTTTCTTATTTTGCAGAGGTATTCATTTTCCTTTCTGCTTTGTACGGGAAACTCCTCCCTCTAGACCAAAGAAACTTTGAGTATCTTCCCTCTGGTATTTTATCTGCACCTTAATAGTCTCTAAGACTGCTAATGAGTGTTCGATCTGATCTGTTATGGTTTGTTGAAACATGCCCGCGATTCTGTTGTTGAGTTCCTTGATTATGTTCAAAAAATCTGCTCTCATAGCTGCTGTTATCCTTCTGAAATGGTGATTTGCCTACATAAGTGCGTCACAAAAAGGGGGGGTTGAGTAGTATTTCGTTGCTCTGCTAGTTTGGTTCGACGTTGGTTTTAATAATTGTTTTTTGAGTTCATTATTCACAATTTTGCCAAGTCTAAAAAGACGACTTCTGAGTTTGATTTATGCTTTACTGTGCAAATTGTACCTCTGTTCATTTGTCTTAATTCGTCTTCATGTACGGTGATACTTACAGTTATTTCACTGCAATTCATCTTTAGTTTTATTTGTTGCTAATTTCGCTAACCCTAGATAGCCCCTTAGGTCACCCATTTTCTGTTGATCAAAGTTTCGGAAGGTACCCCACAGCTAGCTTATTTCTGATTTGCTTTGTGGGGAACAATACCATCCAAAACTTTGAAATTCTTTCGAGCCTTGAGGGTACCCCACAGCTAGCTTATTTCTGATTTGCTTTGTGGGGAATAATACCCTCCAAACTTTTAAAGCCTATCCCAAACCATCCTTAATTTCACTAAAAAACTTTACCAAAAAAAATATATATAGAAAAGAAAAGAATTCAGAATAACACTTGTAGTTTAAGGTTTCCCCATTCCAAATTCCTCCAATTTTTCAACCCTTCCACATTGAATTGTCTCTCACTTTTAATTGATATTTCATTTCAAAAAAAAGAATCTCGATTTATTTTGAACACATCTTTCCCACTTAATAAAAGCCCAAAATTGACCCACTTCTAAACTTGGCCCACCCCAATCTCAGCCCAGCACAAAACGGCCCAAAGCCCAAGTCCGGCCCAAAACTCCACTCGGCCCAATTCCAAAGTCTGGCCCGAGGCCCAAGTCCGGCCCAAAGCTCCACTCGGCCCGCAGCCCAAAATCGGCCCAATATGAAGACCAACCCAAACTTGGCCCATTAGCACATATTTGGCCCATTAGCCTAAACCGGCCCGTCAGCCCATACCCACAAAAGTCAAATCAAGCCCATAAAAGTCAAATCAAGTCCACAGAAAATGTTGACCTTGACCAGAAAATGTTGACCTTGACCAGAAAATGTTGACCTTGACCAGAAACATTGACCTTGACCAAAAAATGTTGACCTTGACCCAACCCGAACCTCAATCCAATTCAAGCTCGACCTCAATCAAATTCAAACTCGACCTCAATCCAAACTGAACCCGACCTCAATCCAAACTGAACTCGGCCTCAATTCAAACCTTTTCATCTAGCTCAATTCAACTCGATCCCAAATTCATTTCATCCAATCCACACTCAATTTGTAAATTTCATTAAAACCCCAAAAACCCAAAAAGAATTTCAAACCATCATTTTATTTAAGTTTCATCAAGTTTTCAAAAAACCATTTTGTGGAATTTTAAAGGAAAAACTCTTCTCACATCACAGAAACATTTCTCAAATGCAAGAAAGTTCTTCTCCACATATACAGAAAGTTTTCTCCTAAAAACATTTCTCAAAATCAGTGTTTCTTCGTCGAGAATTCCGAACAACTTTCAGAGTTTTCTAACTTAGTTTTCAAATCCGAATAAATTGTTTTCGGGGAGCAAGAAATGTCTAACCCCTTCAAAGTTATTTCCTCCATGGTTGGAACATCACTTGTCTCCCTTCCCAAAATAAAAATCCGAGGCGGGGCACTGGGGTCATAACCTCCCTTGTCGCAGTCTGGATCTCTTTAGGCGGGACATTAGGGTGACAAACCTCCCCTAATTGCAGCCTAGATTTTTACAAGGCGGGGTGCTAGGGAAGTAACGACCTTCCTAGTTGCAGCCGGGATTTTAGAATCGTCTAACTCCCCTCCGCTCGATTTCAATGTTTTCGGTTTTTAATGTTTTAAAACCCGGGAGTTAGAGACGTTATTAGGGTTCGACCGAGAACATCTCATTCATGGTGTTTCTCTCTGAATCCTATTTTTCGACATAAATTCATTGCCCCATCTTTCGAGCCTCGGCACTTATTATTAGTTAAGTGTCGTGTTCGAGGGGGTACATAGGGTAATCCCTCGGGATTATCCGCCCTTTTACAACAAAAAAAATGATTTTTCTGGTTTTTAAAAACTTTAAGAGAGACAATTCTGAATAAACCAACCCAACATTTCCATTAGAGCTTTAGGACCCATAAATACTTCTTAATCCTCCTCTTGAACCAACTCTAAGTCACCTAGGACCTCCAATTCCTGAAGACTCCCAGAAACCTGAATCATCTTCAAAACCCGAATACCTGCAAACCAAATACCCTCTTCCATACTCAATCATCCTTAAAACCCGAATTGCTCTCCAACACTTTCTACTTCCCAAAACACCTCAAGAACCCGACCATTTCAAAATCCTAACTTCGCAAACACAAAACTCCTCAAATCAGCCAAGTGATCCAAATACCCCTTAACTCCACCAAGAATGACTAAAATGCCCTTTTACTCCTCAAAACTCCCATCATCCTCTTAATCCCGTGAAAGTCAAAACAACCTCAAACCTCTCCACATTCCAACCAATTTCACCGGCCAGTATTTCAAGACCAGCCTATCTCTCCCAACTCTTGGAAATCATCTGTTCTTCAGTCCACACTCAATCATATCCTTTGGCTTTAAATTAAATCTCTCTAATAAGGTTTTGAAAGAAGGCAATCCCAACAATTGGAGACCGAGGTTTCCTCGGGCACCGATCCGAAGTCGTGGTCGTTGCCACTTCTAAGGGGTGTAACCCAGTGCGAACCCACACAAAATCTCTGACATGACCAGATAAGTCCTATTCATAGGTAATAATCTCAGAGTCAATTAACGGTTCTTAGAACCCGATCTTCCTTTATCATAGGTCAAACTAGGTGGCGACTCTAGTCAATTTCCGCCCTTAGGGCATAAGTCCGCGTGGAGCCCATCGAGAGCTGTAGTGCACACTTGCTTCCTTTATGCTTTCTGGACGATAGAGTAGGTATTAGGGCCATAAAGTGGTGGTTAGCCATCAGGACGTAGCTGTGGCTCGTGACGGCTGCTTCCCTTTATGCTTTCTGGGAAAGACGGACGATAGAGTAGGTATTTGTGGGCTGCCATGAATAACGGGTTTTCACCCTCCACAGAATGGCATTTCATAGGATCTAGGCTTCTTAGTCAGACCATTTAGATAGACCCCCCTCATACCGAAAAATCACCCTCCACAGTGGGTCTTGTGTATGACCCTGCCCGGAGGTCGTGGCTAAGACTTAAAAGATGCCTTTGAGTATTGAGTATTGATTTGAGAACTTGAGTATTGGAGTATCGATTTGAGTATGTCAGTATTGAGAATTGAGTCGTGACTTGAGAGACTTGAGAACTTAAGTTTGAGTGGGGAGTTGAGTTGAGTATTGTAGACTTGTTGAGATTGTGAGTAAGAGTACCCAAGAGAGTGGGTAAGACATTGAGCAATTGAGTAAGGCATAGTGAGGTAGGAACCCTCAAGCCTAAGTAAGACCAAATTAAACTAACCCCTGATGTGTGTGTTAGTGTTTGTGTTCTTCATTGAACCTTGATTGTGTTGACATACATATATAATGTATTGTTTCTTGCATGCTGTTTGAATTTAAATAAACCGCATGCTCTCGACCAAATAGTCGACGTACCCTCGCTAGTACGCGGGGTATGCAGAAGTCATAAGCAGCAATTTTGCTGAGCCCCTAGGGGCATCGTTTTTATTTTCCAGGTACAACGAAGCCGTCAACCGTTCGAGAGTAGGACGGAGTTGTTATTGATATGGGTAGTTGTTTAGGAAATTGTATTTGTGTATTATGGATTTGTAAGACCGAAAGGTCATGGATAGACTTGGGAATTGTAGATACTCGGTATAGTATGGAATGGATATTGTATTTGTATATTAAGGAATTGAAGTTGTATTTGCTTTGAGTATTGATAAAGGAATGGATTGTATAGTTTGGTTTGTAGTACTCGGTATATAAGACCCATCAGATCGATATTGTAATTGTTGTTGTATTTGAGTTTGGATCGGCCTTGTTAGTCACGTGGGTGACTAACGGCATTGTTCCACCCCCGGTTGTATTGGAAATTTCGGCTGCTTGTGTATTGGTAATGGAGACGGGTTAGGAGTTAATTGCGTGATTACCGGTAGGGGTGTTACAGAGAGCATGGGAAAAGTGAAAGAGAGATAAAAGTGAGGTATTAGTAATTAAATGAGATAATAGTCAATGTGTGTAAGGAGGGAAAGTGAGCTTGTCTCCTTTCCTCTTTGGGCTTGGCTTATCCTAGACATGTGAGGGCTGTCTTTTTTTGCTCTTTCTTGGGGGAAAATTCATATTTTTTTGAGACTTAATGTTGTTACACCTTAAAGTTGTACATTATGACTAGGTTTATGTGTTAGGTTGTGACACATATTATTTCCTTGTTCTTATGAGTATATGTAAATGATTATTGCACTTATAATTTGGTTTGACTATATAAAATGATTTATGTAATCTTATAACATTGTTTATATTATTAATACATGTATTAATGTGTTACGTGTTGTATTAATTTTAGGAGTTGTTTTCTCCTTATTAATGTAACCTTTTAGTTCATAATTTTATGTGAGGTTAATTAATGATTTTATGTGTGGTTTAATGTCCATCTTGGACTATACATAATTATTTGTATATATATTTATAGCTTGTAATATTCTTTAGTGAATATTACTCATTAGTCATTATTCTTTGGTGACTAATCATTAATTAATCTCTCCTTATTAATTAATCCCTTGTTAATTAGGGTAATTAATGTTTGGGTATTTCAATTACTCTCTCCATTAATTAATATCTATCATTTTAGGAAGTGACTCTTGTTCAAAAATATGTGCCATTCTTGCTTTTTGACACACTTTTTTTCACTTTTAACCCTACTATTCAACACAAAAGTAATTATTATCTAGATGAAAAATAAAAAGTAGGGGTACATGTGTCATTTTCCTACTTTACTTAATAAGTGTGCAAGTTTCTAAAACGACAGATATTATTGAACGGAGGGAGTAGTAAAGTGGATAAGAGTGGAATAATTAACAAGTGTTAGTGAAATACATCCCTTGGTCTTACAACCTTGGGCTATACAACATTCTAAAATAAGTCAAAGGTTATACATACCATTTAAGCGAGGGCTTACAAGATAATTGAGATTTAGAAATAAGAGTGAGGAATTTATTTAAGTTTAACTTAGGATATACGTTATTGATAATAGACTATCTTTAATATTCCTCAGAGCGTGGTTGAATATCTGCACGAGTCTACTAGAACTGCTACAGCATTAATCAGGTACGATTTCTCGTACTCAGATACTTCTGCTAACAGACTTAAGGAGATGTTTTGAAAAACGCTAACTGAGCTTAAATGAATTTCAAAAGGAAAACTGCTAGTGTGACTAACTCAGCTTGATGTGACTAACTAAGCCTTGAATGTATAACTTACATGGTTATTGTTTCTTCCTATCTAGTTGTTTCACTATATATTATCTGCAAAGGGCTTACGCCTCTGCACTCTGTATGACTGAGTGTTTTGGTATTGCACTTGTACAGTTAATGATCTAGTGGGATAGCTAGGAATATGGGATAATGTCAAATCTTGGCAAATTCTTCCTTTGACTCTAGATATCATTTCATCCATGAGCTGAGTCTTTGGTCAGCCTTCTTCAGTATGGAGTTTTTTATTAAGGCGTGCGCGCGTCTTCACCAATGACTGAGAACAGGTCGGTAACAGCGGGAGACTGTATATTCCTTGTCCTAAAAGGATGTGTATGACAGTGGAGGACTGTATATTCCTCGTCCATGTGGACAACTGGCAGCGGAGGTCTGTTTACCTCGTCCTTGTGGACAACTGACTGACGGTGGGGGTCATCTCTCCTAATTGGTTTTATTCCACTCTTGAGTATGTTTGTCTGTGGGAATCAACTTTCTAAAATGGTGAAGACATAAACTATCTACCACGGGTTATGGATATTCATATCATTCCTAGTCCTTTGTGACTACCGGAGCTTTTCTCTTCTTAACCAGAATTGGTTCTAACATCAACAATGAATGCTTACTAACTTTATGGTGTGACCTCTTAAGTGGATGACTTGGTTTTAAAGTGATTCATCTCTATCGTCGTCTTGTTCTCTTTTCTCTATAACTTGATGGTTTGAAGTGCTTTATTGCAAAGTTTATTTTCAAGTTACTGTTTTATTTTAAGAGTTATATTATGATTTACTGTATTCAAGAATCGTACCAGTTCCATTCTAAGGAACTGACTCACCCCTCCCGGGGTGGGCTTCTTGGTTTCATCTTGCAGGTACGTAATGGTTTATACAGGTGGCCACGAAGAGTATGAGAGAATGGGATGGGAATTAGGATTTGTGGAGAGTTATTATATTTTACTTTCAGTTATGTTTATGTTGTGTTTCTCGAGTTCAGACCGTAACTTAGACGATTTTAATAAATGTAATCAGGTGAGGTTTTGTACCAGGTAATTGGAACCCGATGATCTGCAAACACCAGTAGTAATTTATTTTCCCACTGCATTTACTTTAGATAGGGGTGTTACATTATATGTCTATTTGAGGTTAGACATGGTGTTGTGATGCATGAGTCGGTATGAAACTGATGTAGAACCTAGAGGGAATTGAGTTCCCTAGGTGATTCGATTGAGACAAATTGAGAATGATTTGTGGACTGATCTCCACAAGTATTGTATTCCTTAGATAAATTATTTGAGATGATTGAGAATAATTGATGAAATTAGTCCCGTAAGTAGTGAATTCCCAGGTAAATTATTTTGAGATAAAATTGAGGATGATTGATGGACTGAGTTCCATCCTTTGGAGATATATTGATTGTGATTATGACTAGAAAGAGTAAAAAATATAGAAAATGGAAATAATTGAATTATTTGATTGTGTGAAACTGAAGTGGGAAGTCGAACTTGATCATAATCAGATCAAGGGAAACTGAACACAAATTGGGGTGGAAAGATAGTTCAACACTGATGCTGATCACATCAGGGTCGAATAATTCTTGAAGCTCCCTTCAAGTGGCCACAAGTAAACACCCTTAGGATAGATGTAATGAGTATAAATTGGATTTGGAGCTGATTGTGTTTTCAAAAAGGATTTCTAACTAATATTGGCAAAAAGGATTTTTCTTCAAACTTGAGAATGAGGATTAGTTTTAAAACCACTACACCGTACGTGCGGCGGTCCTAAGTGATCGGTTGGGGCGGTGGCAGTGTGTGTTTTGTATTTTTCCAAGGGCAGCGGGGCATAGAGAAGTCCTGAGTCGAGAGATGAACTGTAGTGCCTGAGGGATCACTCGATATGGGGGGGAATGTGTGCCTAATTGTCTTCGGATGGACCCCCATGGAGAGAAAGAAAAAGAGTATTTTTACATTGCATCGGGATAACTTTGCATTGTATGTATGCATATATTTTGTATTGTAAAGCAGATGGGTGGTTGTAATGCTGATTGTAGTGATTGTATGGTGCTTGCATGGTATTGTATGTAAATACCTTGGGTAACGGATCTGAGAATCTGTAAGGATGTATGAATGTATGATCATTAACAATTGAGATGTCAAATGAGTAATGATAGTAAACTCACCAACTTTGATCAACTTTGAGGTCAAAGTTCTTTAAGGGGGTAGATTGAAATACCCCAAACTTAAATATGGTGATTAAATCATCCTAATATGATATTTAAGGGCCTAATAGTGCCTAAATAATATTGGTGAAGAAAATAAAACCAAAAGAAAAGAGAAAACGCTTAAAAAGCGTAAAACGTAAAAATGAGCGTTACACAACCATAGGAGGTATGTGACCTCGATTAGGATCCTATATGGATTCCTAGGGCTTAATTATGCCTAAATGAACATGTGGGAACAATTCCCGAAGAAAACAGATCCATAAAATGGGTTAAAAACGCAAACAAACCTTAAAACACGTTTTTCGAGAAAACCGGGAAAACGTGACTTTAAGCGGGTTTAATAGACTCATAAAAATTATAGTTAATCAAATATCTATAATTAAACATTAGTGAAGGTCTTGAGCAATTAAAATTAATTGAACGAGAAATTTCCAGAAAACGGGCTCCGGTTAGTGAATAGTGAAAAAACGGGAACTTATGGGGCGTTAATTGTAGTAAGAGCAAAATACTCCTGAAATACCCCAAACCTTAATATATTAATGAACTATCTAATTAAGATATACTAAGGCTATAACGTGCCTTAGAAACATTAGAAGAAGTGTTAAACAACAATTTACACAAAAACATGCTTTAAGAACAATTAGAGCAAAAGGTGTTTTAAAGAGCACAAATAAATTAGGGAACTACCAATAAGTTCCCAAGAGATTTCAAATGTGAAATACCCCTAAGATTAGTAATACGCATTAAGCGGAATTAGCGTTTGAACCGAAAACGCACCTTATAGCACAAAAATGTGCTTTAAGGAAAAATGTGCTTTAAGCATGTATACATGGAACGAAAAGGCTAATGAGCATAAATACCATAAAGAAAAAATTAAACAACAATGAAATGGTCATAGGAACCATTACATATACACACAAAACAAGTATACAAAGTCCACAGTAAAACGGGTACTAAACTAACGAAAGTCAAGGAGAAACCACTAAATGACTTGGTTTAAATTGGAATGAGCAACATGATATTTCATGAAAAAAGTTTCTAAATGATGTAAATATATTAAGGACATATTTAAACTAGCCAAAACAAATTGCATAATCAATGTGAACCCAGAAGCACATAAAATGGTGTTTTAAGGCATTTTTGGCTATGTAACACACCTAACACATGGTATAAGTCCTTACGAACGAGATTAATACATCTAATATTACATAAATACAAGGGAGAAACAAAAAAAATCAGACAAAATGGTGACTAAGGCTGCCGACTTCATGATGAGTTATTAAAGGTGTTAAAATGCTTTTTACTTACTATTACACCTACCATGACTTTCCATGGGTGCCTTATCACCTTGTCCCCTGAGTAATTCATCAATCAGACACTTACCTATCATTATGAGAGCTCCCAATGAAATACCCCTAAATTAATTTAAATTAATTTAGGGGATTTCTTTTGTTAAAACTTAAATAATACTATTAAATATTAAATTATTATATGGAATTATGAAAATTTATTTAGGGGATTTCTCCTATTTAACCCTAAATAATACAATAAAATATTTAATTATTATATATTATTATATAGTATTATGAATTTAATAATAAGATTTATAAGTCGATAAATCTTGGGAAAATTTCTAAACACTCCAATTATATTATAAAGATTTTAGAAATATTGGGAGCATTGATTTGGAACATAAAAGTCAATATAAAATCTTAGAAACCTTAAAGCTTATTAAGCCTTGCTAGGGTTGACTTTTTGAGAATGGTCAAACCAGCCCATGAAACCTATACCAATAAATAGGTTATGGAAAACCATGAAGATCGATAAAAAGAACGTCAAAAACGGATCATCCTAGCCAAAGTTATGATAGATTGAAGTTTAGAGCCAAAAATTTGAAATAATGCCACGTGTCACACTGTCACGGGTCGCCCAACACTTAGCCGTTTTATCTCCTATATTTCCGGTAACAGAAACCAGTTTTTGCCCTATCTTGTGACCTTCATAACTTTCTCATATTTTGGAATTTTTGAGTGCCGTCTTCTTTGTTGTCTTCTCCTACACTTCCTCTAAACAACCATAACTCACACTAACCCTAACTCGTCCTAAATCAACCGGAAATTCGAGCCAAAGTATCCACCCTGTAGAACCGAAACTGCAGTTTCCAGTTTTCCTTCGAATTCAGGTAACTTCGTCAAGCCATAACTTCTTCGTTTCTCAGCCAAATTTCATATTCTTTAGCTCGTTTTGAAGAGCTCTAATCACTCTAAAACTTTCATGTTGATGACCCAAGCCATTTCCCAACCGTCTGGAAGAAAGTGGTGTCTAAAGTTTTGGATTCGTCACAACATAAAATCATAGTTTTCTTTCCAGAAAACGCAAGGTAAACTCGCAACTTCCAGCTTCGATTTCTTTCTATGTAGTGCAAGTTAGGGTGAGTTCTTGCTATCATTGTGTAGAGCTAAGTTTCTTCTTTCTAATGAGCCCAAGAACATGGCCTAACTCGATCTAGAACGTATTTTATAGATCTCCAAAGTTCGCTACTCGAACAGCTCAGGTTCAAATTTTTTTCCAGAAACCGATTACGATTTCCGTCACCGGTGCTTCCCTGGTAAGTCTCCGTTCAATTCCTCCTGTTTTGACACTCGATTTTTCAATATCGACTTAGCCCAACTGCCAATTTGATCAATTAAGCCTCGTATTGAGAGAATTTTGCTAAAATCGAGTCGGGTATACCATGAACACTAACCTCTTCGAACCCATAATCGAATTCGTAGGATACTACATTATAGGTGGTGAAATTGGTGCCAATAGATGCGTTTTTCGATTTCGAATTCAATGAAACAAGAATCATTCAATTTCGTTCTGTGGATTAGGAGAAATCGACAGTTTAGTACTCGACCGGTTTGCCTCTTTCGCTGATGAACTCGGAAAAATAGGGCTGTCCGATCGTAGTTAAAAGAAACGGACGGCCGAGATTGAAACGTTTCAGATTAAGTTTTTATAAATTCCAGTAAATAACCCTAACTTGTTGAGTTGATTTGAATACCTTCCCGAATGTATTTTAACTTGAAATTTTAACCATAGATTCCTTATTAAATCTAGTTTATTGTGATGTAAATTATTATGGTTTTGGAGTTTTTAAACGTAAGTTATGATTTTTGCAAGTTACGGGTTTTCTAGAATTATTCGGTTAATTTAAAAAGATATTTTTATGAAATAAAAATTTTATAATATGTCTAAAATGTTATAGTTGCTATATACTTAATTTGGGAATTTTTGGACAATAGGAAATAGGTTTAAAAATTGTATTTCTAAGGTTTTTCATAAGTTACCTTATAATATAAGGTTTTTAATGTAACCAAAAATTAAAGTATAGATGCTTAATAAACTTTATAGGTTGGGGAAAGTATAATAAGACTAAACTAACATTTAATACAGGATGTTTATAAATATTTTTAGGTATAAACTTTTAAGTGAGGTATATATATAAAAGAAATAAAGTAGTAACTTAGGTTAAATCAAGGAACTAAATTAATCTACATTTATATTAATTATATAATATGGTAGTTAATATACTTGATTGAAACTAAGGAAAATACTTTATTTTGTAAACCATATTTTGGATGTAGATATGTGTAAAAGTTAATATAAATAATTAAATGCAATTAAACTACATAAAGAATGTCTTGAATAAATCCTAGTATACATATACGATAAATAAAAGAAATAAAATACCTTATAGCAAATAGAATATGAAGGAATTAATAAGTTAAACTAAACCTATATGTAATACTAATAAAAGAATATTATATGGGGTGGTATTAATTTATGGTTATGAAATTGAGTTTGTGTTACCTTTGAATTTCTAGGAATTATATAAATCCTATTTAAATACATGTATATATTTAGTCAATGACCGCAATATAAATCTATAATTGGGTTACAAAATTTATAAGTTAAAATTTAGGAATATTTGTAATTAGTTTACATAAAATGTTACACAATAGATCTTATTCTATAGTTGATAATAAATAAATGTAATACTTTTACATCTAAATGTGAAGTGGATTAGTAAGTCTAGATTAAATCATCTCTTAACATTTATGGTATTGAAATATAATGTAATGTTTTAAGATAAAATCATTAAAAGGATTATGATATAATCTATATTAAACTATGATTTGGAAATTTATCTAGATAATTATCCCTAAGTTTCTTAGAATTAGATAAGCCATATAAATTACATTTATTACCAATATTCAGGATGTGGGTTTATAATTAAGTGATGTATTCAGTAGTTAGAACTTATGAAAGGTTTGTAAATAGGAATTAGATACTTAAAACCTTAAAACCTTTAGTTAGATGAAACTGGGTTATATAAGAGATCATATTGATCTACCTTACAGCATTGAAAATATTAATATATCATTTGAATATAAGGTATTGGGATTTTTTTTTTCAGAATATATTATTACATAATTAACAATTTCACTTAAGAATCAGAGTTTAACTCTTAGATAAATTTTACCTTATGTTAGTATGTAATGCTTATCCTAAAACATAATGAAGGGAATTAATTTATTAAGTTATTCCTTTGAAACCTTAGGGTTGTAAAACAATTTAAAACGAATTTAAGACTTAAGTTTAATGAAGTTTAGTACAAAGGATTATACATAGTCTATAGAGAGGATGTGTGTAAAAATAAAACATTTAGGAAATTAAATGTAGGTAAGGATACATAAAAGGTTATACTAAACACCTTATTGTATAGGTAATAATAAAACATATAATATACCTTGTGAATACTAAATGTAAGATTAATTCGTTAAATCTAAGTTAACTATAGTATAGTTATTCAGGATGAGAAGCAATTTAACATCTTATGACAAGTTTATTAGATGGTTGTAATTAAAAGTCATTCTGAACTAAAGATGAGATAATTAAGTTTAGCAGTTCAATTAAGTTATAATAAAACGCGTCTACAACACTACGATTTCAATATACAAGATGTAGATCTTAATTAAGTTAAGGGAAAGACTTAATCATAATGGGTTATCTAGTAGATATTGTTTGAATAATAATCTTTACATTGTGAGATAATAGTATAGTATTCTGAGATGAGTCCATCGTAGGTCATAATACAATGTTTATTCTAAATTAAGAATAAAGGTATTGAGCTTAAGATTATTATTGAAATTCTTAGATTTAATTAATAATAAACACATTTATGATATAAAGGTCTCAAAAGTTTTGATGGTGAGGATTATGGTTAAATATGAATTAAGTGGATGGAGTGGACAGTTAGCAGGTGTTAATAAAAACATTCCTTGATCCTACAACCTTGGGCTATACAACCTTCTAAAATAAGTCAATGGTTATACATAACATTTAAGCGAGGGCTTATAAGATAATTGAGATTTGGAAATAGAGAGAGGAATTTATTTAAGTTTAACTTAGGGTACAGGTTATTGATAGTAAATTATCTTCAATGTTCCTCAGAGAATTGTTGAATGTTTGTACGAGTTTACTAGAACTGCTACAACGTTGACCAGGTACGATTTCTCGTACTCCGATATTTTTGCTGATTGACTTGTGGAATGTTTTGGAAAACGCTAACTAGCTTAAGAGGAATTTTTAAAAGGAAATGGTTGTGTGACTAACTCAGCTTGTGACTAACTGAGCCTTGAATGTGAAACTCACTTGGGTATTGGTTCCTTCTATTTGGTTGTTCCATTAGACATTGACTGCTTAGGGTTTACGCTTCTGCACTCTGTAGGACTGAGTGTTTTGGTATTGCTCTGGGTAGTTAGTGATCTGGTGAGAATTTGGAAAAGGTCGATTTTGGTAAATTCTTCTCTTGACTCTGGATATCGTTTCATCCATGAGCTGGTTCTTGAGGTTTCGACGTGCGCGCGTCTTCAATGGTAACAGCAGGGGGCTGTATATCCCTCGTCCATAAGGACATTTATATCAGTCTTCAATGGTAACAGCAGGGGGCTGTATATCCCTCGTCCATAAGGACATTTATATCAGACAGCAGGGGGCTGTATATCCCTCGTCCATCTGGACATTTATATTTGACAGCAGGGGGCTGTATATCCCTCGTCCATATGGACATTGATATCTGGCAGTGGGGGCCATCTCTCCCAATTGGTTTTATTCCACTCTTGAGTTGTTGGTTCTTGGATATCTATCTTTCCATTCTTAGTCCTTGTGACTACTTGGGTCTTTCTACTCCTAACTGGAATTGGTTCTAACTTGAGCATTAGATGTTCACTAACTCATGGTGTGGTTTTTGGATTGACTAACTTTACCTTTCTATTATTTATCTTTATCCTTAACTTGTTATCTTTGGTTTGATGATTTTAAAGTGCCTTGTTTCCCTGTTTTACTTTCCAGAGTTTAATTTCAAGTTACTGTTTATTTTGAAGAGTTATGTTTTAAAGATTGCTTTGGAGAATTGTACCAGTTCCATTCCAGGGAACTGACTCACCCCTCCCGGGGTGGGCTGCTTGGTTTCATCTTGCAGGTATAAATTGTTTGTACAGGTGGCCACGAAGAGCATGAGTGATTGGGATGGGAATTAGGAATTGTGGAGAGTTACTCTATTTTACTAGTAGTTATGTTATGTTGTTTTCTCGAGTTCAGACCGTAGCTTTTGTAATTTTGTAAGTTGTAATTGGTGAGGTTTGGTGTCGGGTGTTTGGAACCCGATGGTCTGTAAACGCCAGTAGAGATTTTATATTCCGCTATATTTATTGTAAATAGGGGTGTTACACCCAAACTCGTAGCTCCTCCTCCCTTTGAAGAAACATCACAAAAGCTTCATTGTTCTTAGATTAGAACCTTAAAGAACACCTTGTCTTGCACAGATCATACATTTCTCATCTTAAGTCCAAATTCCAAGATTGATAGCTCATTGGAATCCTATTTCTAAGATCTTTCCATCCATAGCTCATGAGTCCCCAAAATCTGAGGAAAACCGCGAAGAAGTGCCTTTGATTCTCGAGGTAAAACATTGCCTTCTTGGAAACTCTTTGTTCTTTGATTTTCATCAAGGCCGAGTGCCTAGGGTTACTAACCCTCCTTATTCTTAATCTTATTCTATGATTTTGGAGCCAATTTCTCTAGCAAATTGCTGTCAAAATTTCTAAGGAAATCAAGCTTAAATATTAAGCTAAAGGTTATTATACAAGGTAAATCCTACAACTACCTATTTCAAGGTTCTAATTATTGATCTATATATGATCTAACATATTGTTCATCTTGTTTATTATTGCCGAAATTATAAGTGTGTTAGATTTAATTTTTGACACATTAAATGTTAATATTTTGTAAATCTAAAATTAGATTTATACTCCTTATGATATAAGCTTCAATATAAGCTATCATAATATACAAAAAATTCATATACTATGAATTTTCAATATGGCCGAAAATTAAGGGGTTATTAATGAGTTAGAAAAATTATCTAACTTAGTTAAATTAAATGAATTAGTGTAATTAAGAGTAATATGTAAAATTTAAGAGGTTTTGGTACCTAATGGTGATTTCCGAAAATTAATGGGGTCAATATGGAATTTTTGAGAGTTTATATGATGAGAAAATAATTGTAGAATTAAGTTTACAATTTATAAAGAGTTTATAAGTGTTATAAGGAATTTATAAGGTTTTTGGTATATTTAAGGTTAATAAAAGATGGTATTTATATACTAACATTAGATAATAAAATCTGGTGGTTTGGAGATATTTAAAATGATTTTTGATGTTCAAAAATCTGTAGGTAAGTTAATTACAAAAATTAGAAATTAATTGGAGTTAAATTGGTTAATAAATGAAAGAATAGACCACAAGGGTAAAATGGTAATTTTACTGGTCAAACGTGGTCAAATGTGGTCAAACATGGTCAATGACAGTTTATAAAATATTAGGATGAGTTAGAATAAAATTTATACCAAAAGATTAGGTATTAAAATGTTTAAGGAATAAAAGGTTAAGTTAAATTAACTTTAGGGGTAATATTGTAAATTCTGGAAAGTTAGGGGGTTTGACCATAAAAGGCTGGTCAAACTTGGGTATGTTTTGGTAATTGACCAAAAGTATAAAAGAAATTAATTAAGAAAGACTTTGGAAGAAATTAGAAATAAAAATAATAAGTTTAGAACTTATTATGAGTAAAATAGAAATTAAAAGAAAACTATGGGTAAGGAATGTAGATAACACATTTTTATGTGTTTAGAAGGTTAAGGAAATTAAATAACGAATTTAGAAATAAGTTGTAAAAGAAACATAGTTAAGACGGGGTTAAACGAGACCCGTATATAACTTAAGGTATACGAGGGGTATACCCGTAATTTAATAAGTATAGGAGAAATCAATACTTCAAATATTTTAAAGAAAATACAAGTTATATTGGAAAAAGAAATAAATACGTATGATACGGAGTATCATACTGACGTATACAAAATTTTTTGGTATACATGAATAGTACTCGTATACGTGAATAGTATCCATATACATGAATAGGAAATACGTATATGTGAACAGTAAAATACGAGACGTATACGTTAACAGTAATATATGAGACGTATACGTGAATGGTGAAATGCGGTGAATAGTAAAATACGAGGCCGTATAAATGAATAGTAGAATACGAGACCGTATAAATGAATAGTGAAATACGGATGAATAATGAAAAATACTAAAACCTAATACATGGTCCGTATAAGTCTAAAGTTGCTAACCGTGCAACTAAGTAACTGCTAACGACGTTAGTATGTTAATGAATTGGAATTAAGCTTGAAAACGCTCCTAAATGAACGAACCCGTTTAACGGTAAACTATTATACCCGGGTTAACCTAGGAAGAGGTTTAAGTTGAAAAGAGAACCAAACTAGTTCTAAGACACAGGATACTAATACTAGTTCTAGTTACAGATATAGATAGTCAGAGGCGTTCGGCGGATTAGGCGAACGTGGTATTAAGAGCTAGCCGATCTCTGGTGTACGGTATGGTTTTCTTGTAGCTTGCTTGCTAGGTGTCCCTCGGCTTGTGTGCTATTTGTTTATGTGTGCCGACTAAACAAGATAAAGCATGCAACCGGAATATTATGTTTGTTGTGTGATTGTGATGCACTAACACAACTTTACCTTGAGAACTTACTAACAATGTTTATTAAAGTGTTATGTGAGAATAAAGAACACACCCTAATATTGTTTTATTAGTAACCGAAAGAGGTTAACTAACAAACATTGACTTTGAGACGTCTACTAACTGGAACTTGAGAGTGAGGAATCCGGGACTGACTCTGGTCATGCATGTTAAGGAAGGAGGTCGGCATCGACATCAGATCCGTCTTCCGTTTGACTTGTCTTATGACTCGTCGCCTAGAATCGACAAAGAGACTCGACCACCACGGATGAACACCTTGTGGTGGGAGGCAAATTCAGTTGGCGCAGGAGGGTCAAGCCTACACCCCTCATAATTTAAGAAATATTGTTTATTTAAACTAGTGTGGCTAGGGTTAATAACAACCCGACAAAAATAAACAACGAACTAAGGTACAATCAGTTCTAATTAAAGAACGGTTATCTTATTTGAGATAAGATTCGAGATAAGGATTAAGATTGAGGTAAGATAAGAATGGACTAAGATTAAGAGAAATCATATCTTAAGGAGTTAAATGATTAACTCACTTATTAAGGGAACGCTTTTAAGTCGTTCAATATGTGTGAACTATGTTTGTTCATATGTGGCTTGTTGTTTATTGCACTTCTTACTTATGTTGTGTATCTAATCAACTCCATGCTATCGACAATTAGTCATCGTAGCCCCGTTAGCTTGGGGGCTATAGGGGAATCGTACCAGCAAAGGTGCTGACCCCCTCGGGGGCAATTGTTTATTTTACAGGTGAATAGCAGAAGACGTCTGTCCTGAGAGTATGAGCGGGTAGAGTACTTCGGGTTGCTTTTACATTTGTTACACGAGTTGTGCATGTACACTCGTTTAGTAAATGGATGAGATGTTAGTATGATGTATTAGGATATGAGATACTCGGTATAAGTTGTGGTTTATGGATTGTATTGTATAGATGCTCGAGTAATTATTCGGTTAGTCAGACCGTGACTTGTAAGAGAATAGGCCTAGTTAGTCACGTGGATGACTAACGGCGGTAACACCAATTTAGTAGAACTTTTCCGCTGCGATGTTAATGAACGAGATGGACTTAGGGCGACGATCACTGTATTTGGAGATGGGGTGTTACAAAAAGTGGTATCAGAGCGTAGTTACACTCTGATGACTGGAAATTACCGAGCTTAGGAATTACCGAGTTTGGAATAGTAGACTTTGGGATAAGGGTTGAGTATTAGTACGAGAGGTGCGTTAGTTAGGATTCCCCGATGTGTATCGGATATCTATAATACCTGACCCTCCCTCCGTGCCCCTGGTTCTAAAATACTGGAAATGAACACCAGAGAGATGACAAGCTTTCTCTTACTCGGGAAAACCCGATCTGGCAATTACTTAGCATTGTGCAAATACGAGAAACACCTCGTTATGCAATGGTCTTTCAAGACTTGAAGGTTCTAATTGGAGCACAACGTTGAAACAGGCGCTACCAACGGAATCCTACCAATGAGAGAATAATAATTACCGGCAACTTGGGTCGACAAGCTACGCAGTCGATATAACCCCGCCATACCAGTAAGAAGAAAAGCACTACGAGTGCAATAAGAGGACAAGAGAAGCGACAAAAACACCGGACAACAGTCCAAAAGAGCAATAATAGCGGGATAATACCGTGCAAGAGCATAGGGACTACCTAAAAGTCAATTATGCAGCGGATAACTCTGAACTTACACAAACAAAAAAGGGGTTGCAAAGACCTAACTGCAATAGCTCAGACGACTACGAATGCATATGCAAGTCATAGTCCAAGATAGGACTACAACGTAGTGCCTAAGGAGAGTCAATACTAGATAACCACGATGAAGGTGTGGAAACGAGAGTGAGAACCAAGGGGAAAGCGAAAGAAAAAGGGGTCCCCTCAGAAAGAGGAATACACTGATAAGTAACTATACTAACAAAAGCAGTCAGGAAGCTGCCCAGATTATCAATTAACCAAAGCCAAAAAGGGCAAAGAAGGAGTCCCATGGACTACCACCTACATGGAGTTAGGAGAATGTACCATTACCGATGCACACAGTACCGATAACCCATCTTGCATAGTGCACTTGCCTTGGCAAGTGCTGCCGCAATGAAGCTATACGGGAAGCCGTGAAGATCAAATGGTAAAAACCACGGATGTAATACATATTAACACCGGATTACAATTCCTTAAGACTGAAGAGTGAAACATTGGGAGGGCCTGACAGCCTAACCATGACAACTAAATCAATACACCAGTCAGCAGGGAGCTGGGCTTGGTCAGGAAACTAAATGACGTGAGCATCAACAACAGACAACCGACACTACAGGTAAGAACATCAACCCAAAACCAAGCCTAACCTTGAATGGAAGAACCGAAGAGATTACGCAACAATGTGAGAAGACTATAGTTAAGTAATGACCTACAAGGAAGGTATTACGACATACAATGAAGATGGAGGACATAACAACTTTCAATAAAAACGGGATGAACTCCTAGAATAATATCTTTAACAACACTCTTCATTGAAGATGTTGATAAACCCCAGAAACAGACTCAGAGAAAACAAATTTAAGCAATAACCTACCTAGGATCAAAGACGTACAATCACAAAAGAGAGAACCTCAAAGGACTACACCATAGAGTTGGTATAGTTGGGCAGAAAAAGACCCATAAAACGATGGTTAGTATTGCTTGCCTAACTCATTAACACCCAAGTATGATTAGTCATTAACGGGTAGCATAGTCAATAAAAGTTGAACAAAGTATTGACATGGCAACACATGATAGCCAGGGTAAGTATCCGACTTAGACACCGGAAGGCAGAGGCCTAATGAAAACGAATCCTTAATTGCTAAAAGACGTAAGTCTATGAGAGCGAAGGTATTGTCACAGACACTGATTAAACATCGGATTACCTAAGCGAACTTCCACAGTAGGAAGCGAGATACAGCAACTTATTGTGAAACCCAATAGTACATCCAATGATGTGACCCAACATTGACAGAGTCTAGAGAACAAGAGAATTATGTAGATAACCTACAGATGATTAAGAATACAACAGTGAACCGAACACCGGCTCTCACTTGAGACTAATCAAGCATTAAGGGCCTACGAGCCAAGGATGTTACATCAGAGCTCGAGGCGTAGGAAAGAGTAAAAAGGCTTATCTAGGTCATGAATGAACTACAACTCGTACATACGAGTGGTTAAGAAATCCTATACTAAATTGAGGAGGAATTGCCAGAAAAGGGCACCAATGAGAATAGAGAGATGATACAATGACAGAGGTGGAGAACAAACCACTCCTTTTAGGCTGGGGATACCTCTCCTTGTTGTGAGGCCTTGAGTGGGAATAAACCCCTCGAAATGGGCTTTCACTTATTAGAGATAGAATACAACCTACAAATAAACCTGAAATTTGAAGCAATTATCTTCGAGCTGAATGATAACAATCTTACAGTATTATGCGACAACCGCCTTACATTAAACCTGGGGAACTCCCAGTGTGTTTACACCATGAAGGGGATTGAAAATTAGACAAGATGTTGAAGTAAAACGACCGAAGAATCACGCCATCAATGGGCAATATAAGAAAGCTAAAGCTACTTCGGTAGTGAAGGCCATGAGAATAATACTTGTTAAGTTGATTAAGTTATGGTGCGCAGCAAGGCGACCATTACATATGTAAACCATCAAGTATTGACACGAAAGTAATCAGATTTATGAATTAAAACCCGATGTAAGTAGAGTGATGAAATGGGAGACAGACTGTGAAGTAACGCCAATAGTCTGGACCATGTGATGAAAGATTTCACAGGAAGCACACTGTCCATTCTATAGGGACTGGAAGTGCATTCCTAGTGGATCGACATGAGAAATGAGATAATAAGCTCTAAGGAAAGAAACCTCAAATTACTGAAGGATCGAGTCCGTACTAAATACAGAAGGTATAATGCAGTTATGAACCCAGTAGATGGATATTCCTTGATTAAGTTCAAGAAGAACGACATGTGCGTTATCATGGAATGATGAAAGAGGAGATCGACAACAGAATACTTCACAAATTAGCTGTAACTAAGCGTGTGACGAACACTACGAGTGTACTTAAACGAGATGTGGGACGACCGCACTCCAAAGGAGCTTGTGAGCCTGATAGACTTAATTATAAGTTAGTCGGGTAAGTAGCCATGTATCAGTAAGGTACCCCATATATGTAAACGGGTAGTATAAGAAACACGAGAAGTAGTCGACTCCGTATGACGGTCAGCAACGCAAATCTAGACCAGAGCAGCTAGTTACCGTGAACAATTGAAGAGGAAGAACTCAGTTAAACCAACGAGTCTAAAGGAGTCAGAGAACTCATTCTAGGAGGAAAATAATTAAAAGTTATGAAGTGCAAGGAGCACTGATTACTAAGTACGAACATTTTATATGTCTCAAGATTTTCGAGGAAACTGTGAAGAGCAAAAAGCACTAAACTGTAAGTCCAGATTACACAGGAATCTTAGACTGAGGATCAGTTAGTAGGAAACAATTCAGACGCTGAAAGGTGTAATAAGAGCAGGAACATCATATCTCCAGAGAACTGGGTGGACAAGCTGTAACTCATAGAGTCTGTGTATAGATAAAGATACCACACGTCCATTAAGAGACCTTTATTCCTAAGTTATACGGATACAAAGGAGATGTAAAACATATTAAAGAGGATAGGAAAGGCAAACTAAGCCCCAAGATTATCAGAGTCACGCAGCAGAAGCTAGTGGACCGTATCTTAAAAGGTTTGATATACCTAACAAAAGAGAAGAAGGAAGGATGTGTCTCACATCTTCCAGTCGAATAACATATATGACTTATCTACCAAATACTTTGGAGCCTTAGAGGCTACACTGGAACATAGTTGTAAGATTGGTATAAACACCAATAAGAATCCATGATACAAAGACTAAGCCATTACCATGGTGAAGACTCTCTGACCCAATCATAATGTGAGATAGACTACATGGAAGCTAGAATGCTCCATGACACCTAAACATCTTGAACCTATGTTCAAGGATGATATAATGTTGATTACGTGGGCGTAATCCATTTTAAGGGGGGTAGAGCGCACAATCGCTTAGCGTATGTTTCACGTATTGAGTACGTAACCTACAGTGTGCATAGCACAATACAATTAGTTGTGATGTTTGATACGTATGTTATATAAACACATGTATTCATTCTTATGTGGTTGTGGTTATTACGCATAATTAGATACGAATACCAGATGTATTAGAGGCTTACCTCGTTAACTTCGGTGCGAGAATTCAGGAAAAGAGGAGTAGAAACTCTAGGGGAATTAAAACCCCTACGATATGTATTGATATGAGACCAAATATGGTAATGTTATGAGGTATGAATCAGTATGAGACCGATGTAGAACCTAGTAGGAATTAAATTCTCTAAGTAATTGCTGAGAGGTGAATTAAGAATGACTTATGGACTGAGTTCCATAATTTGGAGATGTATTGATTTATGATTATGACTAGAAGGACTAAAAGATATAAAATGCTACATGAATAATTATTTGGTTGTTTGAAGTTGACGTGGGAGGTAGGACTTGATCTTGGCCAGATCAAGGAAAACTGAACATAACTTGGGGTGAAAGGATAGTTCAACACTGATGCTGATCACATCAGGGTTGGATGATTCCTGAAACTCCTTACAAGTGGTCACAATTAACCACGTTAAGAGTAGATGCAGTAGCATAAAGTGGAATTGGAGTTGACATGTATTTTCTTTACTAAGTCTCACTCATGGAACCGAGGACGTATGTGCCCTTGTCTTTGGATCGGTGACATGAGGAGAACAAAATGGTTTTGTATCACTCAGCCCATGAAGGCGTGGACGTACGAGCCTTTGTCTTTGGACCGTTGACATGGGGGGGATACGACAAAAGTATGTGATGTTTTGATCTTCCAAAGGACCGTGGACCAGAGAGCGTAAGAGTCCAGCGCAATCGATACTTGCGGATAACATTTTCTGTATTACTCGCTCATGAACTCGAGGACATGAACACCTTTGTCTTCGGACTGGTTACATGAGGAGTATACAGCAAAGAATATACAAAGAGTATTTCGATTACTAAAACATGCAAAAGACAGGTTGTGTGACAAGTGTGGTATATATATATATATATATATATGGCAGAACTTATGAGTCAGAATGCCTATACAGATATTGAGGGATCTATATGATCTTTTAGTGTGAAGTTACCTGTGTATTATAAGAGATATAGATACATGGGAACTTTGGGGACAAAGTTCTTTTAAGGGGGGTAGATTGAAATACCCCAAACCTTAATATATTAATGAACTATCTAATTAAGATATACTAAGGCTAGAACGTGCCTTAGAAACATTAGAAGAAGTGTTAAACAATAATTTACACCAAAACATGCTTTAAGAACAATTAGAGCAAAAGGTGTTTTAAAGAGCACAAATAAATTAGGGAACTACCAATAAGTTCCCAAGAGATTTAAAATGTGAAATACCCCTAATATTAGTAATACGCATTAAGCGGAATTAGCGTTTAAACCAAAAAAGCACCTTAGAGCACAAAAATGTGCTTTAAGGAAAAATGTGCTTTAAGCATGTATACATGGAACGAAAAGGCTAATGAGCCTAAATACCATAAAGAAAAAATGAAACAACAATGAAATGGTCATAGGAACCATTACATACACACACAAAACAAGTATACAAAGTCAACAGTAAAACAGGTACTAAACTGACGAAAGTCAAGGAGAAACCACTAAACGACTTGGTTTAAATTGGAATGAGCAACATGCTATTTTATGAACAAAGTTTATAAATGATGTAAATATATTAAGGACATATTTAAACTATCCAAAACAAACTGCATAATCAATGTGAACCCGGAAGCACATAAAATGGTGTTTTAAGGCATTTTTGGCTATGTAACATACCTAACACATGGTATAAGTCCTTATGAACGAGATTAATACATCTAATATTACATAAATACAAGGGAGAAACAAAAAAATCAGACAAAATGGTGACTAAGGCTACCGACTTCATGATGAGTCATTAAAGGTGTTAAATTGCTTTTTACTTAGTATTACACATACCATGACTTTCCATGGGTGCCTTATCACCTTGTCCCCTGAGTAATTCATCAATAAGACACTTACCTAGCATTATGAGAGCTCCCAAACTCGTAGCTCCTCCTCCCTTTGAAGAAACATCACAAAAGCCTCATTGTTCTTAGATTAGAACCTTAAAGAACACCTTGTCTTGCACAGATCATAACTTTCTCATATTAAGTCCAAATTCCAAGCTTGATAGCTCATTGGAATCCTCTTTCGAAGATATTTCCATCCATAGCTCATGAGTCCCCAAAATCTGAGGAAAAACCGCAAAGAAGTGCCTTTGATTCTCGAGGTAAAACATTGCCTTCTTGGAAACTCTTTGTTCTTTAATTTTCATCAAGGCCGAGTGCCTAGGGTTACTAAACCTCCTTATTCTTAATCTTATTCTATGATTTTGGATCCAATTTCTCTAGCAAATTGCTGTCAAAATTTCTAAGGAAATCAAGCTTAAATATTAAGCTAAAGGTTATTATACAAGGTAAATCCTACAACTACCTATTTCAAGGTTCTAATTGTTGATCTATATATGATCTAACATATTGTTCATCTTGTTTATTATTGCCGAAATTATAAGTGTGTTAGATTTAATTTTTGACACATTAAATGTTAATATTTTGTAAATCTAAAATTAGATTTATACTCCTTATGATATAAGCTTCAATATAAGCTATCATAATATACAAGAAAAATTCATATACTATGAATTTTCAATATGGCCGAAAATTAAGGGGTTATTAATGAGTTAGAAAAATTATCTAACTTAGTTAAATTAAATGAATTAGTGTAATTAAGAGTAATATGTAAAATTTAAGAGGTTTTGGTACCTAATGGTGATTTCCGAAAATTAATGGGGTCAATATGGAATTTTTGAGAGTTTAGATGATGAGAAAATAATTGTAGAATTAAGTTTACAATGTATAAAGAGTTTATAAGTGTTATAAGGAATTTATTCCGCTGCGACGTTTGTGATTAAGTTGTTAAGTTTGCGATAACCACGATATGCTTATGACGGGGTGTTACAAAAAGTGGTATCAGAGCGTAGTTACGCTCTGATCAAGAAATACCGGACATAGGTAACCACCGAGTTAGGATATGAGTTCAGATATAAGTAATGGGCTAAGGGTGTGAGAAGTTAGAGTGAGTAGAGTCAGATGACCACTATTAAGTGTGGATCGTCTTTACCGTCTATGGACGTTATAAATTCATGAACCGAAACCGTTGTGGATATGAACCTAATGTGAGTTGTGCTTATTCAGATGTCTGAAAGGAGAGGAGGCCGAGGCCGTGGTTGGGGCGAAGATGCCACTGAGATACCGGGAGGGCAGACGATCACAGAGATCGTGGCTGCCGCATTGGGGCACATGGGCTACAAGCCTAGTGCACCCCCACCTCCACCACCACAGCCCCGGGAACCAAACTGGGTGAAGAGTCTATCGGACCTTCGACCCGCGTCATTTCAGGGGGAGACTGATCCCGCCAAGCTTAAGGCGTACATCTCCGAGTTGGAGACCGCCTTCGAGACCCTTGATGTCCCTGCTGGGATCAAGGTGCGCCTGGCTGCATTCTACCTGAAAGGGGCAGCGGGTGATTGGTGGAAGCTGGTGAGGGCCGAGCATGTGGCCGATCCAGAGTTCGGCTGGGAGTAGTACACCGCACTACTACGAGCAAAGTACTACCCCGCCCATGTCCAGACGAAGAAGCGCTTACAGTTGGATGCGCTAAAGCAGACGGACAAGATGATGGTAGACGAGTATTACTCAGAGTTTACCGCCTTGCTTCGTCTTCTGCTAGGTCTTGGGTATTCAGACCAGATACTGGTGGACCGCTTCTATGGCGGGCTTAGCCATCGACTCCGCTACGGCATGGGGCCAACGAGTTATACTACCTTGCAGGTAATAAGAACGATTAAGATATAAATAAGTGAGTAAGATTTAGATTGTGAGAAATAAGAGAAACTAATACTTTGGAAAGCAGGGGTGCTATCATGTCGCTGCTAAGGTTGAGATAACCGTCCAGCTGAGGGACGAGGACAATGCCAAGAGAAAGAATGCCGGGAAGAGTACCGAGCACCAAGGGCAAGGTGGGTACAAGAAAAAGAAGTACCAGCCTCAGGCCCAGAAAAGTCAGAAGAATAAGATGGAGACGGAGAAGGCTACTGAAGAGCCGCTGAAGTTGACTTATGCATATGCTGCTAAACTCCTGCGCTCAAAGGCGCCAAAGGGTAAGGAAATACATTTTGAGTGAATTAAGAATGGTTGAACAACATGAGACACGATCACTGATGCCATGTGTAATCAGGTACTGAGACTAGGAAGGAATCCGGTGGTGGCTACCAACGACACTACTAATGTCAGCGGTGTCACAAGGACCACCCCGGGCTTGACTGTAAGGGTAACAAGGTGGAGTGTAATTTTTATGGTGTGTTCGGGCACCGAGCCTATGAGTGTTATGGGAACCCTGAGGGCAGGAACTACAGACCCGGTTTCAAGGTTAAGGCTAGGTTAGATCAGGGAGCTGGATCTGACGGTCAGAAGGGGGCGCAGCAAGCTGCAAACAAGAACCCACGGGTAGTCCAAAAGTCGGGACCCACTCTACACATGGTGGACCGGGACGATGAGGCTGAACCCTCATCGAGGCCAGGTACCGCTACAAACCATTAAGTAATAAAATTGCCTGCTTACCGTATTATCATGCATGCTTAGGTGAATAATTGAGTTAGATGAGAATAAGATAAGATTAGAACTTAAGTAAGATATAACCTATTACCACCTTAGGAAACTTCAACATTTGTTATCCAATACCTTCAACACTTGACCCGGAAGAGACCGACATCGAGACCCGAGACTTTCCAACCGAACAATGTCAGGTTATTTGCCTAGGTATGATTTTATTAAGGGGATACCTGACACCCGAAGCTCAAATAGCCATCATCAAGAGATGCAGTCAGTTAGGAGTGGGACCGGGAGGTTTCTATACATCGGAGTACCTAGGAGGAGCAAGGATGAAGTTAAAGATGATGAGCTTAGGCAAGGATTGGAACCCGTATGCCAAGAAGTACCAAACTACGAGAGCACAAGATAGAGTCTCACCACTGGGAATACCCGAAGAGTTCCATCCGGTTATTACACAAGTCGTGGAGATCGCTCAGCAGATGGAAGCTGACCCGATCCCAGACATCCAAGTAGACCTTTGCATTGTGAATTTCTACGAGAAAAATGGACGACTCGGACTACATCAGGATAAGGACGAGACAACGGAGTCTCTCGAAAGAGGGATACCCGTAGTGTCTTGGTCCATTGGAGATGACGCAAAGTTCTTGTACGGCGAGCAAAAGCGTGCGGACCGTGCTAATAAGTTAATACTTAAGTCAGGGGATGTATTAGTTATGAGAGGAGAATCAAGGATGTTATACCATGGGATTAAGAGAATCAAGCTGAACACAGCACCGCCAGCAGTGATTAATGTGACACACATGAGATCAGGACGGTTAAACCTAACCTTTAGACAATATTAGTCATGTAAGTTTTAGTATGAGATAAGGAATGAGATGTGAGAAAAAAGCACATGATGTAAACAGGATGGTTATTAATAAAATAACAGCATTGTTCATATAATTTGTTACGACTCTTGTTATACCATCATTACTCATGAAGCTTGTGAATACAATTAGGTTATGGACTCGGTACTGAAGGTGCGCTAAGCATACTTACAGAGGCACAGGCCGACGCAAGCGGTACTATCCTCACCGGCACCTTTCCGATTAATGGGATTGAGGCATCAGTTCTCTTCGACTCAGGGGCCTCGCATACCTTTATCTCGGCATCATTTGTGAGAAGGTTGGGGCTAGACGCTGATGAGCTACCCGACTTCACGGTTACGCTCCCGTCTAAGGAGAAGGTTCGTTGCACTCTCTACTACCGAGGAGCCATCGTCAGAATTAAGGGGGAAGACTTTCCAGTCAATTTTATTGAGTTCAGAGAGTTGGGATTTGATGTTATCTTCGGGATGAACTGGTTGGAGCGGCACAAGGGTCGTATCCTTTGTGCCGAGCATCGACTGCTGCTCAGGAGTCCGGCTGGGGTAACAATATCATACCGCCAGAGGCCCAGAGAGCCTTCGACTAAGATCATCTCCGCTATGGCAATGTATAAGGAATTGAGGAGGAAAGAAGAAGTGTACCTCTACTATGTCCAGGACATAGAGAGAGACCCCGAGTTCGACCCTGACTTATCGGTAGTGTTAGAGTTCCCCGATCTCTTTCCACGGGAACTGCCCGGCATGCCACCCACTCGGGAGGTAGAGTTCACCATCGAGCTGCTACCAGGAACCGGACCGATAGCCAAGGCACCATATCGCATGGCTCCGGCAGAAATGAACGAGTTAAAAGATCAGTTGAAAGACTTGCTAGATAAGGGATTCATTAGACCGAGTGTATCACCATGGGGAGTGCCAGTTCTCTTCGTGAAGAAGAAGGATGGTAGTCTCCGCCTCTGCATCGACTATAGAGAGTTGAACTCAGTGACTGTTAAGAATAAGTATCCACTACCCCGCATTGATGATCTGTTCGATCAGTTGAAGGGGGCATCCGTGTTTTCCAAGATTGATCTCTGATCGGGGTATCATCAGATAGCCATTAAGGAGGGGGATATTGAGAAGACGGCATTCCGGACACGATACGGCCACTACGAATTTATAGTGATGCCGTTCGGTTGGTCAAACGCACCAGCGAAGTTTATGGATCTGATGAACCGCTTGTTCTGGGAGTAGCTGGACAAGTCGGTTGTGGTATTCATCGACGATATTATGATATATTCAAAATCGAAAGCTGAGCACGAGGAGCATTTGAGGAGGGTGTTAGAGATACTGAGGGAGAACCAGCTATATGCTAAGTTCTCCAAGTGTGAGTTTTGGCTTGACCAGGTCTCTTTCATGGGTCATGTCATCTTAGATGCTGGGATCTAGGTGGATCCAGCAAAGATTGATGCCGTGCGTACCTGGCCGAGACCGAAGACAGTTACCGACATTCGGAGCTTTCTTGGTTTGGCAGGTTACTACCGGAGGTTTGTTAAGGATTTCAGCAAGGTCGCGAAGCCGATGACCAGTCGGATGAAGAAAGATGCACCATTCGTATGGACGGCTGATTGTGAGAGTTCGTTTCAGAGTTTGAAGGACTCACTGACCACTGCACCGGTTTTGACCATTCCATATGGTACGGAGGGCTTTAAGGTTTATTGTGACGCATCCGGCAGAGGGCTGGGTTGCGTGCTCATGCAGCATGGCTAGGTGATCGCTTATGCCTCACGCCAGCTGAAGAGACATGAGGAGAACTACCCCACTCATGACTTAGAATTGGGAGCAGTGGTATTTGCCTTGAAGATTTGGCGCCACTACTTGTACGGGGTTAGTGTGACGATCTACACCGATCATAAGAGTTTGAAATATATATTCACTCAGAAGGAGTTGAATCTTCGACAAAGGAGATGGTTAGAGTTCTTGAAGGACTATGACATTGACCTCTAATACAAAGAAGGGAAGGCCAATGTTGTAGCGGATGCCCTGAGCCGTTGAGCACACTCACTCCATTCGCTAGTTTCTTTCTCCAGCTTGGTTGATGAGGTGCGAGAGGCTCAGAGGACAGATGAGTATATGAGGGAAGTCAAACAAAAGCTGACAGAGGGTACCTTTGAGAGTTAGAAATACGACTTCAGACTTCATGATGATGATCTGATCAGACTTAAGGGCCGGTTATGCATACCACGAGGCAGCACGGATTTGAAAGACCGTATACTTAGAGAATCACATTGTTCTTCAGTTTCCATCCATCCGGGAGCCTCTAAGATGTATAAAGACATGAAGAGATACTTTTGGTGGTCGGGGATGAAGACAAATGTTACCGAGTTCGTCTTGAGATGTCTCACATGCCAGAAGGTAAAATTCGAGCACCGATGACCGGGCGGAATGGTACAGTCGATGCCAGTTCCGGAGTGGAAGTTTCATGATATCTCCATGGACTTCGTAGTCGGACTCCTACCTGCTAGGGGAGGTCTGAATATGATATGGGTGGTGGTGGATCGCCTTACCAAAGTAGCCCGATTCATACCGATGAAGGATACTTGGAAGGTAACTAAGTTAGCTGAATTGTTTGAGAAGGAAATTATGAGACATCACGGGATACCGAAGACCATAGTGTCAGATAGAGATACCAGATTCCTTTCGAGGTACTGGAGAGCTACCAGAGAAGTGTTGGGTACA
Organism: Limonium bicolor; assembly: GCA_023374045.1. NCBI lineage: Eukaryota > Viridiplantae > Streptophyta > Magnoliopsida > Caryophyllales > Plumbaginaceae > Limonium > Limonium bicolor. The sequence continues at coordinate 46,092,442 of CM041783.1, read as the reverse complement.
GAACTGAAGTTGAGTACCGCGTTCCATCCTCAGACAGATGGTCAGACTGAGCGTACGATTCAGACACTCGAGGACATGCTGAGGGCATGTGCCTTAGACTTCCAGGGCAGTTGGATTGACAAGTTGCATCTGATCGAGTTCTCTTACAACAATAGCTATCATGCTTCGATCAAGATGGCGCCTTTTCAAGCGTTGTACGGTAGACCATGTCGTACACCGCTCTGCTGGGATGAGTTGAGTGAGACGGTCATTATAGGACCTGAGTATTTAGAACAAGTTCAGGCTGAAGTTCAGCAAATCAGGGAGAACATGAAAGCTGCTCAAGATAGGCAGAAGTCGTATGCTGATGTTCAACGACGAGACCTAGAGTTCGCAGTGGGCGACCAGGTATTTATGCGGGTTTCACCAATGAAGGGTGTATTTAGATTTGGGCAGAAGGGCAAATTGAGCCCGAAGTTCGTTGGTCCTTATGAGATTACGGAGCGGGTGGGCCCAGTTGCTTACAGGTTGAATTTGCCTGTTGAGCTGGGTAAAGTGCATGATGTTTTCCATGATTCACAGCTAAAGAAATACATGAACCACTCCTCCCATGTGTTAGAGCCTGAGAGGTTGACGTTAGAACCGAATATGAGATAAGTGGAGGTTCCTCAGAGGATCTTGGATAGTAAGACTAGGGACACTCGCCATAAGTCAGTGCGACTGGTGAAGGTCCTCTGGTCTAACCAAGATGTAGAAGAGGCCACGTGGGAATTAGAGGATAAGATGAGATTGAAGTACCCTTCGTTATTTACTGACTAGATCGTCTGTATAGGGTACGGGGCGTACCCCTTTTTAAGGGGGTAGAACTTCCTGGCTTTTGAGTTAGTAAACGAACATGTCTGTCGTTTTGTTTGGTTGATGTAAGATGTGATTTTGTGTAAGTTGATACACTTTGTGGTAAGTTTAAGATATGTATCGTACTTGTGTATGGTACTTGTGGCAGACCTTTGAGTCTGGTGATGTGTGAATGTGAATGTAAGATGAGGTATTAAGATTAAGGAAATTGAGTACCGTGAATGATTAAGTATATATGTGAACTTTGGGGACAAAGTTCTTTTAAGGGGGGTAGATTGAAATGCCCCAAACCAAGATATGGTGTTTAGATGATAAATTAAGTTATAAGAAGGCTGAATAATGCCTTATAAACATTAAGAAACAATTTAAACCAAAGAAAACACAAGGAACCACCATAAGAGCAATTTAAGAAAAAACATGCTCTAAGCTTGGAGTAACTTGGGTTAGTACCCAAATATCATTCTTAGACCTTAGTAACATCCTAATGGTCATGTTAAATCAATTACCAAAGAAAACCAAGCTCAAAAACAAGTTAAAACACAAATTGTACTTTAAGGACTCTTAAAGCACATTTTTGAAAAATTGTCTTAGAAAGGGGTTTTAAGTGGCTAAATGCCCATGATTACTCCTTAATCAACTTGTGTACTACTTAGTATCACATTAGGAATTTTAAAGCAATGGGAAATCAAAAATTTCACAAATATGTGCACTAATTTGTGAATAGTAACCAAATAGTGCCTAGTTTAGTCTTTAGTCAACTAAGCTTAATTAAATGGTCAAATAAGACCATGACTAGCCTTAATTAATAAGGGGGCTGGTTTTATAAGGGGATGAGTGTAACGCCCCTATTTACCATAAATATAGTGGAAATAAAACTCTAAGGCGATTACAGACCATCGGGTTCCAAACACCCGGCACCAAACCTCACCAATTACAACTTACAATTTATAAAAGCTACGGTCTGAACTCGAGAAAACTTAACATGATTAAAATATAGATAAATTACAACAACTCTTCAAAAACCCTATGATAAGTGTCCAAATGAGCATGATTTATAGGTGTATTTCATATATAATATTAGCACTTTTCTTGCTCATTTCTCCACTTCGGTTAGTTTTCCTCTAGTTTATGTTTTAGTGTTTATCTCACAAAATTATTGGTTAAACATGAGGAAAACCAAGCTGGGAGCAAAGTAGACAAGGAGACGAACGCATAGGCGCAAACGGCTCGAGAAACGGAGTCCAAACGAGGAATCTAGAGCCGGTCAAAGTTTGAAGAACAAAATAAGGTCACGACCTCGTACCTCACCTGTGTCCGCCTCTGTACATCATGATAACAGGCGGACAAGGAACACATGCTGCTTCCGCTTGTTATCAAGCGGACACCACAGGAAGAGGCCAGACTAGAGAGTACCGCCTACTCTCGGGCGGACAAGACACAAAGCAGAACCGCCATGTTAGAGGCGGACTTGCAGGCGGACGGTGGGCATGCAACCGCTCCATTATACGCGGACAAAAGGCGGTTGTGACTAATTATCAGTCGCGCGAACAGTTTTCTTGTTCGCACCGACTGTCTGCAACTCGCCGCAGCAACTCGTCCACTGTCTCGGCGCCTACCTTAATTCACGTCTGTGTTCAGCTGTCTGTCCCCTGCAATAAATGAGCAATCAGTGAAATCAATCTGCCGCCTCAATCAATTCCTCACGCGTTCCTTATCTGCTGCTTCTTCCTTTCCCTATATAAACGCATGTAACTTCATCAATTAATAACACATCCACGACCCAACTTCACCACAAACCTCACGCCATCTCATTTCTCTTCTCCCGTCTTCTCTATTTTATTTATTTTACAGTCCACCAAATCCACCTCTAGCCCTACGTATACAAAATAGCAGAGTGAGCCGGAGTGATTACGGATGATTTCTATTACTCTTGTCTCTGTCTATCTATTTAATATGTTAGGCTAGTTTACGTACGCTCTGGGAACGGTTATTATGTGTTTGTATTAATTATGCAATATTTCTACTGGTTTATTTATATACAGTTTGTTACGCTTAAAGGTTATCTCGCACCTTTTTAATAAATTTCATGAGTTTATTAAACTGCTTTACTAAATCTATTTTGATCAGACCGGTGATAAATAGATAGGTTAATTAAGACGTAAAACTGAAGGAAACTTGTTATGATTTAATAAAGTTAGTATTCAGTTGCAAATGTAATTCCTCAATACTCCTCTGCCGTTCGCAGGCTTTTGCTTGAACCTTGATTAGAACCTTGCATTACAGGTGAACGAGTTCTCATGAGGCTATGACTTAGTCCTTAAGATAATTACAGGAACCTTGCCAAATTATTAAACCAGTAGAGATAGCTTAATTATGCAGATTATATTAACCTGACCCAGAGTTCCATTTTACTTATCTGTCAACTTAGTTTATTTTATTCTTTCTTTTTATTTTACAAGTCAATTAATCCCCCCTCTTGTGACACGCTTAGGTACTATTATATGTACATTAGTCCCACAGTTCGACATCCGGTTGCTTACATTTTCACTATACTACTGCGACCGGGATTTGTTTGCAGCCCGACGTTTATTTTGAGTTTTAATTTCTTTTCTTTCATTTTTACACAGTTTAACCACTCAGATTATAACGTCTGCAAAATGGCGCCGTTGCCGGGGACTAGTTTATTCTAGTCCCTAAGCCCCGGATTATTCACTTGTTATGTTAGAATATTTTGTCTATATTATTTTTGTTTGTTGTTTATATTAATTATCTTTCATCTTTTGTTTATATTATTATTATGTTTGTTTCTAATCCTTTTATTTTCTAATCTGTTTCAGTAGTTTTGTTTTATATACAAAAACACAAAAAAAAAATCTGTACACGGCAAATGGAAGAAGCGTTTGAATTTTGGCAGGATTTATACTGCTCCGTATGTGGAGGAGCTCATGATTACGAGGATTGTCTCATATTCCAAGAGCAACTCTGGTTAGAAGATCAACCAGACTACCTGGAGAAAATCGCTCAACAACAGCAACAATCAAAGAGCGAAACAGTTCAAGAGGTAGAACACCCCACTACAGACGAGCCATTCGTGGAGATCCCTCCCTCTGAAATCAAATACCGCTATTTTCCCTCCTTCTCTGTAATATACCCAGACTATGAGGATACTTACATTCTCGAAAATGAAGAGAAGAAATTGCCATCACCTCCCGCCAAGATATCCAAACAAAACGCCATTATCACCTTCAAAGAATTAACTTTCTCTGAAGATGATATTAAACAGCGTTCTTTCTATGAGCCTCACCTAAAAGAGGATGATGTTTACATCCTCCAATTTGAGGAAGAAAAACCATCTCCACCGGGTCTTCTGTTAGAACTACGTTCCCGGCAATACCTCCTCAAACATCAGATTTTGTGGAGTATTAATTTTCTTATTTTATATGCCGAGGTAACATTTTGTTTTGATCCAGGATAACAAAGCAGGCGTCTAGCCAAAGACGTTAAAGAAGGGCAGCTTCCCGGGAGGCAACCCGGGTGTACTTTTAATTTATTTTGCTTTTATGCTCTTTTTAATTTTCAGGTTCTCTTTAAATTTTATTTTTGCTAACTTTTAACTCCGTTCGTAGTATGGTTGCTTCTAGTGTCTTATGCAGGTGCACCTTCATTTCTACACTGCAACCAAGCTACGCTACTTGAGGCTGAAGCTCAAGTGTGGGGGAACTCCTTTAAACGATAAGCAAAAATAAAATCAGGGGAGTACCAGTTTCTTTAATTTATGCTTTTATTTTAAATAAAAACTGCAGAGGAGCGTTTATGTGCTTAAATGTTTATTTGTGATCTTTGTGTTATCTCTCCTATTTTGTCTACTTACCAAAAAGGTCTTCTGAAACCTTCCCTTGTTTTTTCTGGTGAACAATGAGGACATTGTTCAATTTAAGTGTGGGGGAGTGTGCCCTTTTCGGTGAAATTTTGTGCTTAAATGTTTAATCTCTCTGCTTGTCTTGCGTTTGTCCTATTCAAATATTATGGACCCTTTATATGTGGGTTGTTCTCTTTAAGAATAAATATTGTTATGAATTGTAGGATAAAAGGTACAAATTTTAAAATTTTGATTACTTTTGAGGAGCATTTTATATGCGGTGTGACCAAATAATCTGCAAATGGTTGGATTTTATTGCTCAGGGTTTCTTTCTGTCTTCTCTCTTAGGGATTGCTAAGGGGTACTTCTCTGTTAAAAAAAAGGAAAGAAAAAAATAATAATAAGGGACTTGCGAGACACCATTGGTAACCAACAAAGAGAGTTGAGTGTTCTTAAAAACAAAGGCGTGAAGCCTACATTTTCTCATCTCTTATGCAAAAGTGAAATAAAATGCATAAATCTATTCTTCCTTTTGTTTTCTCCTCAATGCCCAATCTTGAGAGAAGTTGGCCATGGTAAAAGTTCTCAGAGTCACCTAAAAGAAACATTGAAGTACCTTGGATCATACCCCGAAACTCTATATTTTATTTTTACCCTGAGCACATCTATGCCACCAGCAGTTGATTTTTCACACTCCTCAATAAGTTAAAAAGATCATGTTTATCCTACCCTTCATAATAATATTTGTTAGTATTGAGCATTCCCTACTTACTTGGGTATGTGATTTTGCTTGAGGACAAGCAAAAAGATAAGTGTGGGGGTGTGATAAGTGTCCAAATGAGCATGATTTATAGGTGTATTTCATATAATATTAGCACTTTTCTTGCTCATTTCTCCACTTCGGTTAGTTTTCCTCTAGTTTATGTTTTAGTGTTTATCTCACAAAATTATTGGTTAAACATGAGGAAAACCAAGCTGGGAGCAAAGTAGACAAGGAGACGAACGCATAGGCGCAAACGGCTCGAGAACGGAGTCCAAACGAGGAATCTAGAGCCGGTCAAAGTTTGAAGAACAAAATAAGGTCACGACCTCGTACCTCACCTGTGTCCGCCTCTGTACATCATGATAACGGCGGACAAGGAACACATGCTGCTTCCGCTTGTTATCAAGCGGACACCACAGGAAGAGGCCAGACTAGAGAGTACCGCCTACTCTCGGGCGGACAAGACACAAAGCAGAACCGCCATGTTAGAGGCGGACTTGCAGGCGGACGGTGGGCATGCAACCGCTCCATTATACGCGGACAAAAGGCGGTTGTGACTAATTATCAGTCGCGCGAACAGTTTTCTTGTTCGCACCGACTGTCTGCAACTCGCCGCAGCAACCGTCCACTCTCGGCGCCTACCTTAATTCACGCTGTGTTCAGCTGTCTGTCCCCTGCAATAAATGAGCAATCAGTGAAATCAATCTGCCGCCTCAATCAATTCCTCACGCGTTCCTTATCTGCTGCTTCTTCCTTTCCCTATATAAACGCATGTAACTTCATCAATTAATAACACATCCACGACCCAACTTCACCACAAACCTCACGCCATCTCATTTCTCTTCTCCCGTCTTCTCCATTTTATTTATTTTACAGTCCACCAAATCCACCTCTAGCCCTACGTATACAAAATAGCAGAGTGAGCCGGAGTGATTACGGATGATTTCTATTACTCTTGTCTCTGTCTATCTATTTAATATGTTAGGCTAGTTTACGTACGCTCTGGGAACGGTTATTATGTGTTTGTATTAATTATGCAATATTTCTACTGGTTTATTTATATACAGTTTGTTACGCTTAAAGGTTATCTCGCACCTTTTTAATAAATTTCATGAGTTTATTAAACTGCTTTACTAAATCTATTTTGATCAGACCGGTGATAAATAGATAGGTTAATTAAGACGTAAAACTGAAGGAAACTTGTTATGATTTAATAAAGTTAGTATTCAGTTGCAAATGTAATTCCTCAATACTCCTCTGCCGTTCGCAGGCTTTTGCTTGAACCTTGATTAGAACCTTGCATTACAGGTGAACGAGTTCTCATGAGGCTATGACTTAGTCCTTAAGATAATTACAGGAACCTTGCCAAATTATTAAACCAGTAGAGATAGCTTAATTATGCAGATTATATTAACCTGACCCAGAGTTCCATTTTACTTATCTGTCAACTTAGTTTATTTTATTCTTTCTTTTTATTTTACAAGTCAATTAATCCCCCCCTCTTGTGACACGCTTAGGTACTATTATATGTACATTAGTCCCACGGTTCGACATCCGGTTGCTTACATTTTCACTATACTACTGCGACCGGGATTTGTTTGCAGCCCGACGTTTATTTTGAGTTTTAATTTCTTTTCTTTCATTTTTACACAGTTTAACCACTCAGATTATAACGTCTGCACCCTAATACCAAACCCAGTCACTCATACTCTTCGTGGCTACCTGTATAACAATTCGTACCTGCAAGATTAAACCAAGCAGCCCACCCCGAAAGGGGTGAGTCAGTTCCCTAGAATGGAACTGGTACTAATCTCCAAAACAGAACATTAAAAATAACCTTTAAACATGTAGTAACTTGAAATCAATATTTAAAACAAAATAGAGAAACAAGCACTTTAAAAATCACGAAGTCAAAGATAGCAAGTTAAGAATAGAGACAACAATAGAAAAGGAAAGTTAGTAAACAAATTCACACCATGAGTTAGTGAGTATCCAATGCCTTAGTTAGATTAAGTTCCAGTTAGGAGTAGAAAGACCAAGTAGTCACCAGGACTAGGAATGATTGATAGATAACGAAGAATCCAATAACCCAAGAGTAGAATAAACCCTAACGCCAAGTACGTCCTTTTAGGACAGGGGATATACAGCCCCTCTCTGTTAACTACGTCCACCAAGGACAGGGGATATACAACCCCTCTCTGTTAACTACGTCCACTAAGGACAGGGGATATACAACCCCTCTCTGTTACCGATGAAGACGCGCGCACGTCACCCAAACAAGACCCAGCTCATGGATGAAACGATATCCAAAGTCAAAGAAGAATTACCAAGATTGACATTTCCAAAATTCCCACCAGATCATTAACTGCACCAGAGCGATACCAAAACACTCAGTCCTACAGAGTGCAGAGGCGTAAACCCCGGGCAGGTAATATCTAATGAAACAACCAGATAGAAGGAACCAATAACCATGTATGTTGTTCATCCAAGGCTCAGTTAGTCATACAGGCTGAGTTAGTCACACAAACCATTTTTCGTTAATAAAACCATTTAGGCTCAGTTAGTATCTTTCAAAAACGTCCCTTAAGTCTGTTAGCAAGCATATGAGTACGAGAAATCGTACCTGGTATGTGTAGAGCAGTAGCCAAACAGAAAGTGCGAACTTCCACTAATCACCTATAATTAAGGTGTTCCAAGTATTGATCAGTTAAGTAGCTCACAGAGCTAAACACCTTTACTCTTACTGGTTAATAGTTTAAAGTTTACAATTATCCTCACGTAGTATCTGGGCCAGGTTCAGTTAATTAACTCTTTTGTTAGGCCCATTTCCTTTAATCCGGAATGATTTGAAGTTTTAACCTGAGAGCGGCCCAAACTCTCTTGGACTGTTTAAATGGGCTTTTGAAGTTCATAGACTTGGGCTCAGTAGGTTAGTCCAAGACCGTGTTACGTTTTTGCTATTTTAATTAAATTCCCTTGAAGGATTATGCGAGGTTATGAATGTGCCACCTCGACTCAGTTCCAGGTTTATCTTGACCAACTACGCCATTGAATTTCTTGTCTAAAAGATACGTCTAATTTTATTTTAATTACTTACTCTTAGCCATGGGATTAGTTTAATTAAACTTTTAGGTTATTGTTGGCTAATTATTACAACATTGATTACAGACCTAAAGTTTAGCACAATATATATATATATATATATATTCTTCTAATTAGGTTTCCTACAGGGAATGCTAACATTATCTCTTAATATTTCTAATACATTTATATGCATATATTAGGATTTATCCCAAAACATTCTTTAAGAAATTTTATTAAATTCAATTACTTTTAATAACTCTTACACATCTAGTATTCACAAAGCATTTTATCTGCTTAGTTATTACCTATAGGACAAGGTATTTTATTTCTTTTAGCGATGCCTAATATATATATATTTATACTAGGATTTACTTAAAACATTATTTATGTAGTTATATTGTATTTAATTATCTCTATTAACTTTTACACATATTAACATCTGATATATGGTTTAAAAATAAGGTATTTCCTCAAGCTTTAATTAAGTATATATATATATATATGTAAACAATCTTTACTTTACTTAAAAGGTAATACCCAAAATATTTATAAACATACTGGTATAAAATGTTAATTTAGGTTTTCTTATTTTTCCCAACCTAAAAAGTTTATTAACAAACCATACTTTAATTTTTGTTACACTAAAAACCATATATTATAAGTTATTCTTATGAAAATTTCATAAACCTAATTTTTAAACCCATTTACCCTTGTCCAAAAATTCCCAAATTTAATATATAATAACTATAACATTTTAGACATATTATAAAATTTTATTTCATAAAAATATCTTTCCAATTTATCCAGATAATTCCATAGTACTCAAAACTTGCAAAAATTATAACTTACGTTTAAAAACTCAGAACCCGTATTAATTTATATCAAAAATAAACTAGATTTAACAAGGAATCTGTGGTTAAAATTTCGTGTCAAAATACATTCGGGAAGACATTTAAATAAATTCAACAAGTTAGGGTTTATTTCTGAAATTAATATAAAAACTTAAACGTTTTAATCTTGGCCGTCCGTTTCTTTTAACTACGATCGGACGGCCGAAAATCATCGAGTTCATCAGCAATCTAAACCTGACACCCGAGTACTAAATTTGAGATTTCTCTCAATCTACAGAACGAAATCGAGTGATTCTTCCTCCATTCGTTTCGAAATTAAATTCTGGTTCTAATGACACCGATTTCACCACTTATGATGTGGTATTCTGCAAAAATCGATTCTGGGTTCGAAGTTAGGGTTTTTAGTTCAGTTCGAAACTTGATTTGACAAATTCTCCTAATCTAACACGTAATTGATGAAATTGAGACATGGGTTTGACCGGTAATGTGATTACGAATGACAATAACAGAGCAATTTGATCGGAAACTCACCGGAATTACAATAACGGAGGAATTCGAATTCGGATTCTGGAAAAGTTCGAACTTTTGAGCTGTTCACGAAGCCGACTTTGAGGATCTATAATTTACAGTACAGATCGAGTTAGGCTTTGTTATTTGGCTCAATCGAAAGAGGAAACTTAGCTCTACATATTGATAACAAGAACTCACCCTAACTCGCAACACACAAAAAGAAATTAAAGTCGAAAGTTACGATTTTATACCTGCGGTTTCTGTATGATTTTATGTGCTGTAGAATCAGAAACTTTAGGCAACTATATCCTCCAAACGGTTACGAATCAGACTTGGGCATAAACATGAAAGTTGTAGATGGATTAGAGATCTACACAACGAGCTATAGAAATTGAATTTTGGTTGAAAAATGAGGAAGTTATGGCAAGACGAATTTTACCTGAAATCGAAGGAAATTGGAAATCTGCGGTTTCGGTTTCACGGGGTAGCTACTTTGGATCAAATTCCCGGTTGATGTAGGATGATCTAGGTTTAGTGTGAGTTATGGTTGTAAAGAGGATTCAAAGGAGAAGAGAATGAAAAAGACGGCATTGAAAAATATTGAGAGATGAGTGAGATATAGCCGTCTAAAGTTAGGGCAAAATCACTGCTGGAAGTTCCGATTTTTAAGCTAAGTGTGGGCGGCCTGTGACTGATTGACACGTGGCAGGTTTCAAAATTTTGACTCTAAACTTCAATCTAGCATAACTTTGGCTAGGATGATCCATTTTTTACGTTCTTTTTATCGATCTTCATGGTTTTCCATAACATATTTATTGGTATGGGTTTCATGGGCTGGTTTGACCATTCTCAAAAAGTCAACCCTAGCAAGGCTTAAAAGGCTTTAGGGTTTCTAGAATTTTATATTGACTTTTAAGTTTCAAAACAATGTTCCAACTCTTTCTAAAATCTTTATAATATACTTGGAGTGTATATGAATTTTTCCAAGATTTATTGACTTATAAATCCTATTGTTAAATTCATAATACTATATAATAATATATGGTAATCCAATATTTAATTGTTTTCTTTAGAATTAAATGGGAGAAATCCCATGATTTAATTTTCATAACTCCATATAAAGATATAATGATTTATTATTCACCATTCCATACTATAATATAATACTTAATGGTATTATTTACGGTTTTAGTAAAAGAAATCCCCTAAATTAATTTAAATTAATTTAGGGGTATTTCAGTATATCCCCCTTAAAAGAAACTTTGCCTCGAAGTTTAAACCTCAACTTGAGATGATAATAATTCCTACGAATTTTTATACCAAGTCAATCCTCCTTAACTTAACTTCCATCCATACTATTACAATATTCCACTCAAGATTACTCAGAATAAAATCAAACTGAATCAAAACATAAAACTGAATCAAAATATACCAAGATATACTAAATCAAACGTCACATACTACCGTGCCATAATGTAAAACTACGTACATACATACACCTCTCACTCTACTAATAATGTTCTCCCTCTACTAATAATGCAACAGGGCATAATCCGGATAAGATAACGAAGGAGGAGTATGCCAGTATATCCCCCTTAAAAGAGCTAAGGTACGCCCTCGTACCGCTACTAATGTGAATCACAGCAGAATAGGAAAATATCATGTGAACAGATGTGGGTACTTAACTCTCATGGAGTCCTCAGTCTCCCAAGTAGCTTCCTCAACCCCATGATGCTCCCAAAGAACTTTCACCAATTTGACTGATCTGCCTCTCGTTTCTCGGACCTTCTTGTCCAAGATCCGAATAGGAGTCTCCTCATACCTCAGTGTAGGCTCAATCTCCAGTCTCTCTGGCTGTAGTATGTGAGAAGGGTCAGGCATATACTTCTTCAACTGAGATACATGAAACACATCGTGTACCTTCCCCAACTCCGCTGGTAGCTCTAGTCTGTAAGCAACTGGGCCCACTCACTCTGTAATCCTATACGGACCGACATACTTAGGGCTTAATTTCCCCCTCATCCCAAATCTGAATATCCCTCTCATCGGAGACACCCGCAAGAAAACCATGTCACCCAACTGAAACTCGAGCTCTCTGGTGCGCTGATCCCCATAGGATTTCTGTCTAGACTGCGCTGCCCTCATGTGCTGCTGGATAACTCTGACGTCATCCTGCAGTGTCTGAACATATTCGGGCCCAATCAGAACTGCCTCAGTATGGTCACTCCATGATAAGGGAGTCCGGCACGGCCTGCCATACAAAGCCTGGAATGGTGCCATGCCGATAGATGAGTGGTAGGAGTTATTGTAGGAGAACTCCACCAGGTGTAGACACTCTACCCAACTCCCCTGATAGTCTAGGGCAACTGCTCGTAGCATATCCTCTAGCATCTGAATCGTCCTCTCGGTCTGCCCATCAGTCTGAGGGTGAAAGATTGTGCTAAGGTGTAGCTGAGTACCAAACGCCTCCTGCACCTGACGCCAAAATCTACTGAGGAAATGTGTGTCACGATCGGAGACAATCGTCTTCGGTACCCCATGGTACCGGATGTGCTCTGTGGTGAACACCTCAGCCATCTTGGGCACCTTCCATGTGTCCTTGATAGGTATAAACCTGGCTGTCTTGGTCAACCTATCGACTATCACCCAAATAGAATTCAGTCCGCCTCTAGCTGGAGGGAGACCGACCACAAAGTCCATGCTGATGTCGTCAAACTTCCAGCACGGTACTGGTAATGACTGAATCTGGCCTCCTAGTCGAAGATGCTCAAACTTCACCTTCTGACAGGTGAGGCATTGGGAGACGAAATCTGCTACATCCCTCTTCATCCCGCTCCATCAGAATAACTGCTTCAAATCCTTGTACATCTTGGTGGCTCCAGGGTGTACTGATAATGTAGAGGAATGAGCCTCAGAGAGAATCCTGGTCTGAAGCTCTGTCGCATCCTAAGGAACGTAGAGTCTACCTCAGACTCGAAGGTGTCCCTCGCTGTCTAGCTCGTACTCATATTTCAGACCATCAGTCAAACCGTCTGCTAGCTTCTGCCTGACGCTGCAAACGATTCTTTTGGTATATTAAAAGCCTAGAAATAATCCTAGAATTCAATAATTCAATAGATCGTCAGGTTGCAAAAAATCCCGGTCGAATAGTATAGCAATTCAATGAAGCGACCTGGGTGTCAATCCACGGGACTTGATAAGTAAGTCTAGCCTTAGATAATGGTTAACTCAAAAAGGGGGTTTTGTTTTGGTTTTGGATTTCAAAAAGATAACAAGAAAGTAAATAACAGATAAATTAAAGTGATAGTCTTGGGAGTGTGAACGGTACTCTAGGTTCAGGGAGTTGTTTCACTAGCTAAGTTCTGCATATTTTACTGCTTAAGTGGAGACTTGGATCGGCTTGTAATTCTCAATTATCTATTCTGTATTAAGTCTTAATTCCAGATAGCTCATCTAGAAAGGGCTTGTAGTTCTAGTCTAGACCTAGCAAGTATATCTAGATGGTTTTATTGTACAGAATTACTAGTCTGGTTTTAATCCGGACTAAAGCTCCTAGTGACTAAAGTAACCTATCCGATTACAATTATCACAGGTAACAGGTTAATAAGACCGTCAATGCTAATCACCTTATCTGATCATAACATGATTCGAGGGCTTATAATAAATTCATGACGTTTATTAAAAGCACTTAAAAGCATTAACCTGATCAATCCAAAAATAGTCTCAACAAGCAGTAGAATAATGCAAAGTTTAGCTAGTTACAACATCCCTTCCCCAGAGTAAATCCCCTTAGCTAGACATAGTAATTAATAACGTAAAAGAGAGAGAGTTTGAAGAAATCATCTGGTGTGAAGATTCGTCGTGCTTCTCCAGCCTTCCGTTCAGTGCTATGTCGACTCAGAGGTTGGACTTGGTGACAACGGGTTGAGAGTGGATTCTCTGGTGGTGTGATCGTGGAGCGGTTCAGGAGATGAGTGAAAGTGAGTACGTGGTTTTATTTTGGGAAGTGGAAGTGTGGAAGTGTAGTGGTGTCGGGTGAATTTGGAGAAGATGGATGAAGTGAGTGAGTGAGTGATAGATGAGTGATCGACGAGTGAGGGAGAATTAATGAACGAGTGATGGACGAGTAATGGACGAGTGATGGATTGATAGATGAATGGATTGGATGGTTTTTAGCAAGCAGGGCGTGGGTTTATATAGGCGGAGGAATTCAGAAGCAGACAACGGAGAAGTGACAGGGTGAATCAAGGGCGGTGGAGTTGGTAAGCGGATCCGTAAATATTGCTGTCAGAGATTTCATCGGGCAGAGCAATTGATTTGCAGACAGAGATTTAATTTATGATCCGCAGCAGGAATTGATCGTAGAGCCGGCTTCACGCGTGCACAAATTAAGGTGGGCGCCGAAGGAGTCTGCAATTAATGAAGTGGTAGTTCGATTTCGGCGCCGCGAAGAAGAAGGAAGAAGAAAACTCTGTTCGTCGTCGAAATTCTGTACGTCCGCCTCTTCAACCGCGCCAAACGAGGCGGTTTTCTCTACTCGTGTCCGCGCCTTAACAGGCGGTCGCGATTCTCTCTTGTCCGCGCCTTAACAGGCGGACACGCCTTCCTCTCTTGTCCGCGCCTTAACAGGCAGACACACCTTGTGTCTGCGCGCGGATGTATATATTATATATGTATATACTCCAATCTTGAATCGGCTCCAGATTATTCGTTATAAGTCCGTTTTACTCGCCGTTTGTTGCGTTGGAAAGCTTGTGAAGTAAACTACTTGATTCCAAAACTTTTTCCTACATTTAACACATAACATATATCAATTCATATCAAAACATAAATCTAGGAAAATCGTAAGATAAGTGAGAAATATTACTTAAAATACTGCAAATTATAAGGTAATTAAACCCTTAAAAGTCTATATATTTCGCACTTATCAAACTTCCTCACACTTATCTTTTGCTTGTCCTCAAGCAAATAAAGAACTAACTTTCTCTAAGGTTACAGTATCAAACTCCGGGATTCAACAATCGTGGAAGGAATCAAGCTAAATGGCAATCAAAAGAATAATCCTGCTTTTAGATGTAGGTTTTTGTAAATAGTGAAACAGAAAAATTTTTAATAAGAGCATGGATAAGTTAGATTGTAAAAATTGAACATAGATTAGCTCGGAACCTTCCACCAATTTCTTTTCTCTAACCTTTGGATGACAAGGGGTGTGAAGTAACACCTTATTCCGTGATACCTTTCAACACCACATACTCATGATCAAAATATGAAAAATTGCGACAATCATTCAGCATTTAAGAGTTTTGCATGTTCATTTTTTTTTCTTTTGTTTTTTTTTCATTGTCCGTACAATTGTTTCATCCCCCAGACTTTTCTCTTCACCCATGTAGCGGCTTTGGGCCTTCTATCCCAGATCACAAGACCTTAGGTAGATGGGTGATGAGGCACCCCAAGGACTTAATAACCGAATGAACGAGGCCTGTTTTGGTTCAGAAAACTTCATTATATGATCAGAGGAGTACCTTGCCTTATCCTTTCCATACCAAACTTTCACTTAGTTCCATGATTACCGAGCTAAGGTAGCTCAATTTCCACAATCAGCCTATCCACCAGATTTCAGTGAAAATAGATTTAATTTTGAAAAAAAGAATTGATGCATACAAACAACGTCAAGCAGAACGATTCTTGAGGTTGTCATCAGGCTTGATTCCAAAAACTTCCACAAAAAATTTTAGCCCGAAAATTCAACATGTATTGGCCTTTAGAGAAGCTTACTATCATAATTAGAGAACAATAAAAATCAAGTGTGGCATTAGGTACTACTGGCATATTTTCAGGGAAAGGTCGAAACTTCCTCACACTTAAGAGGAGCAATGTCCTCATTGTTCATAAAATAATCAAGAAAAGACCTTTCAAAATATGCCAGACTCAGGAAGGAATCATTTAGGACGCTATGGACTTAAGCAATTAACAGTCAAAGCACGAGTGGCTGAACATAAATATTAAAAATAAAGGAACTGAGACTCCCCTGATATCGTGAGATTGAGGAAGGTGCCCTTCCTCACACTTAAAGCATTGGCGGTGGGGTCGATGTTCCTCACACTTGAGTCTAAGCAAGGGTTCAGCTTGGATTGATTGCAACAAACGGTGTACCTACACACACTGTCAAATACCAAAATAACGCTGGGAAGCGTTGCGTTAATAGCACAGGTAGAATTACCTCCGTCCGCGTCTGTCTTCTTTTTTTATATATATATATTAAATTAAAAACCGTTAATCTAACATATCTTAAAAATGGAACATTACCACAAAGAGTTTAAATAAAAAACAAAACACACGAAATGTAGAAATTAAATAGCAAGAGTGTTTAAGGACTCCCTGATCCTTGGTGAACTTTGCCATGATTCTTCCTCACACTTGAGTTCAGTTTAGCATTAGAGTGAAGTACCTGAAAGATTAAGTCTGCAAAACCAGAAGAACTCAAGTGGAACCGGATAAAACCATGAGTTATAAAGTAAGAGCCATGGCTCTTTCAATTTGCACAACAGTGATTAACACTCTGCTAAATAAGAACAAAAGAGGAAAATAATTAACCAAACCAAGGAAAAGGGTACAAACCGGTGGGTTGCCTCCCACCAAGCCGCCCGGAGTTAAAGTCTCTGGCTAGACTTTACAGATAAGGTCAAGGAGGGCCGCCACAGCAGCGCAACAGCTCTCTTCAGTCTGAAGTACCATTGCAGGCGCGGCTTTTTGGATGTTTTTGGAGAGGGAGCTGTAGTACAGATAGCAGAAATAGATTTGATGGAACTGGAACTTTCAATTAAGGATATACCTGGTGCAGGAGGCTGAGAAAAGGTGTCGCCTAGGTACTTCTTCAGTCGAGCACCATTTACTTTGAATACTTCTCCTGTCTTGTTCTCTAGCTCGTATGCACCATAAGTAGTGACCCCCACAACTTTGAATGGACCTGCCCAATGTGATTTCAACTTACCGGGGAAGAGACGCAGCCTGGAATTATAGAGCAACACTCGATCACCTATTTTGAATTCTCTCTTATGGATCATCTGATCATGAATTCTCTTTGTTCGCTCCTTATAAATTCTGGAACTGTCATAGGCTTGCGCTCTAAGTTCCTCGAGTTCAGATAGTTGAAATTTTCTTTTCTCTCCAGCAGTGTGTAGATCAAAATTCAGGGCTTTCAATGCCCAGTAAGCTTTGTGCTCTAATTCGACTGGAAGATGACAAGATTTTCCATACACAAGTTTAAAAGGAGACATCCCTATAGGAGTCTTGAAAGCAGTCCGATATGCCCATAAAGCATCATCTAGTTTAACTGACCAATCCTTCCTTGATGCATTTACAGTCTTCTGTAGGATCCATTTTAGCTCCCGATTAGTCACTTCTGCCAGACCATTAGTTTGAGGGTGGTAAGGTAGTGCTACCTTGTGGGTCACCCCATATTTACTCATTAAGGAGTCGAAGGCTCGGTTGTAGAAGTGGGAGCCACCGTCACTGATAATTGCCCTGGGCACCCCGAATCTGGTGAATATGTGTTTCTTCAGGAATTTCACCACCGTCTTGGAATCAGCATTGTGGCATGGGATAGCTTCTACCCACTTTGAGACATAATCCACAGCTACTAGGATGTATTGGTTTCCATGAGATGAGGGAAAAGGGCCTGTGAAATCTATGCCCCAAACATCAAAAAGTTCTACCTCTAGAATGCCTTTCTGTGGCATTTCATGCTTTCTGGAGATGTTTCCCATCCTTTGACAGGAGTCACAATGGGAACAGAAACGGTGGACATCTTTATGTAGAGTAGGCCAGTAGAAACCACACTCTAATATCTTCGCAGCTGTTCTTGTATAACCATGATGGCCACCTGCCTCTTTAGCGTGACAGAATTCGATTACACTCTGGATCTCCTTATCTGGAAGACATTGCCTCATCAAGCCATCAGCACAGATCCTAAATAGATAGGGATCCTCCCAGATATAGTGGCGGGTTTCTGACAAGAATTTCTTCCTCTGGTTATAGCTGTAGTCATGAGGAATTAAACCAGTAGCCAGATAATTGACTAAGTCAGCGTACCATGGTTCATCTACTTTTCCAATTTTGAACACCGTCTCATCCGGGAAGAATTCGTTGATCGGGATTCCATCATCAGGGATATCAAGTCGAGATAGGTGATCAGCAACTCCGTTCAGCTTCCCCTTTTTATCCACAACTTCTAAATTAAATTCTTGGAGAAGTAAGATCCACCTCAGAAGTCTTGGTTTCGATTCATTCTTCTGAAAAAGATATTTGAGGGCTGAATGATCTGTGTGGACTATCACCTTGCTTCCAAGCAAATATGGTCGAAACTTGTCCAGAGCAAACACCACAGCTAGCAACTCCTTCTCTGTAGTAGTATAATTTTTTTGTGCGTCAATTAAGGTCTTGCTAGCATAGGTGATTACCCTCAGCATCTTATCTTTCTTCTGACATAGTGCGGCGCCAACAGCATAGTCGCTCGCATCCGTCATGATCTCAAATGGTGCAGACCAATCCGGTGGGACCACAATTGGTGCTGAGCAAAGCTTCTCTTTGATGGTCTGAAATGCTGTCAAGCACTCCTCTGTGAACTGAAACTTGATATCCTTCTGAAGCAGGTCTGACAGGGGTTTAGCAATTTTTGAGAAGTCCTGTATAAACCGCCTGTAAAACCCTGCATGACCAAGGAAAGATCTTACATCTTTAACTGAAGTTGGTGGGGGCAGTTTTTCTATTACCTCTATCTTGGCCTTGTCTACCTGGAGGCCTTCTCTGGACACCTTATGCCCAAGCACAATTCCTTCTTGTACCATGAAATGGCACTTCTCCCAATTCAGCACAAGGTTCGTGTCCTCACAGCGAGCCAAGATCTGGTCTAATTGCTCCAGACAAACATCGAAGCTTTGTCCATAGACAGAGAAGTCGTCCATGAAAACTTCGATGCTTTTCTCAATAAAATCATTAAAAATCACCATCATACATCGCTGAAATGTGGCTGGAGCATTGCAGAGACCAAAGGGCATCCTCCTGTATGCAAAAGTACCATAAGGACAGGTGAAGGTACTCTTCTCCTGATCTTCTGGCGCAATGGGAATCTGGAAGTAACCACTGTACCCATCAAGGAAGCAGTAGAACTCTTTCCCAGCTAACCGCTCCAACATTTGATCAATGAATGGTAGTGGGAAGTGGTCCTTCCTTGTGGCTTCATTCAAGCGCCGGTAATCGATGCACATCCTCCATCCTGTGGTTTGCCTCTGGGGTACCAATTCACCTTTCTCATTTGGCACTGCAACTATCCCCCCTTTCTTTGGAACAACCTGGACTGGAGACACCCACTGGCTGTCAGAAATAGGGTAGATAATACCTGCGTCAAGAAGCTTTAGTACTTCGGCCTTGACCACCTCCTTTAGATTTGGATTCAACCTTCTCTGGGGCTGCCTCACTGCCTTGTAATTTTCTTCCATATGAATCCGGTGTGTGCAGAAACCCGGATTGATCCCCTTGATGTCAGCAACTGTCCAACCCATAGCACTTTTATGTTTCTTTAGCACCTCCAGAAGTCTAGTTTCCTGCGACATAGACAAAGATGCAGAGATAATAACAGGCAGGGTGTTACCCTCTGCCAGGAAAACATATTTAAGATGGGAAGGGAGAGATTTAAGTTCCAAGGTAGGAGGCTTCTCTATTGAAGGTATGGGTCTTTGGATGGATCGTTCCAACTTTTCTACAGGAGGAAAGGAGGAACGAAAGTATGATTTCCCTTGATTTAGCTGCTGGACGACCGAGGCCATCTCAAAGCTGTTTTTGTCATCCTCAATGGATCGACTTATTACCTGCTCTAAGATATCAGAAAACTTAAACAAAGAATTAAAAGAATCAATACTCCTATAGGTGTAGTCATCATCAAGATCATAAGAATTATCAATTAAATCAGCAGAGAAAACAGCTTGAGAAGAAGTGTTTTTCTGCATCATCTTATTTATATCAAAGCTTAATTCTTCATCATGAAATTTCAAGGTGATCTTCCCCTTGTCAACATCAATAACAGTCTTTGCAGTTCTGAGGAAAGGTCTACCGAGAATCAGAGGTACCTCAACATCTTCATCCATGTCAAGGATCACAAAATCAGCGGGGAAAGAAAAATTTACCCACACTAACAACTACATTTTCAATCATACCTCTTGGTGTGATCGATGATCTATCAGCTAACTGGAGTCTGAAATGAATGGGAACGAGCTCACCTGCATGAAGCTTTTTGAACATGGTGTATGGCATCAGGTTGATGCTCGCTCCTAGATCGCAGAGACCGTATCCGCAATCCATGTCTCCAATTGAACAGGGGATGATGGGCTGACCAGGATCACCACGCTTTGGAGGCAGCATCTGTCGGAGAGCTGCTGAACAAGTTTCGGTCAGCTGGATGGTGTCCTTCTCTTTATATTTCCTCTTATTCGAAATCAGATCCTTCACAAATTTAGCATAATTTGGCATCTGCTTAATCGCATCAATAAGAGGGATATTGATAGTCAGCTTTCTAAAAACATCTAAAAATCTTCCAAATTGCTCATCGAGCTCTCGCTCTTTGAGACGGTTTGGAAATGGAAGTTCCTTTGCAGATATTTTTCCCTTTTTATTTTTAACAGCAGTAGAAAGAGAGGAAGAAGGAATAGGAGCCTGGGTCTCCTCAGAAACTACCTCAGGAGGGGCGGGATGCCCTGATGGTGCACCGGCGGTATTAGAAAGAGGCTCGGTCTCTTCATCAGTACGGTTTCTGCCACTTTATCTTATTTAAGTTCCTCCCACTTCTCAGGGTAACTGCGTTGCTTCTTCAGAATCCTCACATCTTCATCTGAGACCGATACTGCCTTTAACTGCTCCTTTGGATTGGTTTCTGGTTGGGAAGGCAATGATCCAGACGGTCTCTGCTGTAGAGGAATTGAGTCAACTGGCTCATTGTTCCTTGCATGTCAACCATAGCCTTCTCTAGCTTTTGTTGACCGGTTGATAGATTCTGGTTGATAACAGATTGTTGTTCCTGGGAGGTGACCAATTTTTCTACCATCTCTTGGAGTCTGGCATTGTTTGAATTTAGGGACGGTTGCTGGAACTGTGTCTGTTGTGGCCTTGGTTGATTGTACTGAGGCCTAAAACCTGGTGGAGCTCCTTGGGCAGCTTGCTGAGGTTGCATTTGATGAGAATTTAGTGCATTGTTGGGGTTCCCATATCTTAAGTTGGGATGCTGATTCTGCATCCATGGCTGCTTATAGTTTTGACCAACAAAATTCGCTTCCTCCATTTGCCTCATCTCCGAAACCGTAGGGCAGTCTTCGTAATCATGAGCTCCCCCGCACTGAGAACAAATGTCGTTTGAGCCAGTAGTTACTGCCTTCATGGTTTGAACGGAGTTCGTCCTAGAGTAAGCTGCTCGAGCATTTTTGCCATGCTACCCATGGTGGTGTTTAAATGAGCTTGTTCGGCCATGAGCTGCTCTATCATGGGGTCTGGAGCTCGTGAAGGACTGGGACCCACAGAGAAGACTCTTCTTCCACTGGTGCTCCATTGACGAAGCTCCTCGCAGTATGATTCCATAGCAGCCATAAACTCTTCCCCACTCTTGGTTAATAAGTTTCCACCAAGGGCTGCTCGTACTTCTCCTCTATTTTCCTCTTTTAGCCCTTGGAAGAATCCTTGTGCTAGAGAGGTCGTATTTTGTCCATGATGAGGGCATTGGCGAAGCAATTCTTTGAACCTATCCCATGCTTCACAGACAGTTTCACTACCTAACTGCTTAAAAGCTGTTAAGTCTGCTATCATTTGACGGGTCCTCGAGATGGGAATATATTTTTCATAGAATCTGTCCGTCATCTGCTCCCAGGTTGTGATAATACCGGGGGGCAGACGATGGAACCATTTGGATGCTTCACCTGATAAACTATGCTGAAAAAGACAAAGAGACATATTCCTCTAAACCTTGCGATAAACCGAGAGAGTCTAGATGTACCAGAAATCTGTGAATGTGATCGAGTGCATCAGCAGGATCTGCTCCTGAGAAGGTTCCCGCAGGATGATTCCGAACGGCGTTGGTTTGATGGCTTGGCTTGAGCTTCTGCCATTCTGATATGAGTTCTGCCGTCAGTTGTGGTAGAATCACTGGGCCTCTCCTAGGAGCTGATGGTGGCCTGTTAATTCTCCCCATTGTGACTTGTGGATTTAGAGGGCCTACATCGTTTCCAGCCATGTTGAAGTTCAGTTGCCTTCTTGCTCGAAGAGCCTGGAGAAAGACTCTTTCGATTTCAGGATCGAAGTCCGTTCCGGGTGGACCAGAAGACCGCGTTCTACGCATTCACCAGGAAAGGTAGAATTAACAACAAGTTGTAATAAAGATAAAATGATAAGGGACTGAATTATGAAGTAAACAAACAAGAGATTATAATACAGCAATGAGTT
The DNA here is from genome assembly GCA_023374045.1 of Limonium bicolor. NCBI lineage: Eukaryota > Viridiplantae > Streptophyta > Magnoliopsida > Caryophyllales > Plumbaginaceae > Limonium > Limonium bicolor. The sequence continues at coordinate 46,070,061 of CM041783.1, read as the reverse complement.
GACCTAGGCGTAGGGACTAGACAAAAGTCAAGTCCCCGGCAACGGCGCCATTTTGCAAACGATTCTTTTGGTATATTAAAAGCCTAGAAATAATCCTAGAATTCAATAATTCAATAGATCGTCAGGTTGCAAAAATCCCGGTCGAATAGTATAGCAATTCAATGAAGCGACCTGGGTGTCAATCCACGGGACTTGATAAGTAAGTCTAGCCTTAGATAATGGTTAACTCAAAAAGGGGGTTTTGTTTTGGTTTTGGGTTTCAAAAAGATAACAAGAAAGTAAATAGCAGATAAATTAAAGTGATAGTCTTGGGAGTGTAAACGGTACTCTAGGTTCAGGGAGTTGTTTCACTAGCTAAGTTCTGCATATTTTACTACTTAAGTGGAGACTTGGATTGGCTTATAATTCTCAATTATCTATTCTGTATTAAGTCTTAATTCCAGATAGCTCATCTAGACAGGGCATGTAGTTCTAATCTAGACCTAGCAAGTATATCTAGATGGTTTTATTGTACAGAATTATTAGTCTGGTTTTAATCCGGACTAAAGCTCCTAGTGACTAAAGTAACCTATCCGATTACAATTATCACAAGTAACAGGTTAATAGGACCGTCAATGCTAATCACCTTATCTGATCATAACATGATTCGAGGGCTTATAATAAATTCATGACGTTTATTAAAAGCATTAAGCATTAACCTGAACAATCCAAAATAGTCTCAACAAGCAGTAAAATAATGCAAAGTTTAGCTAGTTACAACATCCCTTCCCCAGAGTAAATCCCCTTAGCTAGACATAGTAATTAATAACGTAAAAGAGAGAGAGTTTGAAGAAATCATCTGGTGTGAAGATTCGTCGTGCTCTCCAGCCTTCCGTTCAGTGCTATGTCGACTCAGAGGTTGGATTGGTGACAACGGGTTGAAAGTGGATTCTCTGGTGGTGTGTCGTGGAGCGGCTCTGGAGATGAGTGAAAGTGAGTACGTGGTTTTATTTTGGGAAGTGGAAGTGTGGAAGTGTAGTGGTGTCGGGTGAATTTGGAGAAGATGGATGAAGTGAGTGAGTGAGTGATAGATGAGTGATCGACGAGTGAGGGAGAATAATGACGAGTGATGGGAGTAATGGATGACGAGTGGATTGATAGATGAATGGATTGGATGGTTTTTAGCAAGCAGGGCGTGGGTTTATATAGGCGGAGGAATTCAGAAGCAGACAACGGAGAAGTGACAGGGTGAATCAAGGGCAGTGGAGTTGGTAAGCGGATCCGTAAATATTGCTGTCAGAGATTTCATCGGGCAGAGCAATTGATTTGCAGACAGAGATTTAATTTATGATCCGCAGCAGGAATTGATCGTAGAGCCGGCTTCACGCGTGCACAAATTAAGGTGGGCGCCGAAGGAGTCTGCAATTAATGAAGTGGTAGTTCGATTTCGGCGCCGCGAAGAAGAAGGAAGAAGAAAACTCTGTTCGTCGTCGAAATTCTGTACGTCCGCCTCTTCAACCGCGCCAAACGAGGCGGTTTTCTCTACTCGTGTCCGCGCCTTAACAGGCGGTCGCGATTCTCTCTTGTCCGCGCCTTAACAGGCGGACACGCCTTCCTCTCTTGTCCGCGCCTTAACAGGCGGACACACCTTGTGTCTGCGGCGGATGTATATATATATATGTATATACTCCAATCTTGAATCGGCTCCAGATTATTCGTTATAAGTCCGTTTTACTCGCCGTTTGTTGCGTTGGAAAGCTTGTGAAGTAAACTACTTGATTCCAACACTTTTTCCTACATTTAACACATAACATATATCAATTCATATCAAAACATAAATCTAGGAAAATCGTAAGATAAGTGAGAAATATTACTTAAAATACTGCAAATTATAAGGTAATTAAACCCTTAAAAGTCTATATATTTCGCACTTATCAGACGCCCTGTAGGTATACATCACTGTCCTGGGCTGCGTATATCTCCTCAGCTATCGTGGTCGTCTCTATCAAGGCTAGGAGTGAGTATGCTCTCCTGCTCAGAGCGTTTGCCACGACATTCCCTTTACCTTCAGTGTACTGAAGGTTGATGTCATAATCAGCCAGTAGCTCGACCCATCGTCGCTGTCTCAGGTTCGGCTCCTTCTGGGTCCAGATGTACTTCAGACTTTTATGGTCTGTCATAATCCGGACTGTGGCTCCATACAAGTAATGTCGCCAATTTTCAAGGTGAAGACTATGGCGAGGAGCTCAAGGTCGTGTGTAGGGTAATTTTCTTCGTGCTTCTTCAGCTGTCGAGAAGCGTACGCTACCACTCTGCCATTCTGCATCAGCACCCCACCAATCCCTCTACCTGAAGCATCGCAATACACCTCGTATCCCTCGTTCCCCTCAGGGATCACTAATACTGGAGTTGTGGTCAAGGCGTCCTTCAGCGCCTGAAAGGAGACCTCACAAGCCTCTATCCATACAAACGGGTTGTCCTTCTTCATCAAGGAGGTCAAGGGCTTGGCTAGCCTGGAGAAGTCCTTCACAAAGTGTCTATAGTAGCCAGCCAACCCAAGGAAACTCCTAACCTCTGTCATAGTGCGAGGTCTATGCCAGCTCTTCACCGCCTCAATCTTAGCTGGGTCTACTGAAACTCCCAACTGAGATCACATGTCCAAGAAATGACACTTTGTCCAGCCAGAATTCACACTTGCTGAACTTGGCATATAGCTTCTTCTCTCTCAGAGTCTCCAAGGCTGTCCTCAAATGCTGCTCGTGTTCCTCCCGACTCTTGGAGAATACCAAGATGTCGTCTATGAACATGACTACGGACTTATCAAACCGGGCTTGGAAGACTCTCTGCATTAGATCCATGAATCTCGCGGGTGCATTGGTCAGTCCAAACGGCATCACTGTGAACTCGTAGTGGCCGTATCTGGTCCGGAAGGCTGTCTTCTCGATATCTGACTCAGCTACAGCTATCTGATGATATCCGGAACGCAGATCGATCTTGGAGAACACCTTAGCTCCCCTCAGCTGGTCGAACAAGTCATCGATCCTGGGCAGTGGGTACTTGTTCTTGATCGTGACATTGTTCAGCTCCCTATAGTCGATGCAAAGTCTCAAGCTCTCATCCTTCTTCTTGACGAATAGCACTGGAGCACCCCAAGGTGAGACACTGGGTCTGATGAAACCCTTATCTAGTAGCTCCTGCAGCTGCTTCTTCAACTCAACCATCTCCGTAGGGCCCATCCGGTAGGGAGCCTTAGCAATCGGTCCCGTGCCAGGTATGAGGTCGATATTGAATTCAACCTCTCTCAGTGGTGGTAGTCTAGGTTGTTATAACCCAAAGTTTGTTACGATTTTATTTCGTAGCGTTGTCTTATGTTGAAATATTTCATTATTCAGGACAAGGAGGTCCATTCTAATTAAGCTGCGGACGAGGAAGTCTTTTTCCCTTCCCATTTGATTTTCTGGTGAGAATAACATCCTTAACCTAATTTATTTCCATATCCTCTTAATTACTCCTTTCTAATCACGTTCTCAGGACTCGTCAGTACGCTCCTCTCTTCATTGTCCTCTCTCTCTTCTCTCTCAACGCCGCTTCTTCTCTCGATCAGTCAAGACTCCTTTGATTCAGCTGTCAAGATTCAACTGTGGATTGCTCCGCCATCACGAATTGCTGGTTTCTTCGAGGTAGAGTTGTCAAATTACTTTGTTAGTTAATTCTTCGGTCCATGAGTTCTCCCCATTCTGATCTCCTCTGCAATCTGATTGTGATTCAGCGTTGGTTCATGTGTCGATCAATTCCTTCTGTTGTTGGTCCCTCTATGATTTCGTTGGCAGAATCAGGTAAGGATTTGAATTGCGTTCGTCAATGGCAGTTCCAGGGTTGTGAGTTCTCTATTTTCTGAGTTGGGGTTGTCTCTACTTTTGTTGTTGGTTCAGTGAATTGGTACTACATTTCGATCTGCGTTTCAGTCTGCGTTGGCTGGGTTCTGCTGCTTCAGATTTCGGGTTTGTCTGCTGATTATTGAGGTAGGTAGGTGCTGATGGATTCGATTATGTGTTGGTGTGTTCGGGCCTTGGGGAGTTTGTTCCGTTCTGAACTTTGATTGTGATCTATCTAAGAATTGTGATGTGTGAACTGTCTGTTTAATGCGTTTTAACGCTATAAAACCCAAAGTTGGTTTCTGCAAACTTTGTAATGCTTTGACATTGTTTGGTGCCTCTGTTTGTGTGAAAATCGCCTCTGTTTACTGGGTTTTTCGGGTGCGTCCGAATTCGTCCGACCTTGGAAGTTCGGACATGCCCTTGTTGCGCTTGAATTTTGAGTTTTCGCTGTGTCCGAAACTTCCGTCTGAGCTTCGATGTTTGGACGGGGGCGAGGACGAGTCAACTTGCAGAATCGAATGATGACCGAACTTGTAAGTCCGGACAGAAGTTCGGACACACCTATCTCCTTCTTCTGATTTTGCTTCGACCTGTGTCCGAACTTGGTCGTTCGGACACATGTTCAGACTTTACGCGTATTTGATTTCTGAAGAGCGTCCGAACATCCGTCCGACCTTTGATGTTCGGACACCTCTGTCTCTGCTTCTGATTTAAGGTTCGACCTGTGTCCGAACATTGATGTCCGGACACATGTTCGGACTTGGCTCTGTTTTGACCATAATTTGCTCGTTTGAGCTCCGTTTTGACTTCCGTTTGCGGGGTTGGATTCCCCTTCTAATTTCCAAGCTACTTATGTGCTTTATGGTGCCTTTGGTGCACATGTGCTTATCTATTTTAAGCTTCTGTTTTGGGACCTAGTTATCTCTGTGTCTGAACCTTTGGATGTCAGGTCTCGCTGTCTCGTAGCGCACTATGTAGGATCCTTCTGTTTCACGGGTGATGTTCCCCGTTCTGTTCACAGGTGTTCCACCTGTTCTGTTTACGAGTGAGGTTTCCTCGTTCTATTCATGAGCTGGTTGCTCGTTCTGTCTATATGCCGTGATCAACTAGTGTCCCGCTCTGTTTTCTGATTCTGTCTACTTCTGACTCTATTTAGTCCTTTATCGTGTGGACTTCTGCTTCTGTTTTCTGACGTGTTTATGGACTCCTTGCGACTCCTTATGATTTGTTAACATTCGTAAAATGTTTTGAGCATGCTGGTTGATGAAGTTGGTCATCTACTAGGCATAGTTGTTTGCGCATTCCCCTACTCTATCTAACATTGCAGATTGATCAGCGAGGGTCACTTTGCTCAGCTCTGGAGTTTAGTTCGTTATGTTATTCTGAATTCTTTTGAGACATTTGTATTTGACTTTGAGCATTTGGGCCTCTTCAGTTAGCTTCCGCTTTTGATATTTGTTTGGTGGGTTCTGTAATAACTTTTGGGATGTTACGACATCATTTTGATTATACTTTATTCAAGTATTTGTTTTGGGCCTTGTTTGATTATCTGTTTAAGTTCATTTATTAGAGCCTTGCGTTATTATGTAATAATATGCGACGTGTAATACCCCTAACTCCTAGGCCAGTGTTTGGGGGTGTTACATTTAGTGGTATCAGAGCCAGGTTTCTAATCTGCTGGGATTTTAAGTTAGCCAGTCAGTCAGAAACGTCGGTGCTAGTGTCTGAGTCTAACTGCTTGCTGTTGGACTTTCAGAATGCCGCCAAGAAGGACTCCAGGAAATGTTGCTGATGTTGTTCAGCAGTTTATGACGTAGCTCATGCAGACCATGGCTGCAGGGGGTGGACCAGCTGGAGGAGGACCAGTTGGCGGGCTAGGCCCAGCTGGGGCTGATGCTGGAGGCCGGAATGTGAAGGCGCTTCAGAAATTCATGAAGCTGAAGCCGTCGTCGTTCGATGGGGCAGGAGACCCCCAGGAGGCCAGTCATTAGTTGAATAAGGTCGAGGACTTGCTACGAGTCATGGGCTCTGAGGAGGAGCAGAAGGTGGACTTCGCCACCTTTCTTTTCAAGGCCGAGGCTAAGGAGTGGTGGAGGTCTGTGATGGGGAAGATCCCACAGCCTTGGACATGGGACCAGTTCACTGGGGAGTTCAACAAACAGTTCTACCCCGACGTATATAAGGATCAGCGCATTCTGGAGTATAACCGACTACGCCAGGGTCGGGACATGAGCGTTGAGGGGTATGTTCATAAGTTCATCAGTCTGTCTAAATTTGTGCTAAACGAGAAATTGTAGGGATAAAACTATATACAAAAGAATAAACAAATAACTAAACCTACAACTCTACTACGGGTAGCAAAATAAAACCCGGTCGGAGTATAGTGTAAATATATTACGACCGAGAGTATCGTACCCAAGGGACTTATAGAAAATTAGTCCTAATCCGGGCAAAAGCCTATTCTATAATAACAAGGGGGGAATTGAAAATGTGATCCTAAACTAAATAAATAAATAAATAAACTAACTTTGATTTGGGAAGGTTATCAATGCAAAAGGTTCGTATGACCAATGATCAAAGGTGGCAAGTCTCAAAGAGGATTAGGTCTCGCAAAATGCATATGCCGGATGTGATGCCGGATCCTCGCTACCCGGCAGATTCATGGCCTTGAACGTGCCGGATAACTTATACCCGGCATGCCATCCGGCGTCATACATTTCGTAAATTACATTTCCAGATTCGGTTCTGACAAAAGGAACTCAACATTCATACTTGCATCGTGCATAGCTAATGCCGCGAATACAACAGAATAATGGGAAATAAGAGATTAACCCTAAACCTTAAGTCTTGCTCCCGCTGAGGCGCAGAAGACAACGTTAAAGATTACCTAAATCCTAATCTGTCCTATTCTAGTCTTGTGAACATCAAATAGGATTTAGAGATAGAGAATGAATAGCTACTTCATTCTACTTGTAAGAAGATTAGAACTCGGGTTAAAAACTTGAAAATTCCATAAATGATCATAAGAGTTTTACAAGGAAATCATCCCTAACCAAAACCTAACAAGGATTCTGCATCACCATCCACACAACTACAAGAAGAGAATACAAAGGGGGAAAAGGAGATGTAAATAGCCTTAACCCTGACAAGGTCTTCTTCTTCTTTTGCGTGGACGGATCTGCAGACGTTCCTTGGACACCAACACTTGGAATGGGGCGGAAACTGAGATGTGAATGGAGTGTATAATGATGTTGAAGTGTATTCAATTGTAGCCTTCCTCGGCCTATTTATAGGCCTTAAATTGTGTCGATGCCGGGCGTCGTGCCGGGTCCCAAATAGCCGGCACACGTGTTAAATGTGCCCAACTGCTAACGGTCGAAACCGTCGATGTCCGTGCGAAACAGTGCTTATGCCGGGTAGGAATTACCCGGCATCACACCCGGCAGCGGTTGGAAAACACGTGGATCACATGTGCTGTCGTATGGTCAATCGAGGCAATTTTACACTCATGCCGGATAACATTTACCCGGCATCACATCCGGCAAGGCTTCTTTCTGTTCTGTACTGCCGTGCAGAAACTACCCGGCATGGAGTCCGGCTTCAACTGAACTTTTGCCTAGAAAATCATTCCTTGCACATAAAACTCATAAAAACATAAATCTGCACAAATAATATATTTTAACACATAATAAGCATAAATAACATAAATATAACTTTATTTAGATAAATATAATACTAAATCTAATGCATAAATATGATAAGTCTGCGGCTTATCAAGGCCCTACACTTACCTTTTGCTAGTCCTCGAGCAAAACAGGATTAGAAAGTACTAATTACTTATGCACAAAACAGATAAACTCTAGAATGAAATGTAGATAAATATTTCCAACTATATGACTCTAATTCATAAGTATCACTTAATCTACCTTATCTTGCAAAACATACTAATGGGTATAAAACAAGGAATTTCAAAATCGATCAAAAACTTTTGGGCTATTTTGCATAAGGGATTTTTGTAATCTCTCCTTTTTCCGGTTTCCATCATTCAGCTCTATTTTTCAAGAGTTTCTGAATGTGGCCAAGACTCTCATCAATGGTTTTATGAATCAGCCCTATTTTGCAAGAGTTTCTGACTCAACCATGATTTTTTTTTGCATTGAAGAACGGGGAATTTAGGAGAAAAATAAAAGGAAAAACTCTCGTTTCTTGCTTTTATTCTGAGGCACTTTATGCAACCTCTAGGAATATATTGCTTTTCCTTTGAAAGAAGATTTTTCTCTCTTTTTTTTCTTCTTCTTTCTTTTGCACAAAAACCCTTTTTAAGATTTTCACCCAAAAGATTTTTTCACAATTTGGAAAGAAAAGTATAACACCCATAAGTACATAAAGGAAAGAATTAGGAGCAAGATCATGTACTCATGTTAATAAAGAGAATCAAAAAGTTAAAAACAGGAATCTACAAGTCATTAGAGAGCTTACCTCTTGAGAGAACAAGCTTTTAGTCATTCCTAATCTCATCTTAATCAAAAAACATGCAAAAAGTTTTAGTAAAACATTGATAAAACGCAAAACTTATGCAAATTATTAAAACTTATTTTTAAGGGGGGTCCCTGCCCTACACTTGGCAGGAACACTGTCCCCAGTGTTCGAAAGAAAACGAATAAGTAAAACTCTTTTTTTTTTTTAAGAAACTTAAAATAACTATAATGAAAGTAATAAAAAAAAAGAACATAAATTTAAAGGAGAAAAATTAAATTGGAAGAAAGGCTCCCCTGGTTGATAGTGAAGGCGTGAGGAGGAACCGCCCTACACTTAGCCTTTTAGGCTACTTGGCGTTATCTGAGATCCTTGGCAGGATAGTGACCGAATTCGCATGCTCCCGTGGATTGGTTTGAGTTTGGGATGGGAGTTGACCTTGCGGTCTGGTTGCGTCAGAAGTTGCTGTAATTGCAACTGCAACGATTTGTGCTCCTTGCGAATGGTCGAGATCTCATTTTGAGTATCCTGGGTCTTGTTCATCAGGGCTGACATCATGTCACGAAGTTCAGCCATTTCAGCCTCTGATGATGATGCAGGGTGGGATGGTCTGTATTGCCTTGGACCTCCCTGGTAGCCGGCTTGACTCTGAAAGTGTTGAGGGGGTTGGTTCCCCTGTTGCCATGGCTGCCGATACCCTTGGTTACTCACATAGTTGACTTCCTCAACATTCTGAAAGTTGGGCATGTCAGGGCTTGGAGCGTGTGGTCGTGCACTAACCACGTTCGCTTGTTGAGGAAGTTTGTTCATTGCTATTTGCTCCACCACTTTCTGTAGAGCACTAACCTTTGTTGATGTCTGGGCATTGCTCTCCAACAGCTGCTCATGATTTTGCATCAATTTGTCGAGTTTGGAGTCGCCCTCTCCCACTTGATATAAACCAGTGGTACTGCCCCTGGTTCCACCGGTGGCCCAATCCCTAATCTCTTCGCAAAGAGATTCAATTCCATCAAGGAATTGATCTCCAGGCTTCTTCAGTATGTCTGCACCAAGGGAGGAAAGGATCATGGTCTTGCATTGGTTGACCAATCCCTTGTAAAACAACTGAGATAGTTGTTCCTTGGTGAGGCCATGGTGTGGACATGTGCGCAGCAACCCCTTGAATCTATCCCAAGTCTCACAGATGTTCTCCGAGCTAGGTTGTCTGAAGTTGTAAATCTCGGCGATCATCTCCAGGGTGCGACTTGGTGGTAAGAATTTATCATAAAACTTGGTTGCCATGTCCTCCCAAGTGGTGATGGTACTGGGGGTTAGACTGTGGTACCATTTGCTGGCATTTCCTGTAAGGCTATGGGGGAAGAGAGCAAGTCTGGCGTATTGGAGGACATTATTTGTGGAGGTTAGGCTGTTTGTATGCTGTAGAAATTTAGTGACATGGAGCAAAGCATCGTCCGGATTCGTACCATCGAACAATCCTAACTCTTTTATGCATCTAATTTGATGATATGGCTTAAGTTTCTGCCATTCATCGTATTCAGTTTGAGGAAGGAGAGGAAGGTCGATTGCTGGTTTCTGGCCTTGGTTAGAAGGCCGGTTTATGTTACGGACGGTAGGTGTTGCCATTGGTGTAGGATCTGCTTCTTGTAGAATTCGTGTTGCCTTAAAGTATGAAGCAGGGTTCTCTCGATCTCCGGATCAAAGTTGGCTAAATTTGCTGGAGTACTAGTTGACCGAAGAAGCATTCACTTGGATAACTTCAGGAGGAGCAAAAGAAAATGTTATAATATTTAGTAAAAATAAAGGAAATAATAATGACATAATTAGACTTACTAAATTACAAGAAGAATTAAATTTTTGGTAATGCCGGACAGAGTGCCGGCGAATCTTACCCGGCAGTGGACTTCCTCCACTATTGCCGGGTTTATAATAACCGGCATGCTGCCCGGCATGACAAAAATCGAACATATCTTAATTAAAAGATAATGTAAAGGATAATCTAAATAAGAGTAAAAGTAAATACGAGATTGAGATCACTCCTAATTGTCCCTATAATTTACGACAAAAATATTGAGAGGAATTGAGTATGCCGGGTGACATGCCGGATCAAACCCGCCCGGCATAAGACTTCCTCCAAAAAGCCGGGTATAGGAAATCCGGCATAATACACGGCAAGTTCATTCTCGAATTCAAAATTAAAGAATCATAGTATAGGGACTATTAGAAGAGAGAAGTATAATGGGCGCAAGCAAGAACAAATTTAAATTGCCAAGAACTCAATACTGTAATAAATTTTGAGAATCTTTGAACATGCCGGACGCAGTGCCGGGTAAAACGTATCCGGCATCAGACTTCCTCCGAGTTGGCCGGGTGACAGACGCCCGGCACCAAGCACGGCACATTCAAGTCTGTAAAACTAAGGGCGAAAATAAATTAAAGAATCAAGAATCAAAGAATAAAAGAATCAAAAAAATAAAGAATAGGGCGTTTTACCGAATTTAGGACTTGGACTAATTCCAAGTCCCCGGCAACGGCGCCAATTTGCTAAACAGAAATTGAGGATAAAACTATATACAAAAGAATAAAAAATAACTAAACCTACAACTCTACTACGGGTAGCAAAATAAAACCCGGTCGGAGTATTGTAAATATATTACGACCGAGAGTATCGTACCCAAGGGACTTATAGAAAATTAGTCCTAATCCGGGCAAAAGCCTATTCTATAATAACAAGGGGGGAATTGAAAATGTGATCCTAAACTAAATAAATAAATAAATAAACTAACTTTGATTTGGGAAGGTTATCAATGCAAAAGGTTCGTATGACCAATGATCAAAGGTGGCAAGTCTCAAAGAGGATTAGGTCTCGCAAAATGCATATGCCGGATGTGATGCCGGATCCTCGCTACCCGGCAGATTCATGGCCTTGAACGTGCCGGATACTTATACCCGGCATGCCATCCGTCATACATTTCGTAAATTACATTTCCAGATTCGGTTCTGACAAAAGGAACTCAACATTCATACTTGCATCGTGCATAGCTAATGCCGCGAATACAACAGAATAATGGGAAATAAGAGATTAACCCTAAACCTTAAGTCTTGCTCCCGCTGAGGCGCAGAAGACAACGTTAAAGATTACCTAAATCCTAATCTGTCCTATTCTAGTCTTGTGAACATCAAATAGGATTTAGAGATAAGAGAATGAATAGCTACTTCATTCTACTTGTAAGAAGATTAGAACTCGGGTTAAGAAACTTGAAAATTCCATAAATGATCATAAGAGTTTTACAAGGAAATCATCCCTAACCAAAACCTAACAAGGATTCTGCATCACCATCCACACAACTACAAGAAGAGAATACAAAGGGGGAAAAGGAGATGTAAATAGCCTTAACCCTGACAAGGTCTTCTTCTTCTTTTGCGTGGACGGATCTGCAGACGTTCCTTGGACACCAACACTTGGAATGGGGCGGAAACTGAGATGTGAATGGAGTGTATAATGATGTTGAAGTGTATTCAATTGTAGCCTTCCTCGGCCTATTTATAGGCCTTAAATTGTCGATGCCGGGCGTCGTGCCGGGTCCCAATAGCCGGCACACGTGTTAAATGTGCCCAACTGCTAACGGTCGAAACCGTCGATGTCCGTGCGAAACAGTGCTTATGCCGGGTAGGAATTACCCGGCATCACACCCGGCGGTTGGAAAACACGTGGATCACATGTGCTGTCGTATGGTCAATCGAGGCAATTTTACACTCATGCCGGATAACATTTACCCGGCATCACATCCGGCAAGGCTTCTTTCTGTTCTGTACTGCCGTGCAGAAACTACCCGGCATGGAGTCCGGCTTCAACTGAACTTTTGCCTAGAAAATCATTCCTTGCACATAAAACTCATAAAAACATAAATCTGCACAAATAATATATTTTAACACATAATAAGCATAAATAACATAAATATAACTTTATTTAGATAAATATAATACTAAATCTAATGCATAAAATATGATAAGTCTGCGGCTTATCAATTTGCACCTAAGCCGGATGAGCATAGGAAGGCCAGGAAGTATGAGAGCGGCTTGAGGCCGGATATACGCTCTGCTGTGACGCCCCTGCGTCACAAGACCTTCAGGGACGTTGCTGATGTCGCCCTATTGGTAGAGGCTGATTTGAGGGGCCGCCAGTCTGGAGGGAAGGACCAGAAGAGGAAGCAGAGGTCCGACGAGAGCGACAGGAGGGATCAGCCTGCTTCTCAGAAGAAGCAGTCTACTGGAGACCGAGTTGGAGACCGCCCTGGAGACCGTTTGAGAGATAGAGGTGGTTCATCTTCGTCAGCTCCCGTTCCGAAGTGCCGGGTCTGCGGCAAGTTTCACCGAGGTCAGGACTGCTACAGGAAGTCTGGAGCCTGCTTCAAGTGTGGATCCTTGGAGCATAGGATCGCTGACTGTCCTCAGGCCGAGAGGAGCAGAGGTAGCTCTGGAGGTAGAGTTGGAGGATCTGTATCTGAGTCCAGAGATCGAGACCGGGCTGAGCAGAAGAAGCCCCAGGGCCAGGCCAGAGTGTACTGATGGCTGGAGAGAGAACCGATTGACTGACAGGTTGTCACAGGTATTCTCTAGGCTGTACTCTAGCGTCTTCTCGTTTCTGTTTTCTGCTTGTTTGACTCTGGAGCCACCCACTCTTTTATTTCTGCTGAGTTAGTGGGTGAGCTCGGTTTGCCTGTTGTGCCTCTGGGTGTTGAGTTATGTGTGCATAGTCCATTAGTTAAGGACTCTTCTATGCTTCTGAATTCTGTTTGTAAAGATAGTCCTGTGTTAGTTAGAGATAGGACTCTGTGTGCTAACCTCATCCCGATGGAGATGACAAATTTTGATGTGATTCTGAGCATGGATTGGCTTGCTGTGCACCATGCCCACATTGACTGTGCTGCTTCGAGAGTCACTTTTGAGGAGCCGGGTCAGCCTCGCCTAGTTGTAGCAGGGAATGGACTCCCGTGTTCGCCGCCAGTTATTTCAGCTATGCAGGCGTTTCGATTTCTGAGGAAGGGATGCCAGGGATATCTGTGTTACATCCCTGAGGTTCACAAGGATGCGAAGTTGGAGGAGATTCCTGTGGTCAGAGACTTCCCAGATGTGTTCCAGGATGACGTACCTGGGCTTCCCCCTATCAGAGAGGTGGAGTTCTCGATCGAGCTCGCACCTGAGACTCAGCCCATTTCTAAGGCCCCATACCGCATGGCACCTGCTGAGCTCAAGGAGTTGAAGGTTCAGTTGCAGGAGTTGTTGGATAAGGGCTTCATTCGCCCTAGTGTGTCGCCTTGGGGAGCGCCAGTGTTATTTGTTAAGAAGAAGGACGGTAGCATGCGCTTGTGCATTGACTACAAGGAGCTCAACAAGGTTACCATTAAGAATAGGTATCCTCTCCCGCGCATAGATGACTTGTTCGACCAGTTAGCAGGAGCTAAGGTGTTTTCGAAGATCGATCTGAGGTCCGGTTATCATCAGTTGAGGATTAAGGCAGACGATGTGCCTAAGTCCGCCTTCAGGACTCGTTATGGACACTACGAGTTCCTAGTTATGTCGTTCGGTCTGACGAATGCGCCTTCTGTGTTTATGGATATGATGAACCGGGTATTCAAGCCATTTCTGGATCAGTTTGTCATAGTATTTATTGATGACATCTTGGTGTATTCCAAGAGTGCTGAGGAGCATGAGGAGCATTTGAGGACCGTTCTCCAGACTCTGAGGGAGAAGGAGCTGTATGCGAAGCTGAAGAAGTGCGAGTTCTGGTTGGACCAGGTGGTATTCTTGGGACACGTTGTCTCCAAGGATGGTATCTCCGTGGATCCGGAGAAGATTGGAGCTATTACTGAGTGGGTCAGGCCTACTAATGTTGGAGAGATTCGTAGCTTCCTTGGATTAGTGGGCTACTATCGTAAGTTTGTGGAGGGCTTCTCCAAGCTAGTGATCCCTTTGACTAGTCTACTGCAGAAGGATGTGAAGTTCGAGTGGAGTGAGGCCTGTGAGCTGTGTTTCCAGGAGTTGAAGAAGAGGTTGACTACTGCGTCGATTCTGACTCTTCCAAAGGGGACCGAGGGTCTAGAGGTGTTCTGTGATGCGTCCCATAAGGGACTTGGGTGTGTTCTGATGCAGCATGGGAAGGTGGTTGCGTATGGCTCTCGTCAGCTTAAGCCATATGAGAAGAACTATCCGACACACGACCTGGAGTTAGCTGCTGTGGTGTTTGCTCTGAAGATTTGGAGGCACTATCTCTATGGAGCTGCGTGCAAGGTGTATACGGACCATAAGAGCCTCAAGTACCTGTTCACTCAGAAGGAGTTGAACTTGAGGCAGTGGAGGTGGCTAGAGTTGCTACACGATTATGATTTGGAGATCCTCTACCATCCGGGTAGGGCGAATGTGGTTGCTGATGCGCTCAGTAGGAGGGGTCCGTCTAGGGCCGCTTGTGCCTTGTCTGGGGTGCAGAGATCTGCTCTCGAGTTGCAGTGTATGGGTATCTGGGTCGTCCGTCCAGAGAGGTCTAGGGTGTTAGCAGCGTTGCAGATTCAGCCTACCTTGATCGACCGGATCAAGGCCAGCCAGGAGCTCGATGCTGGGTTGAGTAAGATCAGAGATGGGATTGCTGTTGGTCAGGAGTCTGAGTTCAGAGTTGCAGAGGATGGCTGCCTGAGGTTCAGAGACCGTGTTTGTGTGCCTGCAGACGACGCTTTGAGGCGAGAGATTATGCATGAGGCCCATGGAGCCCCGTACTCGGTACACCCAAGAGGTGTGAAGATGTACCGGGACCTCCGAGAGACATTCTGGTGGAGCAACATGAAGAGGGACATTTCAGACTTTGTATCCAGATGTCGGACCTGTCAGCAGGTCAAAGCCGAGCATCAGAGACCAGCTGGTTTGCTTCAGCCTCTTCCCGTTCCGGAGTGGAAGTGGGAGAGCGTCGGTATGGACTTCGTTATGGGACTGCCTAAGACTCCGAGGGGTTTTGATGCAGTTTGGGTGATAGTGGACAGACTCACGAAGAGTACTCATTTCTTGCCTGTCAGGAAGACCTTCAGTTTGCATCGCTTGGCTCAGTTGTATATGGATGAGATCGTACGCCTTCATAGAGTTCCTGCTTCGATTGTGTCTGACAGAGATCCGCGCTTCGTATCCAGATTCTGGCAGAGTTTGCATCAGGCTATGGGGATGAAGTTGTCGTTCAGCTCAGCGTATCATCCTTAGTCAGATGGTCAGACAGAGAGGACGAATCAGGTTCTTGAGGACATGCTCAGAGCATGCGTGCTTGACTTTGGAGGCAGTTGGGACCAGTACGTGGCGCTGATAGAGTTTGCGTATAATAACAGCTTTCAGACTAGTATCGGGATGGCCCCGTTTGAGGCTTTGTATGGCAGGAGGTGCAGATCACCCATCTGTTGGGATGATCTAAAGGAGAGGGCAGTTGTTGGTCCGGACTTAGTTGAGGATGCTGTGAGTAAGATTCAGTCCATCAGGGAGCGTCTGCTTGTAGCTCAGAGTCGTCAGAAGAGTTACGCCGATCAGAGGAGATGACCTCTACAGTTTGAGGTAGGAGACCACGTTTATCTGAAGGTTTCTCCTGTCCGTGGAGTAGTCCGGTTTGGGAAGAGAGGCAAGCTTAGCCCTCGCTTTGTGGGTCCTTTTGAGATCCTGGAGAGGATCAGACCGGTTGTCTACCGTTTAGCTTTGCCACCGTCGTTGGCTGGTCTCCACAGTGTGTTCCACGTGTCTATGCTGAGGAAGTATGTTCCGGACCCGTCGCATGTGATCGACTTCAGTCCGCTTCAATTGAGGGAGGACGTCACCTTTGAGGCAGCTCCTTTGAGGATTTTAGCTCGAGATGTTCGCAAGCTCAGGAGTAAGACCATGCCCTTGGTGAAGGTGTAGTGGTCGGGTCAGTCAGAGGAGGAGGCGACCAGGGAGGTCGAAAGCGAAGTGCGTTCCAAGTTTCCCACCCTTTTCGGGCAGTAGGTACGTTTAATTTCGAGGACGAAATTCTTTTAAGGGGGAGGTGATGTTATAACCCAAAGTTCGTTACGATTTTATTTCGTGTAGCATTGTCTTATGTTGAAATATTTCATTATTCAGGACAAGGAGGTCCATTCTAATTAAGCTGGGGACGAGGAAGTCTTTTTCCCTTCCCATTTGATTTTCTGGTGAGAATAACATCCTTAACCTAATTTATTTCCATATCCTCTTAATTACTCCTTTCTAATCACATTCTCACGACTCACGAGTACGCTCCTCTCTTCACTATCCTCTCTCTCTTATCTCTCAACGCCGCTTCTTCTCTCGATCAGTCAAGACTCCTTTGATTCAGCTGTCAAGATTCAACTGTGGATTGCTCCGCCATCGCGAATTGCTGGTTTCTTCGAGGTATAGTTGTCAAATTACTCTGTTAGTTAATTCTTCGGTCCATGAGTTCTCCCCATTCTGATCTCCTCTGCAATCTGATTGTGATTCAGCGTTGGTTCCTGTGTCGATCAATTCCTTCTGCTGTTGGTCCCTCTGCGATTTCGTTGGCAGAATCAGGTAAGGATTTGAATTGCGTTCGTCAATGGCAGTTCCAGGGTTGTCAGTTCTCTGTTTTCTGAGTTGGGGTTGTCTCTGCTTTTGTTGTTGGTTCAGTGAATTGGTACTACGTTTCGATCTGCGTTTCGGTCTGCGTTGGCTGGGTTCTACTGCTTCAGATTTCGGGTTTCGTCTGCTGATTATTGAGGTAGGTGGCTGATGGATTCGATTAGTGTGTTCGGCCTTGGGGAGTTTCGTTCCGGTTCTGAACTTTGATTGTGATCTGTCTAAGAATTGTGATTGTGAACTGTCTGTTTAATGCCATTTTAATGCCTACAAACCCCCAAGGTTGTTTTCTGCAAACTTGTAATGTTTTGACATTGTTTTGGTGCCTCTGTTTGTGTGAAAATCGCCTCTGTTTACTGGGTTTTTCAGCGCGTCCGAACTTCCGTCCGACCTTGGAAGTTCGGACATGCCCTGTTGCGCTTTGAATTTCTGAGTTTTTCGCTGTGTCCGAACTTCTGTCCGAGCTTCGATGTTCGGACGGGGTGCGAGGACGAGTCCGACTTGCAAGTCTCGAATGATGTCCGAACTTGTAAGTCCGGACAGAAGTTCGGACACATCTATCTCCTTCTTCTGATTTTGCTTCGACCTGTGACCGAACTTGGTCGTTCAGACACATGTTCGGACTTTACGCGTATTTGATTTCCGAAGAGCGTCCAAACATCTGTCTGACCTTTGATGTTCGGACACCTCTGTCTCTGCTTCTGATTTAAGGTTCGACCAGTGTCCGAACATTGATGTCTGGACACATGTTCGGACTTGGCTCTGTTTTGACCATAATTTGCTCGTTTGAGCTCCGTTTTGACTTCCGTTTGCGGGGTTGGATTCCCCTTCTGATTTCCAAGCTACTTATGTGCTTTCTGGTGCCTTTGGTGCACATGTGCTTATCTATTTTAAGCTTCTGTTTTGGGACCTAGTGATCTCTGTGTCTGAACCTTTGGATGGCTGGTCTCGCTGTCTCGTAGCGCGCTATGTAGGATCCTTCTATTTCACGGGTGATGTTCCCCGTTCTATTCATAGGTGTTCCACCTGTTCTGTTTACGAGTGAGGTTTCCTCGTTCTGTTCACGAGCTGGTTGCTCGTTCTGTCTGTATGTCGTGATCAACTAGTGTCCCGCTCTATTTTCTGATTCTGTCTGCTTCTGACTCTGTTTAGTCCTTTATCGTGTGGACTTCTGCTTCTATTTTCTGACGTGTTTATGGACTCCTTGCGACTCCTTCTGATTTGTTAACATTCTTAAAATGTTTTGAGCATGCTAGTTGATGAAGTTGGTCATCTACTGGGCATAGTTGTTTGCTCATTCCCCTACTCTATCTAACATTGCAGATTGATCAGCGAGGATCACTTTGCTCAGCTCTGGAGTTTAGTTCGTTATGTTATTCTGAATTCTTTTGAGACATTTGTATTTGACTTTGAGCCTTTGGGCCTCTTCAGTTAGCTTCCTCTTTTGATATTCGTTTGGTGGGTTCTGTAATAACTTTTGGGATGTTACGACATCATTTTGATTATACTTTATTCAAGTATTCGTTTTGGGCCTTGTTTGATTATCTGTTTAAGTTCATTTATTAGAGCCTTGCGTTATTATGTAATAATACGCGGCGTGTAATACCCCTAACTCCTAGGCCAGTGTTTGGGGGTGTTACACAGGTAGCTCCTCTGGAAAAACGTCGGTGTACTCCGACACTATGGGAATGTCGCTCCTGAACTTCGGATCCGTCCTCAGATCCTGGGCATAACAGTAGTAGGCAGTCGCGCCCTTGGACACTTCCTTCATCAGGGATAATGCCGATACAACCTTCACAGTCGGCTGTTTGGGCTGCATTCGGTATGATACTGTGATCCTTGTGGCTGACTTCAAGAGGAGACGATGCTCTGCACAGTGTAGTCTACCTTTGTACCGCTGTAGCGTGTCCATGCCCACAATTATGTCAAATCCCATGCCAGGGAAGACAATGGCATCGAGAAGAAAGTCTGCTCCCTTGATGTGTATGCTCAGATTCTTGCACTGTTTACTGCATTTGATCAACTCTCTGGATGGCATCAAAACGAAGCAATCATGGATATCCTCTGTGGGGGCATTTATCTTAGTATAAAATGCTTGGGATATGAAGGAGTGGGAGGCTCCAGAATCAAACAGAACGGTGGCCTCCACTCCATTAATTTGGAATGTGCCTGCAATTATTGAGTGAAGTTTTAAGGTTTCTAGTTAACTCTTCCAAAGTAGTTGTTCAAGGTTAATTGGTATACCTGTGATGACCGTTCCATTGCTCTTTGCTTGAGCCTGGTCCAACACATTCAGCCTGATCTCTAAATTTCCAGCTCCTACACGAAGAAATAAATTCTTAGAATTTCCATTCTTATTGAAAGCTTTATGAGCAGTTTAATGATTACAAAGCTGAAATTGTAAAGTACATGGCTAGATCTGTCTAAAGGTTAGGTTTAATCGGCCAGGTTTCAGGTGAGTCTGGTTAATAATAAGTGTGGGAGCTGTGTTAGGCTTGATTCTCTTCACCCCATGGTAAAGTAGTCTGGCTGCTCCTCCAAATATTAGCACATCACCTGACTTCAGGAGGATCTTGGTAGCAAGGTCCATCCTCTTCTGGTCACCGAATAGGAACTCCGCGTCGTCTCCAAGTGATATGGAAACCACTGGAACTCCTTTGGTGATGGATTCTTGGGATTCATCCTTATCTTGATGCAACCCTAGCTTACCTTCTTTTCCATAAAAATTGATGATGCAGACGTTTGAGGTTATGTCTGGAACAGGCTCATCCTCCAATTCTTGTGCTGTCTTAACTGCAGCTCCAATGATGGTCTGCAACTCTTCCGGGATTGGTGGCACCTCCACCTCTTCATAACTCTGGTGGTGTGGTTCCACTGCTTACCTAGGCACATGATCTTCACCTTCATGGTTGAACCGTTCTTGAAGGTAGGGGTGTAAAAGTTTCCTCCTTTCACACCTAACTCCCTGATCATGAGGATCAATGCATACTGGACTGCTGGGGTCAAAAACTCCCGTAATAGAATCATCCCGGGTCTCAACATCTCACACTTCTCAGGTGGGTGTGGTTTGGCTTCAAAGGGGATGGTGGGTGTGAAGATAGGTAATATAGGAAAGCAAATATCGAAAGCTGAATGAAAACAATGATTCTTATTAAGCAGTTTAGGATAAGGTTCACATCTGGCAATGAAAAGTGCACAATAAAAGAGGGATTTATAGTTCATCCCTTTTACATTAAGAAGGAAAAAGAAATATCTAGTGAGATCTAAAGAAAGTAACATCTAAGCTTCTTCGCTAGGATAATAGTCCTCACCATGTGTACTCGGGTCATCCCTCGCTGCTTCAACACGGTCCACCAGGTTGAGGACCGGTGCTTTGCCTGGCCTCTGAGGGTAATTTTGTCCCGGCCTTTGTGATTGGTTCTGGGCAGGGCGGCTGGTAGAGGGTCCAGCACCTCCCGTTCCACCTCTACCTCCTCCTCTTCCTGTAGCATTAGTAGTTGGGCCTCTAGTCGCCGACCCGGTGCGTGGCTTGTAGTTCTTGGAATCCGGGTTCGTGAAGCATTCGAATCCCCGGTGTCCCATCCTACCGCAGTAGTTGCACTCCACCAGGTTTCCCTTACAGTCCTTGCTCGGGTGGTCTTTCTGGCACCACTTGCAGAAATATCTTCTCATCGGGTTGTCTCCTGTTTCAGTGCAACGTTAGTGACATGATAGCATAAATGTAACCATATTATAGATTCTAACTTTTCTCACCCCTGGGTGGTTCGTAGCGGAGAGGCTTAACATTAGCATTAGAAGGGACGATGGCCTTCTCGTTCCCTCCCTTGAAAAATTTTCCCCTCCTTTCATGAGTCTGAGGGGGTCCTCTTCCATTTCCTCCTCCATTGTCATTCCTCCTCTTGCCTAGCACAGAATCCTGATAGGCAATGGTGGTCTCGCAATCGTTCGCATCATTAGCTAGTTCCTGTCGTTTTAAGATGTGTTAGTGGGGAAATCTTTGCGTACCAGAAATTCTAACTCATATTCCATACCTGTAGGGTCATCCCTCTGGTGGAACCGATCATAGTCATGATCTTGAAGTTCAAGCCGGTATGGAATTTGTCCACCAGATATCTTGGAGTGTAAGCTCCCTCTCCAATGACAGCAAGTAACTCCACAAATTTATTGTAGTACTCAGCAACAGAGAAATTCCCTTGCTTCAGCTGCTCGAACTCACTCCTCATCCTCTTCTGTAGATAGGATGGATAGAATTTAGCTCTCAGGGCCACTAGAAATGCCTGAAAGTCAAAGTTCGCCTGGGCCGTCAGCTCGGCTCTAGCAGTCTGCCACCATCGATGCGCGGGTCCCTGAAGAAAGTAGGTCGCTATGTCCACCTGGCGATTCATTGGAACATGCAGAGAGGTGAAGGCCTTCTGCATCTCGTCTATGTATTTCCCTAAGGTCTTCGGTTCTGGTTGGCCTTCGTAGACTGGGGGACGAAGGTCGTTGACTGCCTTCAGCCAGTTGAACTCCCGAGGACCATTAGGTGGTGGCGGTGGTGGCTGTGGGATCTGAGCCTGCTGCTGAACTAATGCATCCGTCACAATCTGCGCTATGACCTCTGGGGTGACAGCGTCGGGTCCATAGCCTCCTGAGGGACCAGCTCCTCTTCCTCCTCTTCGAGACATCTAGCTGGTATTGACGGTTTTGTTACTCAGAAGACGTATTATTGAGTCTAAATATCTATGTAGTAAAATATGCAATATTTATAACGTCCTAAGGACGGTTCGTAGGTATGTGAAGTAAAACGTAAGTAGTAAAGTAAGTATGGGGTAAAGGTCACGCGCCTTTCTGGAATTCTCACTTCCCAATTCTACCCCAGTTCCCCAGTTTTAAGTGCACCTATAATCTAAGTATTTCACTCGGCTTGTTTTCTCAGGTTCAGAGCGTAACTACGCTCTGATACTAATTTCTGTAACGCCCCTATTTACCATAAATACAATAGAAATAAAACTCTAAGGCGATTACAGACCATCGGGTTTCAAACACCCGGCACCAAACCTCACCAATTACAACTTACAATTTACAAAAGCTACGGTCTGAACTCGAGAAAACTTAACATGATTAAAATATAGATAAATTACAACAACTCTCCACAAACCCTAATACCAAACCCAGTCACTCATACTCTTCGTGGCTACCTGTATAACAATTCGTACCTGCAAGATTAAACCAAGCAGCCCACCCCGAAAGGGGTGAGTCAGTTCCCTGGAATGGAACTGGTACTATCTCCAAAACAGAACTTTAAAAATAACCTTTAAACAAGCAGTAACTTGAAATCAATATTTAAAACAAAACAGAGAAACAAGCACTTTAAAAATCACCAAGTCAAAGATAGCAAGTTAAGAATTGAGACAACAATAGAAAAGGAAAGTTAGTAAACACATTCACACCATGAGTTAGTGAGTATCCAATGCCTTAGTTAGATTAAGTTCCAGTTAGGAGTAGAAAGACCAAGTAGTCACCAGGACTAGGAATGATTGATAGATAATGAAGAATCCAATAACCCAAGAGTAGAATAAACCTGTAACACCCCATCCACAACAACGCACTTTGTAACCATCTGTAGCGGAAAACATAAACCATCACATTACTTAACCCATTGGTGTTACACGCCGTTAACCACCCACGTGGTTAACAAGGCTAATACATACACATTGTATCGGTCTGATGGACTAGATCCCCGAGCAACTACACAATACAATCCTTATTCCATTTCCAACAATTATTTTACATATACATCCCCCACTGTACCGAGTATTAATTAACCAATGCCGATAACAAATTCGGTCTTACTACACCTATAATACATACACCATTAAAAGGCTACCCATGTATAAACAACCACCCGTCCTACTCTCGATCGGCTTCCAGCTCCTTGTACCTGAAATAGAAAAGGAAGAAAAGGGTGGCCCCCAAGGGGCTCAGCACCTTTGCTGGTATGGTAATCCCGCAGCCCGCATGCTACCGGGCCACGCACAACTAATTGTCGTCTTAGCATGCGGTTGATTATATTTGAATCATGCATGTAAACCATAAACACACAACACATTACATGTACCCATCAATAGGGCTCAACAAAACATCCAACACATCCACGCTTAACAAGTCATTCATTGCTTCCTTTAACCCTAAAGTGGCTCTCCTCTAAACGGAGACACTTCCTTAATAGACGACACTTACCCTTAAATCGGGTTATCCTTAAACACCTCTTATTTAATCCGGAATTCACAACCGTGATCCACATACTCACCTTTTACCACATATAACTTCACCTCGCTATAGGAATAGCAGTACAACAATAACACACAACACAACGGGTACGGTTCTCTTAAGGAACCGACCCGGCCATGATTAGTTCCCTTTAGCCTAGAGAATGTTGCCAAACTCATGTTAAACTCGTACCATAACACGTCACCGTTTCTTTAAATGAACGGATAACTTAACACTAGGGTGCGTCGGATATAGTAATCCAATCACACCGTACAACCATTGTATGCCCCAGTAAACCGACGTGAGTCAGTAATATAGCTTTGGTTAAGCTAAAGGGAAGATTGGAAACCCAATGAGTAAACAACCATAACATACCCAAGAGAGTCGAACCGGGTATGACATCGACCCCCGTCCATCACACGCGTGGCCGGAACATGACCGGTCTCCTCACCCCCCATTAGTACACATATACTTATAGTTAAGTAGTTAGAGCTCCTTTATGGAACCTATCACATCCACACACCATACGGTATCAAACCGAGTTAAACACGCAAGGGAGATTCACACACTTGCACATAATAGCATCACACAACTAACTCACGCATAGCCGTGGTTAGAACGTTCCCAAGGTTTGGGTCGTTAAATCCGAATACCGATATCTCATGTGTACCTAGATTTGGTTAGCTAAGGTTTAACACCTATTTGAGGTTAAACGGTATCGGGACCTATTACGCCACATAAATGAATTACTATAAACTCATTACATGTTTTGATCTTACAAGGTGGCAAACACTCAGAAAAACACATTGGCATACAAGCCGGTGTAATCCGGTAGGACACAGGTTGCAAGAAAACCATACCTGTCTCCGGAGTCCACTCCACCATGTCCACTTATGTTCCTCGAACAATTCTTGAACAACTGGTACATTAAAGTTACCTTCATTAACATCGGGGTAACATGTTTGTGTAACGTCGAATGACTATGGTTAACCCCGTTTAACTAGTTAAATACCTTTACATTTTGTTTTACTCTCACATTTTATTCCAACTTCTCACCCACCAAATTGTCATTATAACTCACCAAACATGTCCTTAACAACCTTACAACATCATTATCCATCAATCCCCATCATTAAACATCATTTTCATACCTTAAACATCATTTTTAGAGTGGTCCGGGACTTGGTCCTTACCTTAAGTCCCGGACCAACACATTAGGAAAACCTTCGGCGTATTTAGCAGGGTGGTCCGGGACCTTGTACTTCCCTTAAGTCCCGGACCACAACATGTTACAACTCTCGGCCATTTTAAAAGCTTGGTCCGGGTCTTGAACCATGACCTAGGTCCCGGACCAAAGCTACAGAATTGTCAAAATTGCATTTTTCAAGTGTTGTTTCCTTAGTTCTCCACCTCCATTAATTGTATAAACTTACCATATGATCTTAGGTATATTCTAATGCCAAAATACCACTTCGATTCACCTTAAAACATTGTCCAACTTGTTACCCAATTTCCTTATACATACACCAACACTTATAACATTTGACTCTAGCTTTCTAAATGGTGTTTCTCACCTTTGATTACAACTATCCCAAAATGCTTTCTCCTTACCTTAACATCATCTCCCAAGCATCTTCTCTTACTAAACAAATCTTCTTTTCACAACTTCCTAAAGTTCCTTTCTCAAGCCTTAACCAAACATCTTTCTCTCCTTATTCACCAACATTACCTAAACTTCAAACAAACTTCTCCAAGACTTTAGTACATCCTAAAACAAACCCATTTGATTTCTAAAACCTCCAAGATAATGCCTAAATCCTTGTATCACCTTAAAACACCTTAACGCATGATTTCTTCCTTGGTAAAACATTTATCCATTCCTAACAATTCCTAGTTCACCCAAGTTCATTTAAACACTTAAAACTCCTTATACATTTTACAAATTTTCGCCATAGGTTCTCTTAGCATATCATCATTCCAAAACTCATAGTTTTCACCATTAAACATTCAAGATCACCTAAACCCATCAAGAACACCATCACACACAAACCTTCACCAAATTACACCA
Source organism: Limonium bicolor (assembly GCA_023374045.1). Taxonomy (NCBI): domain Eukaryota; kingdom Viridiplantae; phylum Streptophyta; class Magnoliopsida; order Caryophyllales; family Plumbaginaceae; genus Limonium; species Limonium bicolor. Next base: position 46,044,798 of record CM041783.1, on the reverse strand, counting down.
CAACACAATATAGTGCTTAACTTAAATTGCTTGGCACTTAGGCCCTTAAATAACATGGCTCTTAGGCCCTTAAATAACATGGCTCTTAGGCCCTTAAATTGCTTAAACCTTAAACACTGAATTTCCACAAGTATATATTGCCTTTGACCTGCAAATACACCCAACAATACATATGCCCTTAATAAACTCCTTGAGAGCATTTCACTAGCTCATTTACCATTGGCTCCTTAGGTATTTTATTAAGCAAATCAAGCTCATTTTCCTAAGGCATTTTAAACTACATTGAGATAGTTTGTTTACCTCTTTTCTTCAAGATTTTTACTTGAACCTTCTTGTTCTTCCTTGTTTGGAAATCGGCCAGAGCACTTGGTTACTTGCCAATGTTCTAACCAACACACAAGTACAACCAATGAGCATTCAAGCTTCATGCTTAAACTCACTTACAAACCCTAGGTTATACATATTGTCTTAACACACAAGGATAGCTGTTTTACCTTAGATCTTGAAGAGAGTTGAATATATACCAAGAGGGGACTCCACCCAGTCCATGAAAGGTTCAAATGAAGCTAGAACAAGCAAGGTAAAGACACCATGGTAAGGTGAATTTTCGGCCATGTACAAAAGGAGAGGAAACTTGATTTTTCTTTGAGATTCCTTACCTAGAGACAAAGGAGAACAATAATATGTGGAAAGGTGAGCCAAGCTCCTTCAATGGTGAATCTCCATGGCACCAAAATGAGGCTTTTGAAGATTTGAAAAGACAAGGTTGTAGAGCTTGCTCCAACTAGAAGAACGGTGGTCTCGAAATTAAATTTGGACCATGGAGCTAGGAGTTACATGTGGTCAAAGCTTGAAGATGGTGCTGGAGCTGTAGCATATCCGATGGAGAAGGAAGAAGAAGATAGAAGAGAGGATGCAGCCGTGTGAAATGGAGAAGGAAAGGAGAAATGAAGATAGAATTTGCTTTTGGAGATATTAAGTAGTTAAAGTAAGTAATACTTTTGCTTTACCATTATTTAGCTTATTAATTTGTTCACATGTGGTGAGTCACACATGAAAAACCGGCCCCCATCTTTACTTAGGGGTATTTTAGTCCTTATTGACCCATTTAATTACTTAACAACGTATGTTACAAACTAGCTCATTTTAGTTACTACTCACTAAAACAAGGCACATAGATGTGAAATTTTTGATTTCCCATTGACCTAGACCTCCAAATGTGTTACAAATTAGTACACATATTTATTAAAGAGTAATGATGGACATTTAGCCAGTCAAAACTCATTTGCAAGACAATTTTCCAAAAATGTGCTTTAAGACTCCTTAAAGCACATTTTGTATTTTAACTTGTTTTCAAGCTTGGTTTTCTTTGGTAACTGATTTAATATGTTCTTTAACATATTTATAAGGTATAGGTATGATCTTTAGGTGTTATACAAGGTTAACCAAGTCTAGAGCAATTATTTGCTTAAATTGATCTTAAGGTGTTTCCTTGTGTTTTGTTTGATTTAATTGTCCACCAACGTTCCCTAAGGACTTAAAAGCCTTATTAGATCATAATTGAATTTTACAAAGTCTTGGTAGGCTCTTTGGGTCCTAACCAAGTTCACTCCAAGTTTAGAGCATGTTTTTGCTCAAACTGTGTCTTAGTATTTTATTGTGTTTTACTATGGTTTAAACTGTTCATTGATGTTTTTAAGGCACTTTTAGCCTTTAAATACCATAGTTTAACATTTAACCAACATATCAAGGTTTGGGGTATTTCAAAACCCCAACGCCAAGTACATCCTTTTAGGACAGGGGATATACAACCCCTCTCTGTTAACTATGTCCACCAAGGACAGGGGATATACAACCCCTCTCTGTTAACTACGTCCATTAAGAACAGGGGATATACAACCCCTCTCTGTTACCGATGAAGACACGCGCATGTCACCCAAACAAGACCCAGCTCATGGATGAAACGATATCCAGAGTCAAAGAAGAATTACCAAGATTGACATTTCAAAAATTCCCACCAGATCATTAACTGCACCAAAGCGATACCAAAACACTCAGCCCTACAGAGTGTAGAGGCGTAAACCCCGGGCAGATAATATCTAATGAAACAACCAGATAGAAGGAACCAATAACCATGTATGTTGTTCATCCAAGGCTCAGTTAGTCATACAGGCTGAGTTAGTCACACAAACCATTTTTCCTTAATAAAACCATTTAGGCTCAGTTAGCATCTTTCAAAAACGTCCCTTAAGTCTGTTAGCAAGCATATGAGTACGAGAAATCGTACCTGGTATGTGTAGAGCAGTAGCCAAACAGAAAGTGCGAACTTCCACTAATCACCTATAATTAAGGTGTTCCAAGTATTGATCAGTTAAGTAGCTCACAGAGCTAAACACCTTTACTCTTACTGGTTAATAGTTTAAAGTTTACAATTATCCTCACGTAGTATCTGGGCCAGGTTCAGTTAATTAACTCTTTTGTTAGGCCCATTTCCTTTAATCAGGAATGATTTGAAGTTTTAACCTGAGAGCGGCCCAAACTCTCTTAGACTGTTTAAATGGGCTTTTGAAGTTCATAGACTTGGGCTCAGTAGGTTAGTCCAAGACCGTGTTACGTTTTTGCTATTTTAATTAAATTCCCTAAAAGGATTATGCGAGGTTTCGAACGTGCCACCTCGACTCAGTTCCAGGTTTATCTTGACCAACTACGCCATTGAATTTCTTGTCTAAAAGATACGTCTAATTTTATTTTAATTACTTACTCTTAGCCATGGGATTAGTTTAATTAAACTTTTAGGTTATCGTTGGCTAATTATTACAACATTGATTACAGACCTAAAGTTTAGCACAAATATATATATATATATTCTTCTAATTAGGTTTCCCACAGGGAATGCTAACATTATCTCTTAATATTTCTAATATATTTATATGCATATATTAGGATTTATCCCAAAACATTCTTTAAGAAATTTTATTAAATTCAATTACTTTTAATAACTCTTACACATCTAGTATTCACAAAGCATTTTATCTGCTTAGTTATTACCTATAGGACAAGGTATTTTATTTCTTTTAGCGATGCCTAATATATATATATATATTTATACTAGGATTTACTTAAAACATTATTTATGTAGTTATATTGTATTTAATTATCTCTATTAACTTTTACACATATTAACATCTGATATATGGTTTAAAAATAAGGCATTTCCTCAAGCTTTAATTAAGTATATATATATATGTAAACAATCTTTACTTCACTTAAAAGGTAATACCCAAAATATTTATAAACATACTGGTATAAAATGTTAATTTAGGTTTTCTTATTTTTCCCAACCTAAAAAGTTTATTAACAAACCATACTTTAATTTTTGTTACACTAAAAACCATATATTATAAGTTATTCTTATGAAAATTCCATAAACCTAATTTTGAAACCCATTTACCCTTGTCCAAAAATTCCTAAATTTAATATATAATAACTATAACATTTTAGACATATTATAAAATTTTTATTTCATAAAAATATTTTTCCAATTTATCCACATAATTCCATAATACTCAAAACTTGCAAAAATTAACTTACGTTTAAAAACTCAGAACCCGTATCAATTTATATCAAAATAAACTAGATTTAACAAGGAATCTGTGGTTAAAATTTCGTGTCAAAATACATTCGGGAAGGCATTTAAATAAATTCAACAAGTTAGGGTTTAGTTCTGAAATTAATATAAAAACTTAAACACTTAAACTTAAACGTTTTAATCTCGGCCGTCCGTTTCTTTTAACTACGATCGGACGGCCGAAAATCGTCGAGTTCATCAGCAATCTAAACCCGACACCCGAGTACTAAATTCGAGATTTCTCTCAATCTACAGAACGAAATCGAGTGATTCTTCCTCCATTCGTTTCGAAATTAAATTCCGGTTCTAATGACACCGATTTCACCACTTATGATGCGGTATTCTGCAAAAATCGATTATGGGTTCGAAGTTAGGGTTTTTAGTTCAGTTCGAAACTTGATTTGACAAATTCTCCTAATCTAACACGTAATTGATGAAATTAAGACATGGGTTTGACCGGTAATGTGATTACGAATGACAATAACGGAGCAATTTGATCGGAAACTCACCGGAATTGCAATAACGGAGGAATTCGAATTCGGATTCTGGAAAAGTTCGAACTTTCGAGCTGTTCACGAAGCCGACTTTGAGGATCTATAATTTACAGTACATCGAGTTAGGCTTTGTTATTTGGCTCAATCGAAAGAGGAAACTTAGCTCTACATATTGATAACAAGAACTCACCCTAACTCGCAACACACAGAAAGAAATTAAAGTCGAAAGTTACGATTTTATACCTGTGGTTTCTGTATGATTTTATGTGCTGCAGAATCAGAAACTTTAGGCAACTATATCCTCCAAACGGTTACGAATCAGACTTGGGCATAAACATGAAAGTTGTAGATGGATTAGAGATCTACACAACGAGCTATAGAAATCGAATTTTGGTTGAAAAATGAGGAAGTTATGGCAAGACGAATTTTACCTGAAATTGAAGGAAACTGGAAATCTGCGGTTTCGGTTTCACGGGGTAGCTACTTTGGATCGAATTCCTGGTTGATGTAGGATGATCTAGGTTTAGTGTGAGTTATGGTTGTAAAGAGGATTCAAAGGAGAAGAGAATGAAAAAGACGGCATTGAAAAATATTGAGAGATGAGTGAGATATAGCCATCTAAAGTTAGGGCAAAATCACTGCTAGAAGTTCCGATTTTTAAGCTAAGTGTGGGCGGCCTGTGACTGATTGACACGTGGCATGTTTCAAAATTTTGACTCTAAACTTCAATCTAGCATAACTTTGGCTAGGATGATCCGTTTTTTACGTTCTTTTTATCGATCTACATGGTTTTCCATAACCTATTTATTGGTATGGGTTTCATGGGCTGGTTTTACCATTCTCAAAAAGTCAACCCTAGCAAGGCTTAAAAGGCTTTAGGGTTTCTAGAATTTTATATTGACTTTCAAGTTTCAAAACAATGTTCCAACTCTTTCTAAAATCTTTATAATATACTTGGAGTGTATATGAATTTTTCCAAGATTTATTGACTTATAAATCCTATTGTTAAATTCATAATACTATATAATAATATATGGTAATCCAATATTTAATAGTTTTCTTTAGAATTAAATGGGCGAAATCCCATGATTTAATTTTCATAACTCCATATAAAGATATAATGATTTATTATTCACCATTCCATACTATAATATAATACTTAATGGTATTATTTATGGTTTTAATAAAAGAAATCCCCTAAATTAATGTATTTCAATGAGTCACCACATGAGTAAGCTAGTTTATAAAATAAGAGGGAAAAGTAAGATAGTTACTATTTGCTTTTAAGAAACAAATATCTCCTTATTACTTACCTCTCTCCTCCTTTCTTCATTCTTTCTTCTTCCCACCGATCTCTCCTGCTCTATTTCTTCTTCATTCACGTAGAAGACAACTCCATGCTAGCTCCACCTTCACTTGCTTGCCAAACACTCATCTTAGCTCCAAAATCAAAACTAAGTGCATATTCCTCTTAGTTAGCTCAAGCTCTTTCTTTCTATCCTTTCAAATCTCCAAGAGCTTCAATTTGGTGCCAAGGAAAACCACCATTAGAGGAGGAAAAACAAGTTTGAGGAGTCCATTAGCGTCTCCATTCTCTTAAGGTAAAGAATATGTAAGAAAAACTAGGTTTCTATCACTTCTTCACATGTCCGAAAATTACTACTCATGGGGCTTCATTTTTATGCCTTGTTCTAGCTTGTTTTCTATTCTCCAAGGGCTAGAGTAGGTCCTTCTTGATTCATATCCAAGCTTATCTTGAGACTCCAAGGTAAAACATTCAATTCAATACCTTAAAACACATTTTTAATCTAGGTTTATTCCTTGAGGTTAGTGCAATGTTTAGCACTCATTGGAGTCATTGGATATTGATTAGAACATTTGCAAGGGAAGTTTGAGTGGTGACCGAGATTGTGCAAGGAAAAAGGCTAAGGAGGAAAGTTTGTGAAGCTTGTAAAAGAAAAAGGTAAATGTCTTACCTTAAGGTGTTTTAATGCATTAAGGGATGGGATTTGGATAGATGATAAGTTTAGCTTAGAATTTACAATAAGAAAGGGTTATAAAACATAGGAGAAAGAACATTATTATATTGAGAACTTGTGACTAAGGAGCAAATGAGAAAGGAGATAGTTAAACAATGTTAAGGTGGATTATATGAACATTTATATTGCAATGGGAGCCTTGTTGTATGTATTTGCAGGTCAAAGGCAATATATTGTGGAAATTCAGTGTTTAAGATTTATGCATTTAAGGGCCTAAGAGCCAAGTCATTTAAGGGCCTAAGTGCCAAGCAATTTAAGTTCATGCACTATACTGTGACGTAGTGTAATTTGGGTGTATATTGTGTGCTATGATGGTGTAATGAGGATTTAAGTGTTTATAGTTGTTTAATGGTGAAAACCTAATTGCTTGGGTGTAGTAAGATACTAAGGAAGCCATGTTAAAATTTGGTGAAGAAACATGATGTCTAAGATGTTCTAAGGAGATTTTATGACTAAGGAAGTACTAGGAAACTTTAGGTGTTGTTTTGATGAAAAAGAGTGAGTTTAAGGAGTTCTTGTGAATTAGAATGACTTAGGTATGTCTAGGAGGAACTAGGGGTTACCATGGTGAATTCTAGGCACCAAGACCATGATAAAAGAAGTAGTAAACTTGTACAAAGTTTGATGGAAATAAGGTGTAAAACCTTGAAATGACTTAGGTGAGAACTAGTGTTTAGGACTTGTGGAAGTTTTGGTAATGGAAGGGGGATGAGAAAAGTAATGCTTGTGAAGTGGTCAAATTACTAAGGAGGGAACACTTGAGATAGTTGAGGTTCTAGGCAAATTACATGCTAGGAATGTAAGGAAGTAAATGCTAAGTGTTAGGAGTTTTTATAAGGATTGGGTAAATGTTTAAGAAGATCTTTGGAGGTTGTTTTAATGAGTGGTGGATGTTTTAAGGTGAGTTTAAGTGCCTAAATGGTATTAGGACATATGGGGGAACTTGTGGAAAAGTTTGGGATCAATTAGAAAATTTTTGGGAAGTTTCTGCACTGGACCGACCCAGTGGACCGACCCTGTCTGGGTCGGTCGGACCTTGTTAACCCAGCGGAAATGTTTCTGGAATCGACCGACCCAGGGGGTTGGGTCGGTCGGTGGGTCGGTCGGTGGGGCAAAATTTAACAAACGAAAAGTTTCTGGAATGGACCGACCCAGAGGATCTTGGGTCGGTCGGGCTGGCCTTGGGTCGGTCAGGTGAGTTTTAAAAGACGGAAAAGTTAATGGAATTTTCCGACCCAGGGGTTGGGTCGGTCGGTGGGTCAGTCGACCTTAAGACTTAAAAAAAAAGAAACTCTAAGAGTGTTAAGTGGTATTAATGGTACCCCATTAAGAGGTCAATGATGACTAAGAAGATTAAGATCTAAGGGATTAAGTTAAGTATAAACTTGAATGTGTAAAGTTAAGTTGTAAGATTAAGTTGTGAAAACTTGAGAGGTGTTAGGTGGGGATCATTAAGGGTTAAGTAAGTTAAATAAGCTAAGTGATGTATAAGTAGTTAATAATCTAAGTTGGATGAATATTATAGGATTTGAAAGTTTGGAACCGGAGGAGAATTAAACAACCGGGACAACCGACGGTGAACGGTACAGTTTTCTTGTGACCTTCTTGCTAACGAGGTGTCCCTCAGCTTGTGTGCTATGTGTTTACTTTCTATCACCTAACAAGATAAAGCATGCAACCGGTTTATTATTCGTTGTGTATTTATAAATACAACTAAGGTACCTGGCTTGAGTTAACTTGCTAACTATGCTTAAGTAAACAAATGGGTGAGACAAACACACTTGTTATGATTGGTTGGTTAATACCCGGTAAGGGTTTAACCAACAAGACTGATTTTGAGACTTTTGCTAACCGTAACTTGGGGTGGGAGTGAGGAATCCGAAATGGTACCGGCACATGTGTATTGGGGGAGGTCGGTATCTGAATCAGATCCGACTTCCAAACTAGACTTGTCCTCGGACTCGTCGCCTAGAGTCAACAAATCGACTCGACCACCCGGACTACTGTTTGAGGTGGGAGGCACATTAAGGATGGCGTGGGGGGATCTAGCCTACATCCCCAACAAATTAAGAAAGGTTGCTTATTGCTGGTAAGCGTACTGCTGCCGGCTAGGGTTAACCAAGCCCTACAAAAATAAGCAACAAACTAAGGGCTAACCAGTCTGATAGGAGAACGGTTGGCAAATATGAGAATAAGAGGTATGTGGACCTAAGGGGTTAAAATCTAACTCACTTACCTAAGAGGGGCTTCTAAGCCATGTATTGTATTTGGACTATTATTGGTCACTTGAGGATTATTGTTGTTTTACTGCACTTTATATTATGATTGTGTATCTAATCAATCTCCATGCTATCGACAAATAGTCGTCGTAGCCCCATTAGCTTGGGGGCCACGAGAGGATCGTACCAGCATTCTTGTTGACCCCCTTTGGGGGCTGTTTTTATTTTGCAGGTAAGCGTCCCATGAAGAGTCACCCTGAGAGTAGGGGCGGTTAGACTTAGATTGGGTTTATTTTTTAGTACGGGTTGCGCTTGTGCGCCCGTCTGTTAATACTTAAACTGGTGAAGGATTATGTTGTCACTTGAGATACTTGAAACTCGGTTGGTAGGTGTTTTGGTTGGTATGTATATTTTTGGATAAGTGTTGTAAATATTTAAAGTTCGGTATACTCGGTTGTTTAGACCGTGGCAAGGTCCTGGTGTTAGTTTATTCCACTGCGACGTTTGTGATTAAGTTGTTAAGTTTGCGATAACCACGTTATGCTTAAGACGGGGTGTTACATTAGTCGTCGTAGCCCCGTTAGCTTGGGGGCTTTAGGGGAATCATACCAGCAAAAGTGCTGACCCCCTAGGGGGCAACTGTTTATTTTGCAGGTGAATAGCAGAAGACGTCCGTCCTGAGAGTAGGAGCGGGTAGAGTACTTCGGGTTGCTTTTACATTTGTTACACGAGTTGTGCATGTACACTCGTTTAGTAAATGGATGAGATGTTAGTATGATGTATTAGGATATGAGATACTCGGTATAAGTAGTGGTTTATGGATTGTATTGTATAGATTCTCGAGTAATTATCCGGGCTAGACCGTGACTTGTAAGAGAATAGGCCTAGTTAGTCACGTGGGTGACTAACGGCGGTAACACCAATTTAGTACTCCCTCCGTCCCACCTTGACCGTCCTATTTACTATTTGGACATGTCGTTTGACTTCAATTTTTAACATATAAGATAAATTAATTTTGAAAATTTAAGTTTTGCATATGATTCCTTACATGATAAACTATATAATACAAAATTTAGTTTTATAAAATTATTTTACCTTATATGTTTAATATTGAGGTGGAAAAACGTGCCAACAAGTAAACAGGACACTTATGACGGGACGGAGGTAGTAGAACTTTTCCACTGCGATGTTAATGAACGAGATGGACTTAGGGCGACGATCACTTTATTTGGAGATGGGGTGTTACAACTCCTCTTCCTTTGTAAATAAAAAGATGGCTCCCTCCTTTTGTGTGTGTGTCACGTTTTTTCTTCAGCCCCTCTCCCAACTCTTAACTTATTATAAGTTAGTAAAAGACAAAAGAATAAAGTAAAAGCAAACAAAGTACAAAACTCACTTTTAGTCTCTCTCCTCCTCATTCTCTTGCTCTCTCAAGCTTAGTGCTCTATCTCACTAGACCCTTCTTCTTCCTTCAGCCTCTAATGGCAATTTGTGAGCCCTCTACTCAGCTCTCACTTCTCTCCCATTTTTGAAGGCTCAAATCAAGTCCAAATAGCAAAAAAATTACACCACTAGACTCCCCTCGTCTTGGAGAGCATTCCCCTCTTTTCAAAATCCGAAAATGATGGAGTTGGTCCGAGAAATTGCCATCTCAAGTTTCACTGGTAATATTCTTGTAGCCTATTGTACGCCGCAGTTCTCACTTGTAAGGGAACAAACTAAATATCTCTAGCAATTGTACGGATCACTAGAGAAATATAAACAAAGCAAGGAATAAAACTACAATCTGTATATAATTATTTGTAAACACAAAAAGGAAGAAGAAATCTCAAACTAGAAATCCATAAAAAACCAGAATTCTGCGCAACTACTCAGACATAGGAGACAAAGACATAATAACAATGATCAAGAGATAAGAAAACATCATCTAATTATTGTAGAACTGATGACGAATCCAATCTCCGTCTTCTGCCTCTGTCTTCAAGTTGCTCTCTGTTGTCTGTCCCTTTTCCTGTGTGCGGCTAGGGTTTCAAGTCTATTTCGTATTGTGCAGATTGAAGATATCTTTTATGTTCGGCTGATAACATACATATATATATATATATACAGTTGCCTTCATTTATCAAAGCGACGTGCCTCTATTTGTTTGATCTAGGTGTGCGTCCAGGTTTGCATACCCGGACCACTCCTGAGAATGAATCCTCGCGTGAGCAAATGCCTGGTCCGGGTTTACAAATCCAGACGTATACCCGGACCAGGTACAAAATTAGGCAGTAGGTTTTGCTCTGGTGTGGTCCGAGTTTACAAATCCGGACATATACCTAGACCACACTTAAATTTCAGCAGAAAGCTGTCCTTATGGTTGGTCCAGGTTTGTATGTTCGGACACATGTCTGGACACACCCTAAAGTGCATCAGAAAGGCCGTTTTTGCTCTCGTTTGGTCCCGTTTTGATCGTTAAGTTCTTGACATGCGTTCTTAAGTCCTTTTCTTCAGTATTTTCATCTGTTTAAACACAAAACCACAAGTAAAGGAAGTTCTTCGCATATAATATAGATTAACATATAAGTAAGAAATTTATGACATAAACCAATAAAATATTAATCAAATTAAGCATAGAAACATAGATAAATTCCACACTTATCAGTATGATGCCGATGTATAGAAGACTCAAGCTTTCAACCATGACGTACCATCGGGGGATATAGAAATTACCGTGATCACCTTCTTTTATCTTTTTTTGGAAACGACTAAACATGAACGAACTAACAAAAAGGAAAGTGCTAAGAAACAATAGGATGTCCTAGAAGTTGGTAAACTGAATGGAACAGAAAATTCCTATGTAACTGAAGAAAACAAATAAAACACAACAAATAAATCTATCAAACTTTGAGTGGGCTCTTAGGCCGAAATGAGAAAGTATGAACTAGGAATGCCATTAGACTATGAATGAGCCACTTAGGTTGGAACACTTTTTGGACTATGAATAGGCACTTGGGCCTGAATGTCTAGGACATAAGTGAGGCGCTTAGGCCGAAATGTTATTTGAACTATGAATTGGCGCTTGGCCTACATGTTTGTGGATAGGCACTTAGGTCTGGATGTTTTTGGATTATGAGTGAGGCAGTTGGGATGAAATGAGTTGCATGGATTAAGAATGAACTACAAGGTTGTGACGTGCTGTGCAAAAATTCCGAGTTTGGATTACAAACTTTGGGTCAAAACATCCGTTTAGTTTTCAAAATCATATGTGTCTTGAGCGAAGATGGATGAATCACTTAGATCTTTAAACACTAAATTCCTTTTTGAACTAAGAATGGGCCTTTGGCCCAAAAGGAACTATTCAGACTTAGGACTATTGGGCGAAAAGAGATTATTCAGATTTAGGGTTATTGGGCCGAAAGATATTTTGAAGCCTAAGTAGAAAACTCATTCAGGCTAAAAGTAGGCCTTTGGACAGAAAGGCTGATCTAACGGAAAAGTAATTATATTTCCGCTACAAATCATATGCAACCAAGCTTGTAATATCAATTATAGAAGCATTGAAACATGGAGATAAAGCACAAAAGAAAATCACATATATGTTAGTTAAACATATGCATGTCCTTGCTAGGTGGTTCCATCATTCATGGAAGGGTCGATCCGGAGAGATTCTTGGAGCCGAAGCCAAGATCATGACAAAGGGTTGGGGTTTTATGTGTCATTCTCTTTGTGTTTCCTTAATTTTTTTCACATCACCCCAAGGTGTGCGTCTATAAATGAGTCTTTATCAGACCATGAATTGGCTTTGGGTAAGATACTGTTCAAAGAAATGCTTTGAGTCAAAGCCTGGGTAGTAAAGGAACATGGTTTTATGCGGCATCCTCCTCTTTTTCCCCACTTATTTACATCACTTGAAGATGTGAATCTCTAAACAAGGGCAGACCAAAGCGTGTCTGGGTGAAATCGGTTTGCATGAACCCTCGACGCTATCGTATGATGCAAGAAGTTGAAAAATGATGAACATGGAAGTAAATTAAACAAAAAACAAATACTTAATAAACATTTTTGAGTCAAGCCCTATTATCTTAATATTAAACAAGTTAAAATTAAGAGATAGGTCCTTAACAGAGTCACTAGTTTGTGAGCCCGACGAACCTTATCTATTAATGATCTATTTAGGTTCTAGGTCCAACTTTTAACCTACGTATAAGACTATGTCATGTAACATTAATAATTATGGCCTAAGTTAGCTCACCGGAACCTATGATAGAGTTGCCACCAAGTTTAGCCTAATGAGACTATAAGAGGTTAGAATTTTGGGTTCAAGGGCTTGGTATATACTCCCTCCGTTAATTAATATCTGTCATTCTAGGGAGTGATTCTTGTTCAAAAATATGTGTCATTCTAGCTTTTTGACACACTTTTTTCCACTTTTAACCATACTATTCAACATAAAAGTAATTATTATCTAGATGAAAAAGTAAAAAGTAGGGGTACATGCGTCATTTTCCTACTTTCCTTAATAAGTGTGCAAGTTTCTAAAATGATAGATATTATTGAACAGAGGAAGTAGCTTTTTTGGGGTTCAATTACTTTCATTAACCTTTGAATCTATTTTTCCTCTACTTTGTCATCTTAAGGCTTTAAACTAAGGTTGACTTACTTAAGTGAGCCAACTTCTGTTTTTTTGTATTTATTGACATTTTTAACGAAAATTAAAAGGAAAAGGTACCTAGGTTAAACTAGGGTTTCGGGAATCAAATTAGGTCAAAATTTGTCCATGTCCATGAGCCGGACCTATTATCCGTGACCACAGACATTTAGCTAGAAAATAAATCAAAAACACAAAATCAGCAAAAGATAAAAGATTTCTGGCATTTGGGACTCCGGATCTAATGTTTGTGACCCCGAACAAACCCTAAAAATTAAGAAAACAAACTTAAATTAAGCAGAGAGAAAAGCAAAGCCGATTCATCAAAGTGCCAATTGATAATCGTAAATCCCATATGCATGAGCTAATTGAGGTCTTCAGAATCAACCTTTGTATTCCAAATAGAGATATCCATGTGTTTGCTCCAAGATTTAAAATTATTGTAGTAATCGACTCTATTCCTCACACATTCCACCATTGAAGACCAAGTCACAAAAGCGAGAACACAGAGAGAGCATAGATTTGACAAGAGACAAGAAAGAAGATAGAACCCTTCACCGAAGGAAGAAAGGAAAGCAAAGAGCAAACCTCCACCTAAGGAGGAAAGAAGAGCCTACCAAGCTTATCCTGTAAGCATACATGGAATTGGGACGGTGTTAGAGACGGGTATGATGGCCCAGAAGAAATAGCGATGTTTGGGGAAAGAGAGAGGAAGAGAGAGGTGGACGGAGGATAGAGGGAAAGCAACATATTTCTTGATTTTCAAAAGCACACCTTCGCATATAATCTGATCAATTTTGATCAAATTTAAAATAAATAAAAATAGTTTCAAATCGATTAAAATAAAGTTCAATCCCATTCAAACCATGTTCACTCGGTCGTTTTAAGAAATAAACAATAACTTTACAATAAAGTTATTATATGTGTCTCAATATTATTGGTCCAACGCATTAATTAGTTCTACTAAAATTTAACTTGAATATAGTCATAACTATTTTTAGTTAATCAGCCTACACTTATTATTAGTTAATGAAGAGGACAACAAAATTTTATCATCAAAACCTCCTTTTTCCGAACAACACTAGGCCCTGTTCATTTTGGAGCTTTTACAATTTCATCTAGTTATATGTGACATGTGTCTAATTATTATTAGTCCAATCAAACTTTTAGACCCCACCAAAACTCATGTGACTACATACTATTGGTTAACTAAGCTAGATGAAAAAAAAAAGCTGCATTTCCGGCGTCTAGTGAACGGACCCTACAATTGACACCTATATTTTTTCTTAAAAAAAAAAAGAAGACACCTATAGTTGATGACCTGCGCTGAAGATAACATCGTCCACAGTCGAGAATCACCCTCGAAATGGCTTGCAACATGCAACTGTCATGTTCTCCGTCGTCGTCGACATGCGCTCCCGCGAAGAATTCTGCACGGTGTTTAAGAAGAAGTCGTTTCCGATTTTGCTTTTCAGCATCTACTTCTGATTCTGGTGAAGTAGAGACTGAAAATTGTGCAACCAAAGAGTTTGTCTCCGAGCTCTCTTCCGGTTTCAACGGGTGCCTTTTTTTTTTTTACCCTATCGCTGATCCAACCTTCCTTTGTCTTACTTTGCAGTTGCAATAGTAAAGGCCGCACTCGAGCAGTTTTGGTGGAGAAATACAACAATGGCGCTTCCAGAAGGTCTCTTCTTCAGGCTTTCCACTCGAATTGGTGTACTCTGTTGTCCCTTTGTTCGATTAAGCCTTTGATTGATAATGGTTTGTCATTGTATTGCCTCTTTTTGCATCTATCCTTTTAAATCTTTGGCGCATAAGGCACATTATAAGTAAAATGATTCTTATGAACAAGATGAACACATACAGCTATGTTGATTAAGGGGCCGTTCGTTTTCTAGATTAATCTCCCACCCTAGATGAATGTGATATTAATATCTATTCTGCTTTACACATGTCACTCTACTACTTGTCCACATATATATTCAGTCCCACTCAATCTTTAACTGAAGCCACATGTCATCTCACTATTTATTAAACACTCTGACAAAACTAACCACACACTAAACGCCCATTTTGCCGCGTTCTATCGAACGCCCCCTAAGCGCTTGTTTTAAACTGAGAAACATTTGGAAGGACATTTTTTCTGTTAGATGATGGGAAAATAGGAATCTCGTTCCACCGAGTTATGCTTTGAAATGCATCCTAGAACGATGAATGACCTATATTGCGTGATTGGATTGAGGCTGAAATGTGTGAAGTTAAGATGGGACTAAATGGGGGTGAAGTTCACCTAATTATGGTAAACGAGCAGATACTGGTTAACGTTTCTGTTCTGCCATAACATCTGTATGGAGATTTCATGAAGTGCCACTTAGGTTAGATGTAATTCCCCATGAAGTTCACCTAGTTATAAACTGCTTGCCTTTTGGGATTTCTGGTGTTGATGTGTATCTGGGGCTAGCTGGAAACTCTGGACGACACAAAAACCAATTGGGCCAACTGTCCATTAAGTTTGGCAGGGCTACCTGGTACTACTGGTGGGTGATCCTGAGTATTGTGCTACTGGAGTTGGGATTAAATTTGTACTCCACTCGCTGGTAAATCATGGGGAAGGGTGGTGGTTGTTTTCACACAGATGCTGTCTTGAACATTTAGGATACAACATCAGAACCAGATGAACGACAATAGTTATTGTCTGAGTATCAAAATTTTCCAATCTATGAATTCTCCTCCATGATTCTATGATCATGAAATTCCCTTGAAATCTGGTTCTATCTGATGAGATCACTAGCAGGGCTGATTGGATCAGTAGGAGGGCTGATTGGATCAGTAGGAGGGCTGATTGGTCAGCTTGCAGCTGGACCAAGAAGAAGACATGCTTGACCCTTGTCCAAGCTGTGTGGGCCTATGAAATATTCCAGGGGGACCACCTATAATGCAGCACGTGTAAACCTGCTGCTCTTACCCCTTACCCAAGCAACTCCTTAGCTATTTAAGGCAAAGGAATAGAGAAAGAGGGGGGCATCAAGAATATCATTTAGTATTGACCTTTGAAGTCTAGGCTGGGTTTTCCAGAAATAGGCCGGCATGTCCTGATTGTTCCTTCTGCTATTTCCATATTTTCCCATTGTTTAGTGCTGTTTAGTCGGCACCCATCTAAGGTCTCTTTTATACCAATAAAACAATAGATTTCTATAGTTTGTTAGGCTCTAAATATTGGGTTTCTATCAATTGGTATCCAAGCTGTCAATTCTGCAAGTGGGTGATGGAGGGAGTGAACTGAGAATTGGTGGAGAAAAATATTGGTGCGTGGATGGATAGGATGCCGATGAATGAGAGAGAAGAATGGGTGAACTTAGCTAGAGAGATAGACAGAAGGTGTGAGTAGAAAATGGAGTGGATGAAGAAGCGTGAAGCAGAGAGGGAAGAGAGATTAAGGAGGCGTGATTCACCACCATTGGAACCTACAGAAGCAGCCATGAATACACCAACAACCCAAAAAATGCATCATACATGCTTGTTGGTAGAGACAGAAGGGTTGGTGCAGAAGGGATCAATGGTTGTGGAGGTGGAGCTGGAAGAAGAATCGGTCAAGGAAGATGAACGAAAAACATAAGAGACAAAACCGGTCTCAAAGGAGCCAGGGGTTGTAGAGCCAGAAAAAGGAAGAAAAAAGAATGTAACCATGATCATTGACGACATCTGAAGACTTACGAAGAGGAAGCCCAAAGGTAATTATGTCTCAACGTTCTAATATAAAAGGGAGTGGGGGGAATTGAGAAGGAAAGAAGGCAAAATAAGATTAAAAAAAGAGAAGGGTGAAGAGGAAACAACGTAAAAAGAAAAAGAAAAGGAGGGTAATCATTCAGGATAGAAGAACAAAAGTGGGATACTTCCAACTGGATACTCGTGTAGGATGATGGTGCACTGATCCAGGCCGAAACTCCACATGAATAGGAGAAGATACATAAGACAGAAGAGGAGAAGGCTTCTAAGAAGGAAGATCGCGCACCCATGAAAGCCTAGAACCTCGAGACAACAACATCGATGTCGGGAAAAGGATGAGAAGTGGAGTAGAGTAGACTACCAACTACACACAACTCAGAAGCATTAGGATAGTGGGTCGTTCGGATCAGTTATTGCTCCCTCCAGGGCCAAAGGATACAAGAGGATGGAAATAATACTCCTGGGCGTGACAATTGAAGTTAATCAAGACAGCCAAGAGAGAGAGGGGAGACAGATGCTAGTTCTGGTGGACTATTGCTGTCACTAATAGAAGGCGTGAGGTTGAAGATGACCAGGGTAGGTCACGTGAGATGGCCGCCTCTAGGGTTCTTTATTCAAGATGGGAGACAAGTAATTAGGCCAAATCCAATGTTAGCCAGGAGCTTATTAGATCAAGAGACTCTGTGGATCTGTAGTTGGAAAACGAATGGGCCAAAGCCTCGAATATGCGGGCCCAATGTTTCCCCACAATCCAGTATGCATAATAAGAAGAGGCTGAGGTGGGTTTTAAAGGGGAGGCAATTAGCACGTGCAGTGCTAGGGCAGCCAATTGGGCCCAACCTACAATTACCATGTGTGGATCTGACTTATAATCAGATACTAGGCCAGCCAGAAGAAGAAAGTTGTTTGACCCATTCTAAATCAAGGGATGATAGCAGGAACCCTAGTGAGACAATACGCTAATCAACGTGGACATTTTATCTTTCCAGAATTCTCCCTTCTTTAATACGCTGTCTGTTTTTTTCCTAATATAAGATAGTTTTGAAGGCAGGATTTTTGGTTGTTTGAGTTACAATTATCGGGGTTCTATCAATTGGTATCAGGGCTACTGATCCTGGTTTTAATGGTGTTGAGTCACCATGAGCTTAAGGAATGGCTTGAGAGGTTGCGGCGGAGGTGAGAGAGTTGAGAGAATCCTCTTCAATTGGAAAGCCTGAAGGGCTATGTCAACAGTTATGGCTGAAGCTGGGCCAGTGGAGAGCGTCACGGTGGAAAAGGTGAAGATATCTGGAGAAGGACCCAATGGATTTAGTCTGGTCCTCGTTGAACTGGTGCAAAAGGCAGAAGAAGGGAACTAGGTGCCAACAGGAACAACAAGGAAGAATTAAGAAGAGACAACAAGTGCAAAAAAGCGAGGAGAAAATGAGGTATGCTCGATATTCTGGTCTTGATGAGAAAATTATTGAATACAAGAGTAGAAGGGAACAAAATGTCAGATGCAAGAAGAGAGAATGAAGAAAATGGATCAAAGAGAAGAAAAGAAGGAAGAAGACGAAGGTGGGATTATACCATGTTTGATGGCCAGAAACAACGACCAGTCTAGCTTCCAGGAGGTTGGAGGAGGGAGTCACTGGTCACAAGGAGAGACTTTGGTTGGGCATCACAAGCCCTGTGGAAAGTGACGTTGCTGCAACTGCTAGTTGGAGAAGAAGGCTGACCATAGGAAGAGCAATCAGAGGAGGCGACCAGCAAAAGAAGATAAAGCTAGGTTGAAGAAAGACAGGATTACCGACCCCAAAACCACCACTTCACCGACAGAAGAACAGATTGACGAGAGGTGGCGCAGCTTGGCAAAAGTTAATGGTCCTAATTCAGAATTTTTCAAAAGAGAAATTACAAAACAGGAATGAGAGGGGTTGTGGAAGCTCCATTCAATCCAAAATTCACGGCATTCTAAAGAGGTGGAAATATAGTGGAATCAGAGATGGGGTTGGAAAAAGTGGAAATCGGTGGCAACTTGCATGTTGGCGGCAGAAGAGGGGTGCAAAGGAGCGAGTAGGGTTTTTTACTTTTCCTCACACGAATAAAGAAGTGGGCCCACAACAAAAAGTAACTAGTAGCAGCTGCTGAGTGAGGGTTCAGCAACAATACTGGGGCCCACTACTTTACCTACTACTCTTAGACCTGGGAAACATCACTGCAGCACATGGACACTCAGCAATAGAAGAATAAAAAAGTGGTTACTGTGGAATTATTCTTTACGAGAGAGGAAACTGGAAAGCAGACCAAGTCTTACACCAGTTTAGTGGAGGAAGTGTGTTAGACCATTATTAACAACGGGTTTAAAGATAGGGTCCTTTGAGGTCAAGGGAACAAAGCTTTCAAATTCTTTGGAGAACAGCATCACCAAGCAAGATTGTGAGAAAGAGAACATCAAGAAACCAGCATATGCTGCATTCAATAGGCCTCGCATCACCGCCACCTTGAGGACAAGGTGGCTGTTTACCCGGGAGGGAAGAAGACAGTGTAGTCATGTCACCACAAGGATACGAGACGAGAGTGGTCGGGCTCTGACACTCATGGTGTCACCAAAAGACCCACAACTAGAATTCAAAGCAACCTTAACTCATCAAATATGTAATTTATCCACCACCTTGAGGACAAGGTGGTTATCAAGGGGGAGTGATCTAAATGACGATCACGAATGGAATTCGACTGAGAGGGAAAAACTCGATGAAGCTACTTGACTGGAAAGAATACTCGTTCTATTACACCTCTCCTGATCACAGTCAATAACCGCTAATTAAATAGCCTAAAGCTATCCTCAAAAATAGCTAACCAACATTTGGAGGCGTTGACACAATTCAGAAAGAAACAGAGAAAATTAAATTATCTTCCCTAATCTTTTGCTAACCAACCGGAAGATTTATTCCAACAAAGACTAAATAATAATTTGTTAATAACGACTCCTGATCACGGGCCCCCATTTTTAGAAGAGCCAGCTCCGTTCGGCTCGACCGCCAAGTGTGGAAAAGAAGCAGCAAGCATTTCCTTGTTGTACCACTTAGCTTGGGAGGGGTGTTCCCCTTTCCGTCCAACATGGTAGGAGATCCTGTCTCCTTTCCCAGTATGTGTTGTTTTTGTTTCGACTATCTCATCTGCTGGCAACGGTAAGTTCCAAGGAAGTTGGAGATCTTTGATGGCCGGTAGGACTGTCTGCGGTTCATCCTCCAGCATGGAAGGCTCGAACAGTTTGAGGTTCTCTACGTTAACCACTGTGTGAATACCCATGTATGCCGGCAAGTCAAGTTGGTACGCGTTGCCTCCAACAGTGCGAATGACTTTGAATGGGCCGTAATGAATGGGCTGCAACTTCTTACCTTCCTCTTGGCGGTGGTTTTTGCCGAGATGTACCCAGACTAGATCACCTATCTGGAAGACCATTTTGGTGCGATGTGCATCATGCCTCTTTTTATACCGCGCTTGGGTGAGTTCCAGTGGGTGCCGCACGGTACCATGAATGTGAGGAATGTGGTCGATAAAGTTGGCTGCTTTAATTTGCTCGTTGTGCTCTTTGGGATCATCCCTTGATATGGGAATATGAAATGCTAAATCCAAAGGACTGGCTGGTGTAAAACCGAGACATACCTCGGCTGGAGCTTTATTTGTGGAACTATGGATAGCATGATTGATAGCAAACTGAATGAACAGTAAGCTATCGTCCTAGGTCTTAGGGTGTCGTGCATGATAGCCCCGTAGAATATGTACAACCGTGCGGTTAACCACTTCAGTTTGACCGTCAGTTTGGGGGTGAAACACTGTGCTGCGTTTGAGCTTTGTATCCAGCCTAGCCCACAAAGAACTCCAAAAATGTCCCAGAAAGCGGGCATCATGATGTGATATAATTGAAGTGGGAAGACCGAACCACTTCCATATGTGTTCAAAGAATAGCTGGGCGGTACCTTCCCCTGTGATGGTTTTCCGGCATGGCACACGGACGACCATTTTAGAGAACCGATCAACCACCACGAGTAGGTAATCATGGTGTCGCTTTGTGGTAGGGAGACCGCCGATGAAGTCGAGTGAAATGCTGCCCCACGGTCTGGTCGGGACCAGAAGAGGTGTGTATAAGCCATATTTGCGATTAGCAGGTTTGGATGTGCTACAAAGAACACAACAACCTTTGACATGCCGCTGGACCTCCGCTTGCATCCTAGGCCAATACACATGGCGAGATAGGTTCTGGATAGTCTTGGTGACCCCAAAATGCCCGGCCACTTTAGAAGTATGTGCCTCCCGTATATATTTAGTGCGATCATCTTGCTGTGGTATACAAAGGAGGTGGCCTTTGTAGAGATACCCATTCTGGATTGCATATTCGCCTGGTTTTCCTTGCTGAGCCGTGGTCCATGGCTGCCCAAAATCAGGATCGGATGCATACCATCCTTGATACTCTAGCGAGCCACTGGGGACCCACAGGGTGAACAGCTCGGTTTAATAACACCGGCAGCGAGTAACTCTGTTACTTGCTTTTTGATTTCGTCATTCTCCGTGATTGAGGTTCAGTACATAGATAGGTTTGGAAGAACGACATCAGAGATGAGTTGAATCTCATGTTCAATGGGTCGGTTTGGGGGTAAAGATGTGGGATCAGCAAAATGGTCGTGGAACTAGTGTAGGAGTTTAGAGAGTTTGGGGTGGTAGGGTGATGTATGGGAAGTGAGAGTAGATGTGGTGGGTATGGGGTGCTTGTCAAGTGCCCGGACATAGAGGAGGGTAAACTGCGAACCTCTGTGGAGAAGCCGCTTGACCTGGGTGGCTGAAATGAGATCCACCTCAGGTGTGGCTGGTGTGGCGTGGATGATGTATCGCTGGCCATTCTTTGTCCATTCACATTGCTGAGCGCGACGGCGATGGATGGAATTGACATCCCATACGGCTACCAAACACCACATGGCAAATGTCGAGGGGTACCACTTCGCAAAGTATTTCATCAATGAAGTGCTTTGTGATTGCAAATTTGACCCGACATTGGCGCTAGATATGTAGTTCAATGCCTTTCTGGATCCAACTGAGCATATATGGTAGTGGATGTGGTGTAGTTTCCAGGACCTAACTTGTCGATTAATGAAGCTGAGATAAAGTTCTTTTGGCTACCGCTGCCAACAATTGCGTGGACGATTTCCTGTTTGACCTGAATTTTGAGCGTGAATAATTGCTCACGGGGATCCGTTGCGAGGTTGTGTCCATTGGGAGTCTCCTTCGGCTTGGCCATTAGAGACAAATAATGATCCACTTCCTCCATTGGTGTGAGGTTAATGTCGTCAGTGCTGTTGGTGGTTGTTGTGGCAGTCCGTCGGACTTCTTTCTCCTGACGGAATTTAGCAGGGAGGAGTTCAGGGTGAAGCTTCCAACATTGTGCTTTGTCATGGCCGGCTATTTGATAGTGATCACAGAATGGACGAGATTTGGTTGGTGTGGAGACCGGCGATCGGGTTGTGGAGGCACCCGGTTGCGGTTTGTTTTTCTGTTCGATAGCTGTGGCGAGGGTACCGGCGTGAGAGATAGAAGTGAAGTGATGGAGGCGGAGTTCATGTTGGAGAGATCTGTGGAGTCCCGCAGTGAACTTCGAGATTTTTTTTGATAATTATTGGCACATGGCCTAGGGTGCCGCAAGAGCAAATTAAATAACACCGACCCGACTCAACTCTTACATACCTTTCTAGTTCAACCTTACACAGACAAGCAGTGAACTTCGAGATGACATCGGCGCCGGTAAGTGGTATGCTCAGGGCTAACGAGAGCTGGCGGAATTCCGTAGTATACTCTTAAACTGTCTGGGATTTTCGTTGACGAAGGTTATGCCACCGTGTCCACCGGTCATGGAGGTAGCCCATCGGGTAGAATTCTTGCCGTAGGAGATTGGTGAATTTTGTCCATCCGATATTTGCATCCGGGTGTTCTTTAAGGTGGGCATTCCACCATGCTAAGGCATGTTTTGTCAACTTGAGTCTGGCAAAGGCCACCTTGTCGTGGCTGTGGAACCCATATAGGGTGAAGTAGGTGGCGAGTTGATCTAGCTACACATCTAACTTTTCAGCGTTAACCTCCCCATCATAGGTAGGTATGTCGATCTTGGCCTCTACCTTGAAGGGGCGTGCCATTGGTGTTGACTCAATCGTGCGATCCGAAGCTGTGTCGGAATCGTCATCGTCTTCGTCTGATGAGGGGGATTTGTGCGGCGGTGTTCGGGATCTAGGTGTCCTAGATCGATCGTGAGTTTTCGCGTCGGAGGACTGTTTTTGGAGGAGTTGCATCATAAGTGCCATCTGTGCGGTAAGCTTTTTTTTTGATATATGACTGGATGTTCCAGCTTTAGCGGCAATATTGTGGCAAAAAATGCCATTCTCGCCGAAAAAATACAATACAAGAACACTAGTTATACAGGAGATTAAAAAGATTTGTAGGAGAAAAGGAGACGTAATTGGGAATCTGTAATTCATGTCTGCTCCATTCTATGCAATTTCGTTTGACTGAATCAGCCACATCTTTCCAGCTTGGTTCTTTGTTCTCGAACACCATATTATTTCTCTGTTTCCAAATTGCTCCAAAAGCATGGAGCATCGTTGACGACCAAAGGATACTCCGTCGGTGGTTAAGTATCATGCCTTGCCAGGCCAAGTAAAAGGCAAGGGGTGTTTGGGGAAAAATCATGACCACCCCCCACCACTGCAGCAGCATATTCCAAAGCTTGCGCGTCTCTCTGCAATGAAGTAAAATACTCTATCGATCCTGCTCATTGATTTTTTGTTTTTCCAAGTGTATTTTGCCCCTACCAGATCAGCTTCAATCAGTTTTAGTTGTTGGATCCATTCTCTTAGGTCTGCCATGCCTCTTGTGCACTGTGAATCCTTCCCTTTCTTTCTGTCACTGCCCTTTATAACTTCTTTGAAGTCACCAGCTACCAGAATTGGTTTTGCGAATTGATTGTTCTGGATTTCTGTATACATCATCCTTCTTTCTGCTACTTGTGTTGGGCCATAAATGAATATGATGAATCCTGAGAAAGATATCGGTTGCCACTCTAGTTCCACTGCTATCCAGCGAGTACCAGTTTTATAGCTGATTACATTTACTGTATTGGTGTCCCAAGCAACAATGATGCCACCTGAGAAGCCTTGCGCGGGGACTTGGATGGAATTCTTATTTGTGCATGGTCCCCATATACTGTGTCTGTTATCTAGTGGCTGACCACGATGAGTCTCCATGATCCCCACTAAGCCTACTCCTGATTCTCGGATTTCTTTTCTTAGTAATGCCCATTTCTCCCTTCGCATGACTCCTCTGATGTTTTGGAAGCAGATTGTGTTTGTCATTTGAGTTTTGTTTCTCTTCTACCCTCTTGCTCCTTCTCAGTATTTGTGTGAGGTTTTGGGGGCTTGCCTCTGGATTGGGGAAGTGGCAGTTCAGACTTCGCCCGAAATCCAAGCTCCTTTGGGCTGCTGCCAGTGTTGGGCTGAAAGAAGCATTCTGGATTGGATTTGACGTAGGAGTGCAGTGAGGCTGTTTGTGTGTGGGGGCAACTTCCAGGTTTATCACGGGTGGTTGGGGTGAGAAAGTTTGTGAATGTTGGACTGGGCCATGACAGGGGGTTGGTGCTTGGATGGTCACGTCCACCGATTGCATGGAAACTGGCGTGCAGGGAGATTGTGCAGAGGAGCGTGCATGGGTGGGTATAGGTGACGATGTGTCCCTAGTTTGTGTTTGTGATTTCCCAGGAGTGTGTGATACTTGCTGGGAAAGAGGAGTCGATAGAATAACAGTTTGGGTGTCAGGAACAGGGGGGAGAGGGGGTGATGAGAAGGATTGTTGGGACTGTTGGCTTTCTGAGTGTGGGGGCCCGAATTGATCATAATGATCGTTGTGAGAGGGAGTAGTGACTTTTTGAGTAGAATCCACATGGAGGAGCGATGGTTGAGTTTCAGAGAGAGAAGATCCTCGTACCTCTGAAGATGACTGAATCGGCAGGGAATTAATTGAGGCTATCATTGGGGGGTTTCCCAATAAAAAACGGTTCTCTTCAGAGAGGGAATTGGCGGGCTGCACTATCTCAGGACCACGGCGCTTGTATACATGAATGGTTGTACCTGCCCTGGAAAGGTCTTTTTGTCTGATGGGGCACATTCTTGGAATTTCCTCGGGAAAGTAAAATTTCCCTTCTGTCGAGAGAACGGCTCCAGCAGTTATGGTTATGCTTTTGAAGTGAAAAGCGAATTCATTTTTGTTCCCTGACTTTTCGGTATCCAGCGGTACCACTTCCCAGATTTTTTCAATCTCAACTTGTGGCTGTTAAGCACACGTCGTTGTTTGAGTAAATGAGAACTGTACTTTGCCAGACGGTGCCGTTTCACTGTTTTCATATTGTTCATTCTCCGTCATCTGGTGTTTTCCGATCGGTGTCTGTTCCATCGGTTCCGCCACTTGCGGCGGTTGCTTTTTTTGATTATCCTGGTTATGCTCGGAGATATCTTCTGACCAGAATTCTATTATCCCGATGTTGTATATCAGTCCTTCAATATCCACCGTTTTCTCCTCGTTGATGATTGACATATGATTGGTTTCAATCCTTGCATGGGCCTCCAGGAATCTCGGGAGACATCTCATATATGTGTCTATTGATACTATATTTCCAAGATGGCGTGTGACAGTGCGGACTGTCGATTCCGACCAAGATTGAATTGGGATTCCCCTAATGGCAATGGATGTACGCCTTCTCACCTTCTGATCCGTATGTTGCCAGTAGTTATTTCTCCATCCATGCTCTTCTCCTACGTTGGATGATATGAAGTTGCGTGCCTTTTCATGGGATTTATGAACTATCACATATCTTGTGCTGGAGAGGCATGTGATGCTTTCGATTTCTTGCCCCCGCATCCTGAGCCTTCCCATGATTTCATCAGTATTTGACTCTACTGAGGTGTTAATTACAACACTCCTTTCCAGCCTTTCTTTCATGTGCAGTGGAAATTCCAGACTTATGTGTCCTTCTGTGCACCTGTGTACATCTCTTTGTGGATGCTGTTGGGGTGGTGGTGGGGGAGGAGGTCTTTGATAGTTATGTTGTTGTGTCTCTGGCTGGGGAAAATCATGGTTTTTCCGGGTCCAGCGGTACTGTGGTGGTGGAGTGCCAGGAGTTTTCCAGTTTATCGCTTGTTGCGTCTGAAGCCGATATCCGTCCACTGTCTTTCCATTGGTTTCTTTTATGGCTCGTTCTGCGTCTTCTTTCTGCGTGTATTCTACAAACCCGTACCTGGTCTTAGTACGGATCCTCAGACTCTTAGGTAGCCGTATGCCCACCATGGGTCCATACTTGTCGAAGGCTTGTAGTAGCGTTCCTACTCTCGATGCTGGGCTTATGTTATCGACGAAGACCGTTGCACCTGGTTCAGATCTGGCGTTTGGCATTTGTATGGAGGAGGCCATTTTGTGATGCTAGAGAATGAGAGTTCAGAAGCGTTTGAGTGAGTAGAGGCTTTTGAGGAAGAGATTTTGTGAGGGAGGTTTGTGTGGGGATTTCTGCGATTGAGTGTGCTTCAGTATGCTGGTTTAGGGGCTCTCGCAGGGTGGCGGACATTGTGATTGAACGGGGTTAGAGACGGTTGGGAGGGTGCTGGAGGAGAGAGGAGCGGGGTTAGAGGCGGTTGGGGGGTCGCTTGGAGGAGAGAGGTGGGAGCGCATGGTGACAGATCCTGATACTATCATTACATCATCTGTGCGGTAAGCTGCTCTACTTTCTGAGCAAGAGAGGCTTCCGGATCGGAGGTATTCGGTTCTGTTTGTGGAGTTTTGTCTGCCATTCGTCGAGCAGTGCTGGCCGGTTTCCAATGTTGGACAAGAATGGATAATGGTTCTTGTAGCTTTCTGTATTGTGATTTAGTTTGGACCATAAGAAGATAGGTTTTGTGGAAGCGAGGAGAAGGATCGAAAAGCTGGTACCAAATTGATCTAAATGATGATCACAAATGGAATTCGACCAAGAGGGAAAAACACGATGAAGCTACTTGACTGGAAAGAATACTCGTCCTCTTACACCTCTCCTGATTACAGTCAATAACAACTAATTAAATAGCCTAAAGCTATCCCCAAAAATAGCTAACCAACATTTGGAGTCGTTGACACAATTCAGAAAGAAACAGAGAAAATTAAATTATCTTCCCTAATCTTTTACTAACCAACCGGAAGATTTATTCCAACAAAGACTAAATAATAATTTGTTAATAACGACTCCTGATCAGGGAGCATTGATGAGACCGTGGCTTAAGGGCCTGTGGGCTGAAAAGCAATTAGCGCCTATAGACAGCAAGAAATAATTAGAGTAAATTACTCGGAACCCCCTTAAAGATTGAGTATAATACAGTTAACCCCCTTGTGTTTATCATAATTATTGGTAACCACCTTGAGGTTACGGTATCTCTGACTATGAGCCCCCGAACTATAACTCTGTTATCAAAACGTTAACTACGTGCTGACCCATCAGCTTAATCACATTATTAATGACATTTTGGACAAAAAACACTGCTTAATCAGTATTCTTATTGTCCGAAAAACGTCAACCCTATCTCGAAAATGCATCTTAATTGGGATGAAGGAGAATTAGATGATATTGATTAAGCAGTTTTGTTGTCCAACATGTCATTAATAACGTAATAAAGCTGATGGGCCAGAAAGTAGTTAACGTTTTGATAACAAAGTTATAGTTCGGGGGCTCATAGTCAAAGATCGCGTAACCTCAAGGTGGTTACCAATAATTATGATAAACATAAGGGGGTTAACTGTATTATGCCCCATCCTCAAGGGGGTTCCGAGTAATTTACTCTAATAATTATTTAAGCTAGGGTAATTGGGGAAATAGCTGGTGTTGCCCCTTGTCCAAGACATTTGCCTCTTGCTATTGCCTATTTAAGGAAACTGATGTCTAGGGCTGTAGGCATCGAATTGTATTCCTCTTAGGCCACTCTAGTGGATAGGCGGGTTTACCCGATTTAGGTAGAGCTTGCTCTGATTTTTTGCTGGATTAATCGAGATTCTATCTCCACTTTCTCATCCCTTTCCACGTCTATTCATTCCTACATTTTGCTTGTAAGCCGTTGAGCTTCTGCTCTCTGTTTTTCTCCTAATATAAGGCAGTTTTGAAGGCAGGATTATTGGTTATGTGAGTTACAATTATCGGGGTTCTATCAGAAGCTTACCTTAGAGGCTTAGACATATCAGGGGCTGTTTGGGCCTAGCTGGAAGGCATAGAACAGGGGGTAACTTGCAGCTAAGGAAGCAGTCCTTGTCGCGAAACCTAGAGGAGAACCCCCGGTTGGGGGGCTGCAACGGTGCAACCTATACAGGCGATAAGGAGCCCAACATGGAGGGGAGCAATGTCTATAACTAATATCCCTTTTGGCGTGCACCACCTTGGGGACAAGGTGGTTGTTAACGGGGCAGGAATGATGAGATCACTAGGAGGGCTGATTGGTCAGCTTGCAGCTGGACCGAGAAGAAGACATGCTTGACCCTTTTCCAAGCTGTGTGGGCCTACGAAATATTCCAGGGGGACCGGCCACCTATAATGCAGCACCTGTAAAGCTGCTGCTCTTACCCCTTACCCAAGCACCTCCTTAGCTATTTAAGGGTGCGGGCGGCATTGAGAATATCATTTAGTATTGGCCTCTGAGATCTAGGTTTTCCAGAAATAGGCGGCATGTCCTGATTGTTTCTTCTGCTTTTTCCATATTTTCTCACTGTTTAGTGGGCTGTGACAGATGCTATTACTTCGTATTCTGCTCTGTAATTAATTAATAGTTGTTCCTCTTCAGGATTAGGTGCTATTATTATTATTATTAGTGGGTGCTATTATTAGTGGGTGGTGTTATTATTAGTGGGTTATTAATTAGTGTCTGTCCAGACCTTGTATATTCCCTAGACAGGTCTGTCCAGACCTTGTATATTCCCTAGGCAGTTACTCCCTAGGCATCTCTCTGCAGATAGATTAACCTTTCTCATTCCTCTCTATAAATATGTACAGATTTCTCTACAGAATAATAAGAGAGTTTTTCTGCATTCTTTCTTCATGGTATCAGAGCCAGCAGTGCTCTAAACCCTTAATCATCTCAGCCACTACGTCCATTGCTGTCCAGTTCCTTCACAAAATTTAGCAGCCTTCATTGCTGTTTTTTTTCAACGATTCAGCCTTCATTGCTGATCAGTTTTTTTTAAACAGCCTTCATTGCTGTTAAATCTCTTTCTCTAGTCCATTCGTCTGCTCTTCCTTCACCAAATCATGTCAACTGACTCCACCACCAGCAGTGTTACACCTCCCGCTTCTTCCAACCCTCATAAGGAGAATTTCAAAATGTGCAGACCTGCTACAAACTTACTGGACAGAACTATCTTTTGTGGACTCAGGTTATCAAAAAATACCTCAAAGGTAAAGGAAAACTGAGCCATCTTATCGATGATCCTCCTTCGAAGACTGATTCCAAGTACTCAACATGGGAGGAAACTGATTCCATGATAGTCTCGTGGCTTTGGGATGCCATGGATCCCAAAATAAGTGCCAACTGCATCTTTCTTGAGACTGCTAAGGAGGTGTGGGATTTCCTTCAAAGATCCTACTCAAAAAGGAATGATGAGGCAACCATCTATGAGCTGACTGTTCGAGCTTTCAACACTAAACAAAATATCTCAGTCTATTCAAGAGTATGCCACAACCCTGCAGAATATCTGGCAGGAACTAGACCAGTCTCAACCTCTGGTGATGAAGTGCTCTGAAGATGCCCAAAAGGTCAAGGAGTTTGTGGAAAAAGGGAGGATTTATGTCTTCCTTGCAGGTCTAAATCCCGAGTATGATCAAGTCAGAGTCCAAATCTTTGGACAAAAGAAGAACACCCTTGAGGAAACTATTGCTATTGTTAAGGCTGAAGAGAAGAGGAGATCAGTCATGCTTGATATCAAAAGCACAGAAAACCCTGGAAATTCTGCTTCTGCCCTTGCTGTTGGAGCTGCAGGGACTGCTGTTCAGAAGTGGAAGGACTCTAAGGATAATCGATGGTGCTCTCACTGCAAGAAATCTGGCCACACTCATGAAAGGTGCTGGAAGAAACATGGGAAACCGTCATTCAAGGACAGCATGAAGCAACAGACTCGCCCTCAAGCTCATCTTGTGACCGAATCTCCAAAGGAAGCTGGAAATACAAACCTTGAGTTGAGTGCTGCAGATCTAGAGAAACTTAAAGCCTTCATGAAGACTCTTGAAAGGAACACTAATGGTAACTCATCTAGTCAGTCTTCTCATGCCTTCTCAGGTAATCCTTCTTTCTCTTTTTGTTGTGTGTTTCAGACACAACACCTACCAAAGATTGGATACTTGATTCGGGTGCCACTGATCACATGACCTATTCCAAAGAATTCTTTCAGACCTATCTACCCACCACAAAACAAATCATAACTGCCAATGGTTCTCTAGCTGTTGCTGCAGGACAAGGATCCATCCACATTTCAAACAACCTGAACCTGACATCAGCCTTACATGCACCTAGCTTATCAGTCAATCTGATGTCTATTTCTAAACTCACTAAGGATCTTAATTGCTATGCTATTTTCTCTCCTTCTGATTGTGTTTTACAGGACTTAACCTCGGGGAGGAAGATTGGACATGCTAAGGAAAGGAATGGATTGTATTTTCTGGAGCAAACAAATGAAAATCAGTCAAAAGCAAACCAGTCCCAAATTTTCTCCTCTACCACCACTGAAAAAACCATCTGGCTGCTCCACCATAGATTAGGACACCCTCCTTTTTCCCTTTTGAAACTCATGTATCCTGATCTGTTTCAAGGAAAAAATGTGACTAATTTTCTTTGTGAAGTGTGTGCAAAAGCTAAACACACTAGAGCCTCTTTTCCTTTAAGTAATACAAGAAGTACTGCTCCATTTCAGCTTATTCACAGTGACATTTGGGGACCTGCCCCGGTTGCAAATATTTCTGGTGCAAGATGGTTTCTTACCTTTATTGATGATTGCACTAGAACAACTTGGGTTTACCTCTTAAAAAACAAATTCGAAGTCAGCGATTGTATTCCCATTTTCTGCCATATGATTCACAATCAGTTCAACACAAAAATCCATAAATTCAGAACTGATAATGCAAAGGATTATTTCAATCACACATTAACTCATTTCTTTCAAACTCAAGGCATTATTCATGAATCATCTTGTGTCTACACTCCCCAACAGAATGGGGTGGCTGAAAGGAAAAACAGACACATCCTTGAAGTTGCCCGCACCCTTTTGTTTCAGGCTAATACACCTAAACAATTCTGGGGAGAAGCTGTTTTGACAGCCACTTTTCTAATTAATAGGCTGCCTTCTCGTGTCATAAACTACAAAAGTCCTCTAGCCCTTCTCAAAGCTTTTTATCCCCATTTCTGTCCAACACATGGGCTTGAGCCCAAAGTCTTTGGAAGTACCGCTTTTGTTCATGTCCACAACCCTCAAAGAGGGAAACTTGATCCTCGCTCCATTAAGTGCATCTTTCTCGGTTACTCTACAACCCAAAAGGGCTACAAATGCTATCATCCTACCACAAGAAAAATCTTTGTCACCATTGATGTCACCTTTGATGAGTCAAAACCTTTCTTTTGTGACTCTGCTGATACTGAACATACACCGCATGCAGCTGATACTGAACATACACCACATTCTCCACATCCAACCTTTGAGCCACTTCAACCTTTGATCTTGCCCACAGAGATACACCTCTACCACCTGTTCAATCAACTAACACACCAGCTGAAACTGCACAGCCACCCTTCTTCTTTCCTCTACGTATCACAGAAAGAAGCACCTTCCTGAGCAGCAGCATGACCAAGTTACCTCCCTGCAGGAAAGTTCTGAAGATGCAACATCAGAAAATAGGGTAAGCAATCTCTCATCTCCTTCTCTTTCATCTAACACTTCTGATATAGACATTCATCTGCCTGTGGCCCTAAGAAAAGGGACTCGTGAATGCACAAAAAGACCTTTGTACCCATTAGCCAAATACACTTCCACTCACAAACTTTCTCCTGCACACAAAACTTTTCTCAGCAAGATCCAAGAACTATCTATACCCAAACATGTGTCTGAAGCATTTCAACACAAAGAATGGAGGGAAGCCATGAAAGAAGAGATGGCTGCTCTAGAGAGAAACCATACTTGGGAAATTGTGGATAAACCTGCTGGAAAGAATGTGGTGGACTGCAAGTGGGTCTATACTCTCAAATATAAAGCTGATGGCAGTTTGGAGAGATATAAGGCTCGTCTTGTGGCCAAAGGTTTTACTCAAGCCTATGGTATAGATTATGTTGAGACATTTGCTCCTGTTGCGAAAATGAATACTGTGAGAATTCTTTTATCTCTCGCTGCTCACTTTGATTGGAGTTTGTCACAGTTTGATGTCAAGAATGCTTTCCTCCATGGGGACCTTCAAGAGGAAATATACATGAAGATTCCACCAGGCTTCACTCCACCATCAGCAAACAAAGTATGCAGGTTAAAAAAGGCCCTTTATGGTCTTAAACAATCCCCTCGTGCCTGGTTTGGTAGATTTACTAGTGTAATGAGGAAGGCAGGTTACAAACAGAGCCAAGGAGACCACACTTTGTTTTTGAAGCACTCTCCTTCAGGAAAGGTAACCATATTGCTAGTTTATGTGGATGACATCATTGTAACAGGAGATGATATGGGGGAAAGAGAGCAACTAGAAAGGAAAATGAAGGCAGAATTTGAAATTAAAACTTTGGGCAAGCTGAAATACTTTCTAGGAATTGAGGTGGCTCGCTCATCCCAAGGAATATTTATCTCTCAGCAGAAATATATAATTGATCTGTTAAAAGAAACAGGTAAGAGTGGATGCAAGCCAGCTCGAACACCCATTGACCCTAATCATAAGATGGGAACTGCCCTTGATGATCCTGTTGTGGATAAGGGAATGTATCAAAGACTGTGTGGGAAACTGATCTACTTATCCCATACAAGACCAGATATTGCTTACCCAGTTTCAGTAATCAGTCAGTTCATGCATGATCCAAGGGAACCCATCTCACTGCAGCCTACAGAATTCTGCACTATCTTAAAGGTTGTCCAGGGAAAGGGATCCTATTTAAACGTGACAACGCCCTAACTCTAGAAGCCTTCACAGACGCAGACTATGCAGGATCCGTGACAGATAGAAGATCTACTTCAGGATATTGTGTGTTCTTGGCAGGAAATCTTGTGATATGGAGAAGCAAGAAACAAAGCGTAGTGGCTAGATCCTCAGCAGAGTCTGAGTTTCGATCTCTTGCACATGGTTTGTGTGAGTTACTCTGGTGCCAAATTATTTTGAATGAGCTGAAGCTGAAGTGGGAAGGATCAATGAAATTAAGATGTGATAACCAGTCAGCTATCAAAATTGCGAAGAACCCAGTCCACCATGACAAGACCAAACACATTGACATCGACAGACACTTCATTCGAGAAAAACTTGAGCAGGGAATGATTGATTTGTCGTATATCTCTTCAGAGAAACAGGTTGCGGACGTGCTCACAAAAGGACTTCATAGTACTCGGTTTCATCATCTAATTTCCAAGCTTGGAATGGATGACATTCACCATTCAGCTTGAGGGGGAGTGTTGACAGATGCTATTACTTCGTATTCTGCTCTGTAATTAATTAATAGTTGTTCCTCTTCAGGATTAGGTGCTATTATTATTATTATTAGTGGGTGCTATTATTAGTGGGTGGTGTTATTATTAGTGGGTTATTAATTAGTGTCTGTCCAGACCTTGTATATTCCCTAGACAGGTCTGTCCAGACCTTGTATATTCCCTAGGCAGTTACTCCCTAGGCATCTCTCTGCAGATAGATTAACCTTTCTCATTCCTCTCTATAAATATGTACAGATTTCTCTACAGAATAATAAGAGAGTTTTTCTGCATTCTTTCTTCATGGGCACCCATCTAAGGTCTCGGTTTTATACCGATGAAACAGTAGCTTTCTATTGTTTGTAAGGCTCCAAATATTGGGTTGCTATCACTATCCCACCCAACACTCAACCTTAAAAGGTATACCCATTACCAAAAATTAGAGATTGTAAGGATAGTGCAGGGTGTGGTGTGCTGACATCATCAGGCCCAGTTGCAGCCTGTACTCTAGCCCAGTGCTGTTAGTGAAGAAGAAAAATCGAGAGTGGAGGTTTTGCGTGGACTACAGGGCTCTTAATGGCATCACCATCCCTGACAAATTTCCCCTTCCTACCATCGATTAGCTGCTAGGTGAACTTCATTGAGCAACAGTCTAAATCTATGATCCAGATGTAGAGAAGATTGCTTTTTGCACCAATGATGACCATTACAAGTTTCTAGTAATCTTCTTTTATTATTCCCAAAACAGGGTGAAGTTATTCATCATGTTTAACCTCAATCCAAACGCTCTAGTTGATTCTTCTGCTAGGTTCTCAATGTTGAAAACTCCGACATTTGAAAGGTTGGAAGAACCCAAATGAATGGATTATCTTTCTCTCAGTGGAGGATATTGGTTTGTACGGGACAAAAAGTTAAAGAAATAGATTTTAGCTTTTCTGATTTAGTCGGTAATACCTTTTTTGGGCATTGTGGAATAACTAATGTGTATTTGTTATATATAAAAGCTGTTGACCATCATACACCAGTAGCCTAATTCTATTGCTTTCTCTTATTGAATGATTGGACAAAGAAAAAAGAGGCCCAACTAGTATAAATCTGCTGCTATCATTCTTTTCGTAATTTACTTTGGCTTGTATTTGCTGTGCTTAACTAATTGAGGTCTTCTTTTTATGCTGGATTGTTATAAAGCAGGTATTACTTGGATGGAGAATCATGTTTAAGGACTATCCTTGACGAACAAATAGTGCTTGACACTGATGAGCTGCAACTCACACACCCTCGCAGTTTATTAACCTTGCTTCCGGTTATCGTTAAGGATTTTATATTACCTGCTGGCTTCCCAGGTAAGTATGTTGAAAATTAGTTATCTTGTTTTAATTGGACTGATTAGAAGGACTTGAAAAGAAAGAAGCTCTTGACATGCTTCGTTTTTCTGCATTTGATTAGTCCTTCACGTCATGAGATGACCAATACACGGGTTCATATCATAGGAGTGATTTTTTAGGAGGACAGCAGTTCTTATATCACATTTATTTTATTTCTTATTTGTTTTTGAATGTGGAAAAAGAGGGTTTGTCCCTTGACTGATGTTTTATTTTTATACCAGGATCCGTTTCTGAAGATTACTTGGAGTACATGTTATGGCAATTCCCTACAAACATTACTGGGTGGGTTTGTCACACCTTGGTCACATCAAGCCTTCTCAAGGCATGCCTTCTTATGCCAAATAGCATCACTTGTCTAACCTTATAAATCAAGTCATTGCCACTGACTTGGTTGAGCTATTATCTATTTAGGATTTGATGATTGTGCTTTCCTTAGGGATCCATTGATCCACCTCAGATGTATATGTTCTCATTTAATGGACTAGGATTTTGATATCTCATTCCATTTTGTAAAAAAATGAGGAGTTTGGTTACTAAGTTGAGTACATAATAGTAAAACTAATTAGTATGTTGTGAACCAAGCCCCAGCAACTTAGGACTAGGGTTATTGAGGAGTTTAGTTAGTAAGCTGAGAACTTAAAAGTTAATTGAATTTGTTACCTGTCCTATGGTGAATAGGCCTTTTAGCAGGACTAGAGAGAGGAAGATAGGCTGTTAGTTATCAGAACTGAACAGGCACCTACATCTAGATTTTGTGACCTGTTTCAATTCATGTTTGATTTGGTGTAGCACCTTGATTTTACTCTCAAATTTGTTGCGTATTAAGCATGCACTAATTAATAAATGGTGTAGGCTGTAGGTATTGGATCTTTTCCAGGAACTGCTGCGGCTGCGGCTGCTGCAATAAGGTGCGTTCTCAAACATGTACCTGTATTTATTTGATTTGTATCTCTTTGTATGTTTTAAGTGTTTCATTATTTTTTTTCTTTTTCTTTATGTGACAGAGTGCGTGAGTTTCTTTATTGTGTTTGATCTGCAAGTGACCAACATCACCAGTATCCCTTATGTAGGTGGGTGTCAAAGGATGGCATTGGAGCTGTTGGGCGGCTAATAATTGGTCTGAAACCTATAGAGGAGTCTTGATGGAAGAAAGCGTTTCTTCTGTGTATAATCAGTAACAGTACTATCTTTTCAGGTGGGAGGTTTGGAACTATCTTTGACGATGATCCTAAACAATGGCGCATGTATGCTGATTTTATTGGCAGTGCTGGAAGGTCTGTAGCTGTTAAGCATATTCTTACAGAATATTGGATTTTCAAATGCTTATCAGAGTCCATGTTCTTCTATCACCCTGCAGCATCTTTGATCTGAGTACACCGCTTTACCCAGCCTACTTCCTACTACTTGCTTCGCTTGGAAATCTTACAACGGTATCTCTTTTTTCCCTCAGTTGTTGGTATTCACGAGCCTCTGTAGATACTTGCATTTTGATCTAAGAATTATTATTTGTCCTTCTGTACATGCTTTGATTCGTTTGATTGATTCAATCCCTATTTTCCTGCTTTATCCTTGATTTAATCCCAGTCTCTGCAATATCTGAAGAGAAATGAGAGGAATCGTGTGTTTATTATTTTGAGAACAGGTACATATTTATACAAGGGGTAGAATATTCTAGAGAGAAGATAAAGGATGAAACGGTTGGTTTTCCTGACTGTTGGAATACCCCACTATCTAGGAAACATCATAATTAAATAATCCACCTAATAAGTAACTAATTACAGGGAAATACAAATGGACAGAATACAAACAGATTAAACAGAATGCATCTAATATTAATAACAATGTTAATGACAACTGTTCAACACTCCCCCTCAAGCTGAATGGTGTATGTCATCCATTCCTAGCTTGGAAATCAATTGTTGAAATCGAGAGCTGTGAAGACCTTTTGTTAGCACATTTGTATTCTGTTTCTCTGAAGAGATATAACTCAAATCAACAATTCTTTGTTCAAGTTTTTCTCTAATGAAATGTCGATCTATCTCAATATGCTTGGTCTTTTCATGCTGAACAGGATATCTAGCTATCTTGATGGCTGATTGGTTGTCGCACTTCAGCTTCATAGCTCCCTTCCATTTTATTTTTTGATCATTTAGAATAATCTGGCACCATAGTAGTTCACCTAAACCCTGTGCAAGAGAACGAAACTTAGATTCAGCTGATGATCTAGCAACAACACTTTGCTTTTTACTTCGTCATATTACTGGATTTCCCGCAAAAAATACATAGTATCCTGAGGTAGATCTTCTATCTACCACTGATCCTGTGTAGTCAGCGTCTATGAATGCTTCTAAAGTTAGTTCACTGTCCCTTTTGAATAAAACTCCTTTTCCTGGACTACCTTTAAGATAGTGAAGGATGCTGTAAGCTGCTGCAAGATGAGATTTTCTAGGATCATGCATAAACTGGCTGATTACCGAGACAGGATAAGCAATGTCCCGCCTTGTGTGGGACAGATAGATTAATTTTCCTCACAACTTTTGATATGTTTCTTTACCCACAACCGGATCATTAAGGGCCGCTCCAAGCTTATGGTTAGGATCAATGGGTGTGCGAGCTGGTTTACAACCACTCTTCCCTGTTTCCAGCAACAAATCAATGATGTATTTCTGCTGTGAGATGAATATGCCTTTGGAAGATCGTGCCACTTCAATTCAAGGAAATATTTCAGCTTGCCCAAGCTTTTTATTTCAAACTGATTCCAATCTTTTGCTCAGTTGCTCTCTCTCATCCATATCATTGCCTGTAACAATGATATCATCCACATATACCAAAAGTATAGTTACTCCCCCTGATGATGAATGCTTCATAAATAGGGTATGGTCACCTTGACTTTGCTTGTAACCTGCATTCTTCATCACGTTAGCAAATCTGCCAAATCATGCCCGAGGAGATTGTTTAAGACCATAAAAAGCCTAATTCAATCTGCACACTTTGTGCGTGGAAGGTGGAGCAAAACCTGGTAGAGTCTTCATATAGATCTCTTCTTCAAGGTCTCCATGGAGAACGACATTCTTCACATCAAACTGTGATAGACTCCAATCAAAATGAGCAGCAAGGGACAATAGAATACGAACATTGTTAATTTTGGCAACCGGAGCAAAAGTCTCCACATAGTCAATCCCATAGGCTTGTGTAAAACCTTTAGCCACAAGACGAGCCTTATACCTTTCTAGGCTGCCATCAGATTTATATTTTAAAGTAAAGACCCATTTGCACTTTACTACATTCTTCCAGCAGGTCTGCCCACAATTTCCTAAGTGTGGTTCCTCTCTAAAGCACTCATCTCTTCTTTCATGGCTTCCCTTCACTCCTTATGTTGAAATGCTTCAGTTACGATTTTGGGTATAGGAATCTCTTGGATTTTCTGAGGAAAAGCTTGTGTGCAGGGGAAAGTTTGTGAGTGGAGGTGAATTTGGCTAATGGGTATAAGGGCTTATTGGTACACTCTCGGGTACCTTTTTTAAGGGCAATAGGAAGGTGAAGATGTGAATCAGGTGGAGGTGAGGAGGGCGAACAGGATGAAAGATCTGTTGCTACATCCTCTGCCATATCTGGTGTTGCATCCTTGGGACCTTCCTGTAGGTTGGAATCATGGCCATGTATCTGGTCAGGAACGGGTGCCCTTCTGCCGTAAGTTAGAGGAAAACATGGGAATGGTGGGGTGGATTTTTCTGTTTGTTCAACTATGTTGTTGAATGGTGTGGTAGAGGTTTCTGTTTGCTCAATGGTGGTGTTAGGATTGTTGGTCGAGTCAAGTGTTGGAGGATATTCTTGAGGTGACAATCTTAAAGGTTGAAGTGACTCAAAGGTGGAGAGGATGACTCTATCTTCTGTAGTAGTAGGATTGCAAAAAAAGGGTTTAGACTCATCAAAAGTGACATCAGTGGTTACATAGGTTCTTTTGGTGGTGGGATTGTATCATTTGTATCCTTTTTTAGTTGCTGAATATCCAAGGAAGATGCATTTGAGAGCTCTAGGGTCAAGTTTCCCCCTTTGAGTGTTGTGAATATGAACAAAGGCATTGCAACCAAACACTTTGGGTTCAAGTCCTGGAGATGGATAAAATAAGGGTGAAATTCTTTGAGGAAAGCCAAGGGACTTTTGTAGTGGATGACACGAGAAGGTAATCTATTAATTAGGAAAGTGGCTGTTAGAACAACTTCCCCCCAATAGTGTTTGGGTGCATTGGCTTGGACTAAGAGAGCATGAGCAACTTCAAGGATGTGACGATTTTTCCTTTTAGCTACTCCGTTTTGTTGTGGGATGTAGACACAGGATGACTCGTGAATAATCCCATGAGTTTGGAAAAAAAGTGTCAATGAGTGGTTGAAATAGTCCTTGGCATTATCAGTTCGAAACTTTTGAATTTTTGTATTGAATTGATTGTGAATAATGGAGTAAAAGGTGGGAATGATATTGCTCATTTCAGATTTGTGTTTTAGGAGATAGACCCATGTGGTTCTAATACAATCATCAATGAAGGAAATTTACCATTTTGCACCAAAAATGTTTTCCATAGGAGCAGGACCCCAAACATCACTATGAATAAGTTGAAAAGGGGATGCACTTCTTGTGTTACTCAAAGGAAAGGAAACCCTAGTGTATTTAGATTTTATACACACTTCATAAATAAAATCCGCAACATTTTTTCCTTGGAACAACTCAGGATACATATGCTTAAGAAGGCCAAATGGTGCGTGGCCTAATCTTTGATGAAACAACCAGAGGGTTTTGTTTGTGGTAGTGGTGGATAAGGCTTAAGTTCGATTTTCCTCTAACATCTCCATAAAATACAGCACACTCCTTTCCTTAGCATGACCAATCTTCCTCCCCGAGTGTAGGCGGTGCAGAATGCACTCAGAAGGAGAGAAAATAGCATAACAATTAAAATCCTTGGTTAGCTTTGAAATGGACATTAGGTTAACAGATAAGGTAGGAGCATGTAAAACTGATTTTAGTTCCAAGTTCTTTGAAAGGTAAACAGTCCCTTTTCCGGCAGCAGGTGCAAGGGAACCATTGGCTGTAATAATCTGTTTTGTGCTGGAATTATAGCTATGAAAATCGTTTTTGGAAAAACTCATATGATCAGTGGCTCTTGAATCTAGTATCCAATTACTAGATCGGGTTTTATCTGAAGCATTACAGCATAAGGAGACCGAGTGATTACCTGAGAAAGAGAGAGAATAGATGCTAGATGAGTTACCATTCGGCTGTTTCTCAAGGGTCTTCATAAAGGCGTTGAATTTCTCAAGATCTGCAGCACTGACTCAGCTGTTGTTTCTATAGTTTCCTTTGAAGATTCAGCTCTAGGTTAGCTTGAGGACGAGCGGACTGCTGTTTCATGTCCTTGAAGGGTTGTTTCCCATACAATTTCTAGCATCTATCTCGATTATGACCAGATTTCTTGCAATATGTGCACCAACGATTGTCCTTGAACCCCTTGTACCCTCCTTGACCAGTAGCAAGGCTGAGGCGGAGACAGATTCTTCGGAGGTTTTCAGCATGATAGATCTCCTTTTTTCTTCAGCTTTGACAGTAGTGATGGTCTATTCAAGCGTACTACTTTTCTGGCCAAGAATCTGAACTCTAACTTAATCAGGATTTAATCCAACTAAGAAGGCATAGATTCTACCTTTTTCCACAAACTCCTTCAATTTTGTGGCATTGTCTGGACATTTCATCACCAATGGTTGGCATTGATCAAGCTCTTGCCATAAATTCTGTAAGGTTGTGGCATACTCTTGAATGGATTGAGTTCCTTGTTTCGTGTTGATTGCTCTAACAGTTAGCTCATAGATGGTCGCCGCATCTGCCTTCTTAGAGTAAGATCTTTGAAGGAAATCCCAAACCTCTTTGGCTGTCTCAAGGAACATAGAGTTGGTACTTATCTTTGGATCCGTAGCATCCCAAAGCCAAGAAACAATTATAGAATCTGTTTCCTCCCATAATGAAAATGTGGGTTCTTCTTTTGTTGGAGGAGAATCAGTTAAGTGACTCAATTTCCCTTTGCCTTTGAGGTATTTCTTGATAACTTGAGTCCCTAAGAGGTAGTTCTGTCCGGTAAGCTTGTAACAAGCCTGGACATTTTGAAACTCTCCTTTATGAGGATTTGTGGGAGCAGCGGAAGTAACGCTCGAATCAACCGACATAGTTGTAAGAATGTTGAAGACAAAGAAACAGCGATAAAGGCTGTTAAAGGTGAAGGAACAGCGATGAAGGCTGATCAGCAATGAAGGCTGAAAGGTTGAAGGAAACAGTGATGAAGGTTGTTAAAGATAGGATAATACTGTTTTAGAAGAGATGAGAAGAAGCAGAGCAATGAAGGCTTGTTGTGACCTTATTTTGCAGATGATTGCCTCCTCAGTGAAAGTAGTACTGCAGAGCTACTAGCCCTTAAGATCTTCCAGTTGCTGCACAGAGACTTCCACTTTCATGTACTGCTGCCGATCGAGACTTGACGCGCACAGACTCAGAACCTGTCAACTCCGAGAATTATGGAAACGTGAAGACTCGCATTATGAAGATCATGGAGGAGCAATGCCATTCCGAAACTTGCGCAACTCAACTAAGCATCACTCCTCGATTGGCATTCGATACTTAGCATTTCTCTAGTTTATATATAAACACGCATTTGTAAAAAGACAAGTGTGCATCCGGGTTTTAGTTTTCAGAAGAGAAAGAGATTTTTGAGAGATATATTATTTTCGAGAGATCTTAGTGTGACTTAGTCACTTTAGCTTAGGAATCTATTTCCTATAGAGCACACAAAACATTCCCCTTACTCCTTATTCTGTATTGATCTACTTCTAGAGTATAGCGAGTGTTGGATGAGACAGAATACCTCTGTCGAATCCCAAGATAGGAAGCTAGGTTGTAATTCACTTCGAATTTTAATATAAGCAAAATTTTTGTCTTGTTAAGTTTCATACAAAAGCTTCCGCATTATTTTTCTTGGCAAATACTTGTCTCCAAGCAGAGTTGGTCTGAGACTCACACCTCAGACCTACTCGGTCAGCACCCCGATCCTATCAAGGCTGCTGAACTGGACAGTAATGAAGGCTGACGGCTGAAGAAAAAAAAAGGTTTTTGTGTAGAGTATTAGCTTAGATACCAAGAATACAAGGGGGAAGAATACTCTAGAGGGAAGATAAAGGATGAAATGGTTGGGTTTGTTGACTGTTGGAATACCCCACTATCTAGGAAACATCATCATTAAATAATCTGCCTAATAAATAACTAATTACAGGGAAATACAAATGGACATAATACAAACAGAGTACACAGAATGCATCTAATATTAATAACACTATTAATGACGACTGTTCAACAATATCTCTCTGAAAACATGTAAGAAAGTGATTGAACGAAAACTCTTTAACTCATCAGTCAAATATTCAATTTAGTATGTAAGAACTTGATTTTCTCTTGCCGTTGTTGAAAAGATTTAGCACTTTTCATGATGGAAGGAAAAGTGACTCTTAAGATATATCAGCTCATGATATACATCAAGTTTAAGAGCTCATTTAAGGAATTGTTATATGGAGGGATATTTATGTTAAGTTATCATGACTAGCTCATCAAAGTCTATGGAATTATTGCCTATATTTGGAATGAGTTCAAGGTAGGTGGTAGACTATTAATGGTGGTTGTATCTGTCAGGTCCTTTCACTAAAAAGCATGAATTGTCTAATGTCTACATAGAAGAGTTCATATGCATGTTACTGTTTTTTGCAATAAGAGTTATAAAAGCATTAGGAATTGAGAAGAAACTAGAAAGATGATGCAACTTAGTAGTCCCCCTTGTCACACGATAAATTGATCGCTATGACACGGCTCAACGCCAAGGTTGATCAGCCCTCCAACTCATCAACTCGCTCACCACAAGAACACCATGCCAAACAAACAAGCGGGACTCGAATGCAATACTGCCCACAGTTTGACTGGCGAACCATCCACGAGAACCCTTTCAACCACTCAACTCCTATTGTAGGTCCAGAGCTGGACAACTCGTGCGAGTTTGGCCTGGTTAGATTTTTGGAGCCCTATACCCTTTTGCCAATCAACAAGGAACAAGGAGGGAATCGCAACTCTTCTTGTCTTGTCCTCGGACTCTAACAAAGGTGGAGTCTTTAACCTTGAACTCTCTTTGATTTCGAACTCACTTATGGGGTTAGAGATCATGAACACAATGTTCTATCTTTCCTAACTCTCACATAAAAACAAGGAGTAAAAGAGGGACCTTTGATCTTTGTCTTTGTATGGGAATGGAAGTACTCTCTCTGGTTTGTGTAGGAGTTCATTGGACGGTTTGTTCATTCCCTTCCTAACCTCTCTCACCTCTTATTTGTAAGGGGAGGGATTCGATCAGAATCATAACAACCAAAGAGATAATCGGCAGCCTCTTATCCTTAAAGATAAAGGCGCTTTTATCTTTTTCCTAGATAAGTGCCGACTCCAATCTTAGGAGATAATGACAGCTTATCTCTTAACCAACTTCCTACAATTGTGCCGCCTCCATCCCTTTTCACCTAGGGGTAATTCAGCCACAATATTCTCACCAACACAAAGACACTATCTTTTATCTTTAAGGGCGCATAAAATCATAACCACATTTGGTTTTAGGATTCACCCTTTAACCAATTCGGTATTAACCATAGAAAGGAGATAATATCTCAACTTCCTAGTTTTATCGCCACTTAACAACCCAAACCCAATTTTATCTCTAGGCTGGCGAGATCATTAGGAAATAAAGTGTCTAGGTTCACGTTAACCAATTTCCTAAAAACAAGGAGAGGAATTTAGCATTCATCCTTTTAATTCTACACCACGCACTAGATAACTGGTGGTTTAGATTACTCCCATAATGTCCCTAAATCAGTCCTTAGCCACTAGGTCAAAGTCTCTAGGTATTTCCAATGTTTATTGCAGTAACATTCACATACGGTAAAAACCCCGGTAAAAACCCTAATTTTTACCAAAAGCCTTAACCAACTTGCAACAGCCAATATAACCCACAAAAGACTCCCTTTATCCACCATGATAACAATGGAAGTGATTGGAATTGATTTCAACAAGGAATTCTCAACCGAAGAGCAAATCCCAGAAATTAGGATTTCAGGCATGCCCTTGCACCGCGCCCAACGCACGTGCTGCACATCGCGTCCTTGACGCCCGCTGTGCGCATCAGGCGTGCGCCCGTGCCTTTGTCCTCGACGCCACAGCGTCCATGCCCTAGCATGCCCGCACCCAGCGTGCACACCTTGGCATCGCTCGTGTATCTTGAGAACCAGCACTGTAACTCTTGACAACCTCATTAACTAGCTCATGGCCCATGTCTAGGCTTGGCATGCCATCACCTAGCACGCCCTACAACATGTCCTAGCCGTGTCACTGTGTCGTGGCCCTTGTCACCTGACGTTGCTCCACGCACCTAGCCATAGACACCGCTCGTGCCTAGCACTGTTAGCGCCCGTGTCATATGGTGCCGTGTCTTGTCAAGGCATGGTTTCACTTGCCTACGTTGTAAGCTTGTCTTAACCCAGTCAAGACCAAGTCACAATAACACGTAGGTTTCAACTAGATACTTGGGACATCGAATAACTCTTCCTCCAATCCTTTGCTCATGACACCCTGTGTCAATCATTGGTTTTGCCCGTGACTCACATGATCCCGCATAGACCAACGTCACATGTCAGACCCCAGTCTACAAGGATCGGTTCCACCCACTTGCA
This sequence comes from Limonium bicolor, assembly GCA_023374045.1. Lineage (NCBI taxonomy): Eukaryota > Viridiplantae > Streptophyta > Magnoliopsida > Caryophyllales > Plumbaginaceae > Limonium > Limonium bicolor. The sequence goes on along the minus strand of CM041783.1, from coordinate 46,000,173 downwards.
TTCAAGGTGAGCCTAGCTCACAGCCAAGTCATTAAGGCTCGCTTAACCTCGTCAAGTTATTTCTACGCTATTGACAACAAGCCAGCGACTCTAACCCATCACTTGTCTCACACTTGTCATGGTCATCTCTCAATGACACAACCCACACCGTAGTGTGCGTAGCTTTAAGACACCCACATGCTCTCCTTGGCGAGCCTAGGTCCCAAGCCCCTTAGCATCAAATAACACTTGGTGACCTCAGTACCCATGAGTTCCAAGGGTTAGTTGGGTTAGAGCTCAAGCGTTAATCACCCTTAGAGCTAAGGATTATAACATCCTTCCCCAACTAAGCTTTGACGTCCCGACAAAACCTCAAGTGGTCTTGGACTTGGGGACTTAATCCCAAGCATTTCCTCCTCGAGTTGATTGATGTGGCGCCCTCCCGCCTCCCTTGTTGCCCTTGCTTAGCAACCATTACATTGTTACGATTGTCCATCAACCTAACAATGAAAACTTAAACAACAATCTTAAACAGAAACAACCTCCTAATCCATTCACTTAGGGAAATATGGGGCCTTCGACATGCAAAAGATCAAATTCTTCCTCACTTAACGGTCTTGAAGAAAGAGGGGAAGGAGGCTCGATCTTTACCTTCTTCAATGGTGGCGTCTCTTCCTCTTGGGGAGGAACACTTGTTGAACCCTCTGGGGGGGCATACACGCTCATGCCATTCTTGTGAAGGCTAACTTCGGCTTTGGAGTCAAACAAGAAAGGTGTCCTTAGGATCATGGGCATTGTATTCTTGTCCACTAAATCAAAGTCTTAAACGCAACTCCATTCACCAACTATGATATAGACATGGGTAACTCCAAGTATCTCCTTTCGATGCTCGTTGCAAACTACAGCCACACATCCATTCACCTTAGTGATAGGAAAGTTGAGCACTACCGTAAGATGGTAACTCATTAGGTTCATCTACAAGAGCCAAGAACCCTGCTCTCTCATCAGCCAACACCTCGACATAGAGTAACTTGCTGCCTGGAGCATTGGGAGCAAAATCTAGTTGCCCACACCACGGATAATCACGAACTATTTCCTTGCCTCTAGCCTCATTACTAGGACAATCCTTGAGCATATGTTCCTTCTTCTTGCACGCAAAGCATCCACCCCTGTCCTACAGCCTTCTAGCCCTCTTGCTAGGTCCATCATCCACTAGATCACAAGGGGGTAAATCTTCCTCCGAAGACCACTCACCGAGTTCCAAGTCTACCTCACCCTTGCTACCTTCTCTAGGAACTTCTTGTACTTATCAACCTCAGCAGCTTCCGCAAGAGTCTTACCAAGCACCAAATCAAGACAATTACATCCTTCTTGGTCTTGTGCTAAACTTAGGCTTAGCCTAGGGTCGAAAACTTTGGTCTGACACCAACCCTTGCACATCCGGCATGCGCACTTCCTCCTCTGCATTAGGGCTTTCTCTCGACTTTCACTTTGGCTCACCATGACCACCAAAGGAACCAAGGTCGAAACTTGGAACCCTAGGAGGGACCATCCTACCTCTCTCTGCTGGATCAAGGCGGTAACTAGGAAATCCTCTAACAAGCCTCCCTTTTCAGCCCACGACCGGTTTCTTGCTTCGTTCTGGTTGTCTACACCCTTGGCAACACCAAAAGGTCTCACCTTTCTTGTTCCAACATCAGCTCTAGCTTCATACTGCCTCGGCATGCAACGAAGAACACTCTTGCACTCCTTGCGAAAGTTTCTTCCTTTCAAATGTGCGCTACACACCTTAGTACCATGGACACATGCTTGAGCCTCTTCTACCCTCGGTTCACCATCAGCAGAACCCTTTGGAGAAGGAGATTTGGGTCACAAACTTGAGCAAGCCTTACCCGCAGCTTCAAGGGACTGTTGTGTGCCAACACCTTGCGCCACTTCACTCTCACGAGCTGGTGATCTTGGATACTTCTCCTCTTCATTGGTTATTCTCCCAAGAGGTGGTTTATTGCCTCTTAGAGTGCTAAGACTCCCTCCATCACTCTCGTCATCAGAAGAAGAGCTCAAAGATGACAGTGACACTCCTTGTTGAATGCGCTTGGCTCTTTCTTCCTCCAACCACTTCTTTCAGCGGAGATTCCTCAAGTGACCACCACAAGAGCTAAGGGTGGATTAGTAAATAACTGTTGACAAACCTATACTGAACATACACCATTAGTCTAGGAGATAGTGTATTTATTATTTCTGTAATTAATTAGCTTCTGTAGGATCAGACGGCTGACTCAAACCAACTCAAGATGTGAGTCTGTGAGATGGTTTGACTCAATTTAACTAAGAGTGCAGAAGCTGTTACTTAAGTGCGATATGCGGGAAGACGCGAATGAACTGACTAAGAATGTGCTAAAGGAAAGAATAAAACATCTTACAATGCCCACTCAGTAGAGGAGGTCTACTTCGTGGTTTTCACTCACTCACCCAATACAGATTCTGAGCAGCTCAATGATAAGTGTAGTGAAACTAGGACCTACTTAGAATAAGTCTCAATGTGCGCTAACTAGACTTCGTACTTTTCTCTCTCTAAAAGCAGATGCAGCTTTCTTACAAGACTTCTCTCCACAAATATCTCTAAGAAAGCGTGAGTTAGAAATGATGATTGGAATCATATTTATACACAGCTAAACTTGACCGTTGTAGAGAGTTAGCTCCTAAATTTTTGGAACTAACTTAGTTGAGCGCAAACTTAGGAGAGACGAACCCAGTCTTCAGGCAACTTCCACGTCAAAAGAATTCGGGAGCACCTTAGACCGTTGGGGCATTGGGAGTTTGACATGGTCGCTCCTTAAATCTCGCAACGGATTGAGGAAGTCCTTCGTGCTTTCAGGTTGGACAGACTCGGTTGTGTAACGATTGACTCCGTTGTAGTGGTTGACTATCTCAGCAACATCTTCATACTCCAACAGGTCTTATGCCTGTCCAGCTTGTAATTAATTGTATCTGTTCAATTATTTATGTTTCCTAGACAGACACTTCTGGGTGTCTCTTCCCTTAAGCTATCTAGATCCTTCCTAAGGTGCCTATAAATATAGGGCTGTATATCTCCTTTCTGATCATCAAACACTGAATAAATTCACAGTAAACTACATGGTATCAAAGCTTAAACCTACTCCTTCCTCTCCCTCTGGCTGCCGCCACTTTCTTCAACCCTAACCCTAAACACTGCAACATCTTCTTTAAATTCTGGTTGCACTTCCATCTCTAAATCTCCAGCACCGAACCTTTTTTTCTGGGTATCTTTGCCCTATCTTGGTGTTCCTTTCTCCTGTGGTGCTCTCATCTCACCTCTCTCCCTAGCGCATCTCCAATCTTCTTGCACTAGCTCATTCTTCTAGGTGTCTCCACCTTCTCTTCATTAATGCAGTATCAGTCTCTTCACCAAGTTTTTTATTTTCAAACAAAAAATTGTCAATTGAAGATACTTCAAATTCTGCATCAAGTCACCCAGACCACTCCACCATTGTAAGTGTTGCTGCTGCTGCCGCCCTCAAACCTCAGAAGTTCGACCTACCCCCAGTCCATTCATCCTATCATTTTAATGGATCAAATTACCTTGGTTAGTCTAAACTGGTGAACACTCTTCTCCGTGGCAAAGTCCTTGATGACCACCTTACAAAATCAAAGCCAGTAGAAGGTGACAATGATGCTGAGTGGCAGAAAATCAATGCCAATATTCATGCCTGGTTATGGGACTCTATGGACCGAAATGTTAGTAGCATGTGTCTTTCTCTAGACACTGTAAAAGAAATTTGGGATTTTATACGACAATCCTACTCTTCGGCCAAAGACGGTGTCTTTGTCTATGATCTGTGGCATCAAACCATAACTCTCAAGCAAGGTACTCGATCTGTCACTGAATATGCTACTGATCTCCAGCGGTGGTGGTCCGAACTTGATCAGTATCAAACCTTTACTTGGTCATGTGCTGCTGATGCCACTCATCACAAAAAAGACCTGAATCAGCAGCGCTTGTACTGCTTCTTATCTGGTCTAAATCCGGAATACGATCAGGTTCGTGCTCTATTCCTTAACTGCACTCCTCTTCCTGCTTTACCCTCTGCTATAGCTACTGTAAAACATGAAGACAGCAGACGCAACATCATGTTGGACAATAAGACAGTGAACAACATAACTCTGGCTGCTAAAACAGTTTCTACAAATACTACAACACCCAAAAGAAAAGAAGGAAGATGGTGTCTCCGGAGACAACATCATGTTGGAGAACGACAAATGGTGAGCGGTACCCCCCACACCTCCTCCCGAACGAGACAATTCATACTATGAACTAATCTTAGTTCATTGCTTTGGGGCCAGCGGTGGAGGGTCTCCGGGTTCATCTAAATCACACATTAAGTGTCTAATGTTTGTTGGGTTCGTCTAAATAAAGTTCAAAGAGAATGTTGAAAACTAAACTTGATTTAGTTTTTATTGTATACTATAAATTTAAATATAATATATAGAGGCTATGAAAGGCACCGTTGCTAATCGGATAAAGTAATTTAGAGGATTGACGTTAGCTGAGTAGATTATTTTTGAAGAGTCCAATGTGTCACCTCCCTGTGTAATGTGTTGTGTTTGTTAAGCTCAAGTTTGAAAGTCAATTCAAATGCAAAATGTTCCAGGTTCCATTGGAAATTAGTTCTTTTACTTGCCATTATCCAAATTTCAAAAATTCTTTCTGTTGGCCTATATGTAGGCGATGAAGTAAAGAGTAGAGTGGCTGAGTATAATAAAAGATTGTTTCGTTTTACATTTTGATCATCCTTATCTTTAATGTACATCTATGTTTATATCTACTTTGATCTGGAACATTCACTGCCGGGGTTTACAATGCTTGATTGAGTTGTCTATTCTGCTGTGCAGGCTGTTGCTAGGGGGCTAAAAGATCCTTCTTTTCGAGTGATACAGAATCATTTTGCAGTGTCTGGTAATCTTGGAGACGTGGCAGCTAAGGTTGATGAAAACATATTCTCATATACCATCACATATACTTTTTTAATACCTTCCAAATCTCAAGTTTTTTTTACTTCGATACTTTGCCATACAGGAAGAGGTGTGGGGAGTAACTGCTCAGCTTCTTGGACTAGGTCTAGGGGTGCTCATCTTGGTCAGTACCATAACTTACTCATGAGATTTGGTTTATGAACGCTACAAAAATGATAATACTTATGCTGGGTTATCGGTTCCTACTGACAGGGGACTCCTGGGCTGGTGGAGTCATACCCGGTCCTGGTATCAACATGGCTAGGAATGCGTCTTTTACACCTTTGGCTACGTTATCAGTCTCTCTCTGTTCTACAGTTCAAAACAGTGTGTAGTCTCATCCTTATTTTCTTGCCACACCTGTCTATCTTTCAACATTAATAATCACTGATCATGGTCCTTTCTCCTCCAGATAAATCTCAAGCGTGCCCGTGTCTTGGCAAGATCACATGTTCTGCATTCAACTGTTCCTGGTATTTTTCTCACATATTTTGCTTCTCTTGCTCGGTTGAGTTGATTCATCAATGTTCTTAGCTGCTATTATTGCTTCAGGGTGCATGGAATGCAATGGGGAAGAAAATATCTTATACTGGGACAGGTTCCTGAAGCCACGAATAATCTTGGGTGTACCATTGGAGGACATGGTTGGCAGCCAGACATCGTCATCACTTAATGTACTATTGGCTATTTAAATCTACATATTGGGGGGGGGGGGGGGGGGGTGATTTTTGTTAAGAACAGTTTAAATATGGCAAGTCGTTTACTTATATGGTATTTTTCTCTATTGGAAACAGGTGAGGAAACTTCTCAAGCAGTATGTAAAGGAGAAATACATCCTTGTGGCGAATCATGATAGGAAAAAAGCAGATTTTGAACTTCTCGTTTCTCTGAAGGTACATATGGCAAGTGTTCTTGGATGATAGTCTTCTACCATCTCTTACAATGATAAAGCTGCCACTTATAAGTAAATAAATTTCAGAAAGGGGCGACAAGTCTTTCAGTTTTGCGAATCGTATGGCAGTCCTATTGGATCTATGAGAACTGGGACAGTTCCAAAGTTGTCGATGATGTTATCGAGCAGAGCCTGTTGCAGCTCGATGATAGGTTTGGTCATTTTGTTCAACAGCTAGAAGCGCTGGATGGGATACAAACAATATTACTGCTAGTGCTCCAAAGCAGCCATATATCGATGAAGAACTACCCGACGCTCATTACTAATGATTCAAAGGTATGTAACCATTCGCAAGTAGTATGATTTCTCCTGAGAAATATTAAGCCAACTAACTGTTGGGCAAAACAGTGGTGAGACTACTCTGCTAACTATGGGCAGTGAACCCAATCATTGTAGTACAACAAGGTCGTATCCACAGGGACTTCGTAACTATCTAGCTAATTATCAATTTAGTAACTGTGCAGAAATATATACAAAGGTGCATACATGTAAACTGAGGTTTTGGGATTTTAGTTGATAGATGGAAAATAAAGGAAAGCAGTAAAAACTAGACTAATATCTAGGATAGGTGTAGCTCGGGATGGTTATTTGCACCCGTCCTCCCCTTACTACCATTGTCGAACCTCGAACTCATGGCTAAACAACGGGAACGCTAAACTGACTAATAGCCTAATCAAGGTCTACTAATCCTAACCAACGGAATGGAACCTGGTGGATCTTCCAAGTCCCTAGTCAATTGATGGCATAAGCATAAATTCCCCTAAGTTGCAGTGTAGTCTAATCTCGAAATCCTCGATATTAGAATGCATTGATTCAGTCCTCACGGTCTAGATTTCTATCTCAGAATCACATGTTGACAGAAATCCACAATAATGCTCAACTAATCGGTAGGCCAAACCAACCAGTTTAACACATAGTGCTAATTAATCAACAACCTAGAATCTATCTCAGAATCTCATTCAACAAATCAAGGCAAACCAACCAATTTCACACAAAGATAACAAATTGGGCAAAACCCTCAACAGATCCCCAATCCTGGGTGACAAGTTCAGAGCCACAAATACACAATTATTATCAGTATTCAACACAAGAACTGAAATAAAATCATAAACGAGTTCAAGAATCAACATGGAGTTTAGGGATTTTGGGGCAAAATCCCCAAATCCCAAGCTACAAGGAGTCTAAAAACCATTAGAGAGTAAGAAGGAGAGAGAGTAAGAAATGGCCATTAATGGAGCTTGGGAGCTTCAATGGAGGTGGTCTTCCTCCTCTCCTTCTTCTCTTCTTCTTCTTCCTCTTTTCCCCTTCTTTTTCTTCCTTTTGCGTCGTTTTTCGCTGGTTGCGACTCCCCTCTTCTATCTCTTTTTCTGCGTTTAAAATCTCAAATCTGGGCATTTTTTGCGACAGACCGACCCACCCTGGGTCGGTCCCGTGGTCGGTCGAGTCCCGAAGCAATTTCGGGGCCGAAAACGCGTTTTTAAGTCCGACCGACCCACCCATGGGTCGGTCGGTGGGTCGGTCCTATAGGCAGGCTAACTTCAAAATGTTGTATCTTCTTCGTTCTAGCTCCGATTTTGAATCCGTTTGCGCCCACGCGTTTGTCTCTTCATCTACTTTACTCCTATCTTGGTTATTCCTCCTGTTTAAACAATAAATGTGTAAGACACCAATGAAACATAAAACTAGAGGAAAACAAGCAGAGTGGAGAAATGAGCATGAAAAGTGTTGATTAAACATATGAAATACTCCCCTAAAACATGCTCATTTAGACACTCATCACACCCCCACACTTACCTTTTTGCTTGTCCTCAAGCAAAACCAAGCCCCCAAGCAAGTAAGGAATGCTCAAGACTAACAAATACTAACATGAATTGTAGGATAGGAGAAGAATCAAAAAGTGATTAAAACCTTTGAGGAGTGTGAACCATCTCTTAGTGGTGGCATGGGTGTGTACTTAGGGGAAAAACAAAACTAGAGTTTCGGGGTATGATCCGGAGTGCTTCAAAGTTCTAAAGATTAGGTAACTTGGAGAGCTTTTACCATGCCAACTTCTCTCAAGAATGGGCATTGAGAAGAAAACAAAAGGACAAATAGATTTATGCATTGTTTCACTTTTGCATAAGAGATGAGAGATAAAATTTTGGCATCATGCCTTTGCATTTAAGAACACTCAACTCTCATTTGGTTACAATGGCGTCTCACAAGTCCCTTGAGGATTTTCACAAAGAAGCACCCCTTAGCAATCCCTAAGAAAGAAGACAGAAGGAACCCCAAAGCAATAAAAATCCAACCATACAAGATCACTTGGCCACACCGCATGTAAAATGCTCCTCAAAAGCAATCAAAATGAAAAATTTAAGCATTTATCCCACAATTCATAACAGTATTTGTTCTTAATGAGAACAACTCACGACACAAGGGTCCAAGTTTTTTATTTTGGACAATCGCAAGATAGCATGAAGTATTAAGCATTTAAGCACACAATTCACCGAAAAGGTCACTCCCCCACACTTAAATTGAACAATGTCCCCATTGTTCACCAATCAAAACCGGGGAAGGTTCCAGAAGACCTTTGCGGGAAGCAGACAAAAGGAAAAGCACACGGGACTCAAACAAACAGTATAGCACAGAAGTTATCCCCAGATTTGCAGATTCAAAATTAGAGAAGAGAGAACGAAAATTAAAAGGAACTAGTACTCCCCTGAGATTGCTATTGCTATCAGTTTGTAGAACTCCCCACACTTGAGCTTCAGCCTCAAGTACGTAGCTTGTTGCGGTGTGGATTGAAGTTGCACCTGCATAAAACACTAGAAGCAACCAAACTACAACTGGAGTTAAGGGTTAGCAAAAACAAAACCAAAGGAGAACGAAAACAAAAACAGGAAATAAAATAGTGGAGTCGTTGTGGGCAAATATTAAAGGAAGGGTGAAACGAGTACTCCCCGATAAGATGCGGATGGAAGATAGGGTGCCCGCACAATTGCTAGTGGGAGGGGTCGTTGAGGTGCTACCTTCAATCGTTGGAGATGAAGGTCCTCTTGGAAAATTTCGCCAGAGGTTCCTTTGTAATTGTTCCTAATTCCATCCCTTTTTCAGAGGGGCTTACCTGTCTCCAAAATATTCACAACACAACGCCACCAATTGGGCGTAAAAGGGCAAGTCCAAAGAATGCCAAAATAGCCCATTATTGAAAACAATGCAAATCTAAACTAACAGAATTTAAAAGACAAGACACGAAATGAAATCCGGGTTGCCTCCCGGTAAGCGGCCCTTCTTTAAGGTCTTTGGCTAGACCATACCACCGTGAAGTCATCCGGGATCGAATATGAACGTTGAAGTCAGCTCAAGGGTGGGTTGGGCGGGCATCATCTAGCAATGAAGAACGACCCGGATCAAAAGGAAATGTGGCCTCAACACTTAGGATGTGAAAGTGTAAACTCCACCGGTCGTTCATCAGGTGGAAGTGTTGAGGTGGGTGATCCTTGGTACGAGGATCAAACTGTGGTGGAGCCTCCTCTTCAAATTCAAGGATGTAAACATCCTTATCTTCAGTGAGCGGTGCAGGGAGAACTCCGGGCGGACTTTGTCTTCAATCTTTGGTCCCGGATCAAATGGGAAGGTGGCCTCCACACTTAGCGGGTGTACGTTGAGCTTCCACCCAACTTCATTAGTGCACGGGTGGGGGCCTTGATCCTTCAAATGAAGATCAAAGTTATGGGCTCCTCCTCCTCAAATTCAAGGATGTAGACATCCTCGACCTCGGGGTGAGGCTCATAGGAAGAGCCGAGGTGGACATCAACTTCAGAGGGGGATGGCTCCTTGAAGTCGGTGGTGGTACTCTCCTCTGAGGAGTCAGAGGGAGACATGTCTCCTCCTTCTCAAAGTTGAGGATGTGAGCATCCTCGTGATCTTGATGGAGCACGGAGAAGGCGGGGAAATATTGGTAGCTGACTTCAGGGGAGAAAGCTCCTTGAAGTAGAGTGGAGACTCTCTTCTGATGAAGTGTCTTCATAGTCAAGCAGGGGTGGAGTGGTGCTGGGCTTTCAGATTCGCACAGGGGAGGAGTTAGAGAGTAGCTCAAGTCCTCAGCAGGCTGTTCCACATCATGAACTGTTTCGCTCTCAAGTTGTTGCACAATCTGATCGATCTGAGCTTGAACATTCATGTTGAAGGTATTTTGCTTCATGATAAAAGTATCTTGCATAGTCGAGTTAGGCTTGCAAGAAGAGATAAGATCAGACATGAGCTCCTCAAACTGGGTGAATCAACCTCTACTGTGATCTCAGGACAGTGAGCGCTCTCGTGGTCTCCTCCACACTCTTGGCACACAAGCCTCCGGTAGACATATGAGTTGAGGTCCTCCATAAGAGCTCTCAATTCTGCATTGTTGTTGGACATTGGGGGCTCTCATGGTACTCTCCGCACCTTTGGCATATACTCCAATAATCGGTGTTTTGCTCGGTGTAGTCGCCATGCCAACCTTCTGCTGGGGGAGTGACAGATGGTTCGAAGTTTTCCATAAGAGCTCTCAATTCTGCCATTGTTGTTGGACATTGGGGGCTCTCATGATATTCTCCGCACCTCTGACATACATCCCATTGATTGTAGTTCTCTGCGCCATAGGAGTAACCGTACCAACCTCCTGCTTGATGTAGTGACCATCCATCAGAATTAAGTACCTAAAAAAAAGAAACAAAAATTTATACACAAAATGGGCAAATAAATGAAATGAAAATCTGCACAAAACTAAACAGATAATAAAAAATAGTTGGACCGAAGTCCCCGGCAACGGCGCCAAAAACTTGTTGGGCAAAACAGTGGTGAGACTACTCTGCTAACTATGGGCAGTGAACCCAATCATTGTAGTACAACAAGGTCGTATCCACAGGGACTTCGTAACTATCTAGCTAATTATCAATTTAGTAACTGTGCAGAAATATATACAAAGGTGCATACATGTAAACTGGGGTTTTTGGGATTTTAGTTGATAGATGGAAAATAAAGGAAAGCAGTAAAACTAGACTAACTATCTAGGATAGGTGTAGCTCGGGATGGTTATTTGCACCCGTCCTCCCCTTACTACCAATTGTCGAACCTCGAACTCATGGCTAAACAACGGGAACGCTAAACTGACTAATAGCCTAATCAAGGTCTACTAATCCTAACCAACGGAATGGAACCTGGTGGATCTTCCAAGTCCCTAGTCAATTGATGGCATTAAGCATAAATTCCCCTAAGTTGCAGTGTAGTCTAATCTCGAAATCCTCGATATTAGAATGCATTGATTCAGTCCTCACGGTCTAGATTTCTATCTCAGAATCACATGTTGACAGAAATCCACATAATGCTCAACTAATCGGTAGGCCAAACCAACCAGTTTAACACATAGTGCTAATTAATCAACAACCTAGAATCTATCTCAGAATCTCATTTCAACAAATTCAAGGCAAACCAACCAATTTCACACAAAGATAACAAATTGGGCAAAACCCTCAACAGATCCCCAAATCCTGGGTGACAAGTTCAAGAGCCACAAATACACAATTATTATCAGTATTCAGCACAAGAACTGAAATAAAATCATAAACGAGTTCAAGAATCAACAATGGAGTTTAGGGATTTTGGGGCAAAATCCCCAAATCCCAAGCTACAAGGAGTCTAAACAACCATTAGAGAGTAAAGAAGGGAGAGAGAGTAAGAAATGGCCATTAATGGAGCTTGGGAGCTTCAATGGAGGTGGGTCTTCCTCCTCTCCTTCTTCTCTTCTTCTTCTTCCTCTTTTCCCCTTCTTTTTCTTCCTTTTGCGTCGTTTTTCGTCTGGGTTGCGACTCCCCCTTCTCTCTCTTTTTCTGCGTTTAAAATCTCAAATCTGGGCATTTTTTGCGACCGACCGACCCACCCTGGGTCGGTCCCGTGGGTCGGTCGAGTCCCGAAGCAATTTCGGGGCCGAAAACGCGTTTTTAAGTCCGACCGACCCACCCATGGGTCGGTCGGTGGGTCGGTCCTATAGGCAGGCTAACTTCAAAATGTTGTATCTTCTTCGTTCTAGCTCCGATTTTGAATCCGTTTGCGCCCACGCGTTTGTCTCTTCATCTACTTTACTCCTATCTTGGTTATTCCTCCTGTTTAAACAATAAATGTGTAAGACACCAATGAAACATAAAACTAGAGGAAAACAAGCCAGAGTGGAGAAATGAGCATGAAAAGTGTTGATTAAACATATGAAATACTCCCCTAAAACATGCTCATTTAGACACTCATCACACCCCCACACTTACCTTTTTGCTTGTCCTCAAGCAAAACCAAGCCCCCAAGCAAGTAAGGAATGCTCAAGACTAACAAATACTAACATGAATTGTAGGATAGGAGAAGAAGCAAAAAGTGATTAAAACCTTTGAGGAGTGTGAACCATCTTAGTGGTGGCATGGGTGTACTTAGGGAAAAACAAAACTAGAGTTTCGGGGTATGATCCGGAGTGCTTCAAAGTTCTAAAGATTAGGTAACTTGGAGAGCTTTTACCATGGCCAACTTCTCTCAAGAATGGGCATTGAGAAGAAAACAAAAGGACAAATAGATTTATGCATTGTTTCACTTTTGCATAAGAGATGAGAAGATAAAATTTTGGCATCAGCCTTTGCATTTAAGAACACTCAACTCTCAGTTGGTTACAATGGCGTCTCACAAGTCCCTTGAGGATTTTCACAAAGAAGCACCCTTAGCAATCCCTAAGAAAGAAGACAGAAGGAACCCCAAAGCAATAAAAATCCAACCATACAAGATCACTTGGCCACACCGCATGTAAAATGCTCCTCAAAAGCAATCAAAATGAAAAATTTAAGCATTTATCCCACAATTCATAACAGTATTTGTTCTTAATGAGAACAACTCACGACACAAGGGTCCAAGTTTTTTATTTTGGACAATCGCAAGATAGCATGAAGTATTAAGCATTTAAGCACACAATTCACCGAAAAGGTCACTCCCCCACACTTAAATTGAACAATGTCCCCATTGTTCACCAATCAAAACCGGGGAAGGTTCCAGAAGACCTTTGCGGGAAGCAGACAAAAGGAAAATCACACGGGACACAAACAAACAGTATAGCACAGAAGCTATCCCCAGATTTGCAGAGTCAAAATTAGAGAAGAGAGAACGAAAATTAAAAGGAACTAGTACTCCCCTGAGATTGCTATTGCTATCAGTTTGTAGAACTCCCTCACACTTGAGCTTCAGCCTCAAGTAACGTAGCTTGTTGCGGTGTGGACTGGAAGTTGCACCTGCATAAAACACTAGAAGCAACCAAACTACAACTGGAGTTAAGGGTTAGCAAAAACAAAACCAAAGGAGAACGAAAACAAAACAGGAAATAAAAATAGTGGAGTCGTTGTGGGCAAATATTAAAGGAAGGGTGAAACGAGTACCCCGATAAGATGCGGATGGAAGATAGGGTGCCCGCACAATTACTAGTGGGAGGGGTCGTTGAGGTGCTACCTTCAATCGTTGGAGATGAAGGTCCTCTTGGAAAATTTCGCCAGAGGTTCCTTTGTAATTGTTCCTAATTCCATCCCTTTTTCAGAGGGGCTTACCTGTTCCAAAATATTCACAACACAACGCCACCAATTGGGCGTAAAAGGGCAAGTCCAAAGAATGCCAAAATAGCCCATTATTGAAAACAATGCAAATCTAAACTAACAGAATTTAAAAGACAAGACACGAAATGAAATCCGGGTTGCCTCCCGGTAAGCGGCCCCTTTAAGGTCTTTGGCTAGACCATACCACCGTGAAGTCATCCGGGATCGAATATGAACGTTGAAGTCGGCTTCAACGGGTGGGTTGGGCGGGCATCATCTAGCAATGAAGAACGACCCGGATCAAAAGGAAATGTGGCCTCAACACTTAGGATGTGAAAGTGTAAACTCCACCGTCGTTCATCAGGTGGAAGTGTTGAGGTGGGTGATCCTTGGTACGAGGATCAAACTGTGGTGGAGCCTCCTCTTCAAATTCAAGGATGTAAACATCCTTATCTTCAGTGAGCGGTGCAGGGAGAACTCCGGAGCGGACTTTGTCTTCAATCTTTGGTCCCGGATCAAATGGGAAGGTGGCCTCCACACTTAGCGGGTGTACGTTGAGCTTCCACCCAACTTCATTAGTGCAGGTGGGGGCCTTGATCCTTCAAATGAAGATCAAAGTTATGGGCTCCTCCTCCTCAAATTCAAGGATGTAGACATCCTCGACCTCGGGGTGAGGCTCATAGGAAGAGCCGAGGTGGACATCAACTTCAGAGGGGGATGGCTCCTTGAAGTCGGTGGTGGTACTCTCCTCTGAGGAGTCAGAGGGAGACAGTCTCCTCCTTCTCAAAGTTGAGGATGTGAGCATCCTCGTGATCTTGATGGAGCACGGAGAAGGCGGGGAAATATTGGTAGCTGACTTCAGAGGGAGAAAGCTCCTTGAAGTCAGAGTGGAGACTCTCTTCTGATGAAGTGTCTTCATAGTCAAGCTGGGGTGAAGTGGTGCTGGGCTTTCAGATTCGCACAGGGGAGGAGTTAGAGAGTAGCTCAAGTCCTCAGCAGGCTGTTCCACATCATGAACTGTTTCGCTCTCAAGTTGTTGCACAATCTGATCGATCTGAGCTTGAACATTCATGTTGAAGGTATTTTGCTTCATGATAAAAGTATCTTGCATAGTCGAGTTAGGCTTGCAAGAAGAGATAAGATCAGACATGAGCTCCTCCAAACTGGGTGAATCAACCTCTACTGTGATCTCAGGACAGTGAGCGCTCTCGTGGTCTCCTCCACACTCTTGGCACACAAGCCTCCGGTAGACATATGAGTTGAGGTCCTCCATAAGAGCTCTCAATTCTGCCATTGTTGTTGGACATTGGGGGCTCTCATGGTACTCTCCGCACCTTTGGCATACACTCCAATAATCGGTGTTTTGCTCGGTGTAGTCGCCATGCCAACCTTCTGCTGGGGGAGTGACAGATGGTTCGAAGTTTTCCATAAGAGCTCTCAATTCTGCCATTGTTGTTGGACATTGGGGGCTCTCATGATATTCTCCGCACCTCTGACATACATCCCATTGATTGTAGTTCTCTGCGCCATAGGAGTAACCGTACCAACCTCCTGCTTGATTGTAGTGACCATCCATCAGAATTAAGTACCTAAAAAAAAAGAAACAAAAATTTATACACAAAATGGGCAAATAAATGAAATGAAAATCTGCACAAAACTAAACAGATAATAAACCAAATAGTTGGACCGAAGTCCCCGGCAACGGCGCCAAAAACTTGTTGGCAAAACAGTGGTGAGACTACTCTGCTAACTATGGGCAGTGAACCCAATCATTGTAGTACAACAAGGTCGTATCCACAGGGACTTCGTAACTATCTAGCTAATTATCAATTTAGTAAATGTGAAATATATACAAAAGTGCATAAATGTAAACTGGGGTTTTTGGGATTTTAGTTGATAGATGGAAAATAAAGGAAAGCAGTAAAACTAGACTAACTATCTAGGATAGGTGTAGCTCGGGATGGTTATTTGCACCCGTCCTCCCCTTACTACCAATTGTCGAACCTCGAACTCATGGCTAAACAACGGGAACGCTAAACTGACTAATAGCCTAATCAAGGTCTACTAATCCTAACCAACGGAATGGAACCTGGTGGATCTTCCAAGTCCCTAGTCAATTGATGGCATTAAGCATAAATTCCCCTAAGTTGCAGTGTAGTCTAATCTCGAAATCCTCGATATTAGAATGCATTGATTCAGTCCTCACGGTCTAGATTTCTATCTCAGAATCACATGTTGACAGAAATCCACATAATGCTCAACTAATCGGTAGGCCAAACCAACCAGTTTAACACATAGTGCTAATTAATCACAACCTAGAATCTATCTCAGAATCTCATTTCAACAAATTCAAGGCAAACCAACCAATTTCACACAAAGATAACAAATTGGGCAAAACCCTCAACAGATCCCCAAATCCTGGGTGACAAGTTCAAGAGCCACAAATACACAATTATTATCAGTATTCACAAGAACTGAAATAAAATCATAAACGAGTTCAAGAATCAACAATGGAGTTTAGGGATTTTGGGGCAAAATCCCCAAATCCCAAGCTACAAGGAGTCTAAACAACCATTAGAGAGTAAAGAAGGGAGAGAGAGTAAGAAATGGCCATTAATGGAGCTTGGGAGCTTCAATGGAGGTGGGTCTTCCTCCTCTCCTTCTTCTCTTCTTCTTCTTCCTCTTTTCCCCTTTTTTTCTTCCTTTTGCGTCGTTTTTCGTCTGGGTTGCGACTCCCTCTTCTCTCTCTTTTTCTGCGTTTAAAATCTCAAATCTGGGCATTTTTTGCGACCGACCGACCCACCCTGGGTCGGTCCCGTGGGTCGGTCGAGTCCCGAAGCAATTTCGGGGCCGAAAACGCGTTTTTAAGTCCGACCGACCCACCCATGGGTCGGTCGGTGGGTCGGTCCTATAGGCAGGCTAACTTCAAAATGTTGTATCTTCTTCGTTCTAGCTCCGATTTTGAATCCGTTTGCGCCCACGCGTTTGTCTCTTCATCTACTTTACTCCTATCTTGGTTATTCCTCCTGTTTAAACAATAAATGTGTAAGACACCAATGAAACATAAAACTAGAGGAAAACAAGCTAGAGTGGAGAAATGAGCATGAAAAGTGTTGATTAAACATATGAAATACTCCCCTAAAACATGCTCATTTAGACACTCATCACACCCCCACACTTACCTTTTTGCTTGTCCTCAAGCAAAACCAAGCCCCAGCAAGTAAGGAATGCTCAAGACTAACAAATACTAACATGAATTGTAGGATAAGAAGAAGCAAAAAGTGATTAAAACCTTTGAGGAGTGTGAACCATCTCTAGTGGTGGCATGGGTGTACTTAGGGAAAAACAAAACTAGAGTTTCGGGGTATGATCCGAGTGCTTCAAAGTTCTAAAGATTAGGTAACTTGGAGAGCTTTTACCATGCCAACTTCTCTCAAGAATGGGCATTGAGAAGAAAACAAAAGGAAAATAGATTTATGCATTGTTTCACTTTTGCATAAGAGATGAGAGATAAAATTTTGGCAATGCCTTTGCATTTAAGAACACTCAACTCTCATTGTTGGTTACAATGGCGTCTCACAAGTCCCTTGAGGATTTTCACAAGAAGCACCCCTTAGCAATCCCTAAGAAAGAAGACAGAAGGAACCCCAAAGCAATAAAAATCCAACCATACAAGATCACTTGGCCACACCGCATGTAAATGCTCCTCAAAAGCAATCAAAATGAAAAATTTAAGCATTTATCCCACAATTCATAACAGTATTTGTTCTTAATGAGAACAACTCACGACACAAGGGTCCAAGTTTTTTATTTTGGACAATCGCAAGATAGCATGAAGTATTAAGCATTTAAGCACACAATTCACCGAAAAGGTCACTCCCCACACTTAAATTGAACAATGTCCCCATTGTTCACCAATCAAAACCGGGGAAGGTTCCAGAAGACCTTTGCGGGAAGCAGACAAAAGGAAAATCACACGGGACACAAACAAACAGTATAGCACAGAAGCTATCCCCAAGATTTGCAGATTCAAAATTAGAGAAGAGAGAACGAAAACTAAAAGGAACTAGTACTCCCCTGAGATTGCTATTGCTATCAGTTTGTAGAACTCCCTCACACTTGAGCTTCAGCCTCAAGTACGTAGCTTGGTTGCGGTGTGGACTTGAAGTTGCACCTGCAAAAACACTAGAAGCAACCAAACTACAACTGGAGTTAAGGGTTAGCAAAAACAAAACCAAAGGAGAACGAAAACAAAAAAGGAAATAAAATAGTGGAGTCGTTGTGGGCAAATATTAAAGGAAGGGTGAAACGAGTACTCCCCGATAAGATGCGGATGGAAGATAGGGTGCCCGCACAATTACTAGTGGGAGGGGTCGTTGAGGTGCTACCTTCAATCGTTGGAGATGAAGGTCCTCTTGGAAAATTTCGCCAGAGGTTCCTTTGTAATTGTTCCTAATTCCATCCCTTTTTCAGAGGGGCTACCTGTCTCCAAAATATTCACAACACAAACGCCACCAATTGGGCGTAAAAGGGCAAGTCCAAAGAATGCCAAAATAGCCCATTATTGAAAACAATGCAAATCTAAACTAACAGAATTTAAAAGACAAGACACGAAATGAAATCCGGGTTGCCTCCCGGTAAGCGGCCCTTCTTTAAGGTCTTTGGCTAGACCATACCACCGTGAAGTCATCCGGGATCGAATATGAACGTTGAAGTCGGCTTCAACGGGTGGGTTGGGCGGGCATCATCTAGCAATGAAGAACGACCCGGATCAAAAGGAAATGTGGCCTCAACACTTAGGATGTGAAAGTGTAAACTCCACCGGTCGTTCATCAGGTGGAAGTGTTGAGGTGGGTGATCCTTGGTACGAGGATCAAACTGTGGTGGAGCCTCCTCTTCAAATTCAAGGATGTAAACATCCTTATCTTCAGTGAGCGGTGCAGGAGAACTGGAGCGGACTTTGTCTTCAATCTTTGGTCCCGGATCAAATGGGAAGGTGGCCTCCACACTTAGCGGGTGTACGTTGAGCTTCCACCCAACTTCATTAGTGCACGGGTGGGGGCCTTGATCCTTCAAATGAAGATCAAAGTTATGGGCCCTCCTCCTCAAATTCAAGGATGTAGACATCCTCGACCTCGGGGTGAGGCTCATAGGAAGAGCCGAGGTGGACATCAACTTCAGAGGGGGATGGCTCCTTGAAGTCGGTGGTGGTACTCTCCTCTGAGGAGTCAGAGGGAGACATGTCTCCTCCTTCTCAAGTTGAGGATGTGAGCATCCTCGTGATCTTGATGGAGCACGGAGAAGGCGGGGAAATATTGGTAGCTGACTTCAGAGGGAGAAAGCTCCTTGAAGTAGAGTGGAGACTCTCTTCTGATGAAGTGTCTTCATAGTCAAGCAGGGGTGGAGTGGTGCTGGGCTTTCAGATTCGCACAGGGGAGGAGTTAGAGAGTAGCTCAAGTCCTCAGCAGGCTGTTCCCATCATGAACTGTTTCGCTCTCAAGTTGTTGCACAATCTGATCGATCTGAGCTTGAACATTCATGTTGAAGGTATTTTGCTTCATGATAAAAGTATCTTGCATAGTCGAGTTAGGCTTGCAAGAAGAGATAAGATCAGACATGAGCTCCTCCAAACTGGGTGAATCAACCTCTACTGTGATCTCAGGACAGTGAGCGCTCTCGTGGTCTCCTCCACACTCTTGGCACACAAGCCTCGGTAGACATATGAGTTGAGGTCCTCCATAAGAGCTCTCAATTCTGGCCATTGTTGTTGGACATTGGGGGCTCTCATGGTACTCTCCGCACCTTTGGCATACACTCCAATAATCGGTGTTTTGCTCGGTGTAGTCGCCATGCCAACCTTCTGCTGGGGGAGTGACAGATGGTTCGAAGTTTTCCATAAGAGCTCTCAATTCTGCCATTGTTGTTGGACATTGGGGGCTCTCATGATATTCTCCGCACCTCTGACATACATCCCATTGATTGTAGTTCTCTGCGCCATAGGAGTAACCGTACCAACCTCCTGCTTGATTGTAGTGACCATCCATCAGAATTAAGTAAAAAAAAGAAACAAAATTTATACACAAATGGGCAAATAAATGAAATGAAAATCTGCACAAAAACTAAACAGATAATAAACCAAATTGGACCGAAGTCCCCGGCAACGGCGCCAAAAACTTGTTGGCAAACAGTGGTGAGACTACTCTGCTAACTATGGGCAGTGAACCCAATCATTGTAGTACAACAAGGTCGTATCCACAGGGACTTCGTAACTATCTAGCTAATTATCAATTAGTAACTGTGCAATATATACAAAGGTGCATACATGTAAACTGGGGTTTTGGGATTTAGTTGATAGATGGAAAATAAAGGAAAGCAGTAAACTAGACTAACTATCTAGGATAGGTGTAGCTCGGGATGGTTATTTGCAACCGTCCTCCCCTTACTACCAATTGTCGAACCTCGAACTCATGGCTAAACAACGGGAACGCTAAACTGACTAATAGCCTAATCAAGGTCTACTAATCCTAACCAACGGAATGGAACCTGGTGGATCTTCCAAGTCCCTAGTCAATTGATGGCATTAAGCATAAATTCCCCTAAGTTGCAGTGTAGTCTAATCTCGAAATCCTCGATATTAGAATGCATTGATTCAGTCCTCACGGTCTAGATTTCTATCTCAGAATCACATGTTGACAGAAATCCACATAATGCTCAACTAATCGGTAGGCCAAACCAACCAGTTTAACACATAGTGCTAATTAATCAACAACCTAGAATCTATCTCAGAATCTCATTTCAACAAATTCAAGGCAAACCAACCAATTTCACACAAAGATAACAAATTGGGCAAAACCCTCAACAGATCCCCAAATCCTGGGTGACAAGTTCAAGAGCCACAAATACACAATTATTATCAGTATTCAGCACAAGAACTGAAATAAAATCATAAACGAGTTCAAGAATCAACAATGGAGTTTAGGGATTTTGGGGCAAAATCCCCAAATCCCAAGCTACAAGGAGTCTAAACAACCATTAGAGAGTAAAGAAGGGAGAGAGAGTAAGAAATGGCCATTAATGGAGCTTGGGAGCTTCAATGGAGGTGGGTCTTCCTCCTCTCCTTCTTCTCTTCTTCTTCTTCCTCTTTTCCCCTTCTTTTTCTTCCTTTTGCGTCGTTTTTCGTCTGGGTTGCGACTCCCCCCTCTCTCTCTCTTTTCTGCGTTTAAAATCTCAAATCTGGGCATTTTTTGCGACCGACCGACCCACCCTGGGTCGGTCCCGTGGGTCGGTCGAGTCCCGAAGCAATTTCGGGGCCGAAAACGCGTTTTTAAGTCCGACCGACCCACCCATGGGTCGGTCGGTGGGTCGGTCCTATAGGCAGGCTAACTTCAAAATGTTGTATCTTCTTCGTTCTAGCTCCGATTTTGAATCCGTTTGCGCCCACGCGTTTGTCTCTTCATCTACTTTACTCCTATCTTGGTTATTCCTCCTGTTTAAACAATAAATGTGTAAGACACCAATGAAACATAAAACTAGAGGAAAACAAGCTAGAGTGGAGAAATGAGCATGAAAAGTGTTGATTAAACATATGAAATACTCCCCTAAAACATGCTCATTTAGACACTCATCAGTATTCCAGGTTCCGACACCTTATAATGCTCGGCGTATTCCAGGTTCCCGACACCTTATAAGCTCGGCGTATTCAGGTTCCGACACCTATAATGCTCGGCGTATTCCAGGTTCCCGACACCTTATAATGCTCGGCGTATTCCAGGTTCCCGACACCTTATAATGCTCGGCGTATTCCAGGTTCCCGACACCTTATAATGCTCGGCGTACTCCAGGTTCCCGGCACCTTATAATGCTCGGCGTGTCCCGTTTAATCTCAGGTTCCCGACACCTTATAATGCTCGGTGTATTCCATCATCTTCATCAGGTAGTCGACGCCTTAGAATCGCTGACATTACTCCATTTTCATCATTTTAGGTAGTCAACGCCTTAGAATAGCTTGACATCATTTCATCACTTTAGGTAGTCAACGCCTTAGAATAGCTTGACATCATATCATCATTTAGTAGTCACACCTTAGAATAGCTCGACAGCATATCATCATTTTAGGTAGTCAACGCCTTAGAATAGCTTGACATCATATCATCCTTATAGGTAGTCAACGCCTTAGAATAGCTTGACATCACATCATCCTTATAGGTAGTCAACGCTTAGAATAGCTTGACATCATATCATCCTTTTAGGTAGTCAACGCCTTAGAATAGCTTGACATCATATCATCCTTATAGGTAGTCAACGCCTTAGAATAGCTTGACATCACATCATCCTATAGGTAGTCAACGCCTTAGAATACTTGACATCATATCATCCTTATAGGTAGTCAACGCCTTAGAATAGCTTGACATCATATCATCCTTATAGGTAGTCGACGCCTTAGAATAGTCTGACATTACTTCATCATTACCTTTAGGTGGTCGACGCCTTAGAACCACTCGACACCCTTCCACTTTACTCATAGGTAACAGCGCCTTAGAATAGCTCGACACAACTTGTCGGATTTCAGTTGCACGAGGGGCCTTTTAAGATCCAAAATTTTGGGGTATCACTCAAGCATCAACTAGCCTTTTCATTTCCACTACAAAGTCTAGTTGACGGGGGGCAATCTGTTATACCCAAAATTTCAACCCCCCGGAGGAGAGTCTCTACTAATAGGCTAGTAGCAAGGGTTCCCAGTTCGATCGGCACATTTCAGAGTACTAGGACAACTTAGTCATCTCCAGGGGCATTTTCGTAATTTTTTCAAGGCTCCTAAGCCCCCTATAGGCTTTCTCTCTCTCCTCCAAATAAGGGTCAAATCAACTTGAAATGCTTTGATATTTTAACCCTGATAGAGGATGACATTTTAACATAATGGCGTTGGAATTTTGATTTTTCGAATTTCCAATAATTTTCTAGCAATTTCTGATTGAATCTGACGAGAAATTGAATTTAAAAATTCCAATACCCAAAAAATTCGATCTCACTTTAGAAAAATCAGAATTATCATCCTTTACCCATGTGTGTTTCATAATCAAATCCCTTTTGGAAGCCCTTGAGCTAAAACGTCGGTAAATCTCGGTTTTTACCGGATTTTTCTATCTTTAAGGAAGTCTATATAAGGAACCTTATCCCATGATCAAATCAAAACCTGAAGAACCCTAACAACCAGAAAACCTAGCCGTCTCATTCTCCTCACGTTTTACACATCCAAGCACCAAAATCACATCAAAAATCTCTCGAAATCACCACTAAACACACTTTCAACTCTTAACACATAACAATCATCAAACATCAACCAAACCACCTCCAAAACGTGAAGAACATCATCAACAATCAACACACCAGAAGCCCGGGTCGAACTCAATCCGGAACCGGCATCATCGGTGCCTCCGAAGAATCCCAACGTGAAGAATCATCTTGAATTCGAAGGTAAAACAGGTTACAATCCCACTTTTCTGATCCCCACGACCTTGTTAACTCTCTGTCAAGTTTGGGTTCAAACCAACTGTTTACGCTTCTGTATTGACGTTTGTTTAAGCTCTGTCCAATAACTTGTTTACCAAGTTTCGTGCTTAATTCAAGTTCGAATTGAAAACTTTCAATCACTAACGATTTGTAAATCTTTCAGGCTACACACCCATAAAATTTGAGCTCAAACACCCTCGGGAACCTTCTGAAAACCCTGTCCGTGGGTGGTCCGGGACCTCGGACCTATGGTCCGGGACCTCGGACGCGTTGTCCGAGGCCACGGACACCCACGGACGGCGGCGGGATTTTAAGAATTCAAAACTTAGGTTTTTCTAACGATGTCCGGGCCCACGGACAGCCTGTCCGTGGCCCCGGACTTTGCAAATTTTTGTTTTCCTTCGTTTTCAATTCAACTTTTCTGTATATTTAGGTTAACTGGGGTCCGTGGTCTCGGACTTTGGTCCGTGGCTACGGACGTAAGCAAAATTTGACCTAATTCTGCCTCCGAAACCCTAGTTTAGGTAGCTTTCAATTTCACTTTAATTTCCTGTCAAAAAACGCTAAAAAACACAAAAAAACAGAAGCCTGCGCACTTAGGTTAAGCGACTCGTAAATAAGCCGTAAAATAAACTAAGTAGAGGAAAAACGACTCCTGGGGGTAATGAAAGTAATTGAAGCCTAAATAAGTCGAATATCAAGCCCCCGAACCCGAACTCTCCTTTCCTAATTTAATCTAGGTCAAAATTAGGTGGCGACTCATAGGTTCCAGTGAGCTAGCTTAGGTTTTAATAATTATTGTTATATGACATAGTTATTAACCTTAGGTTATAAGTGGACCTAAAACCCGACTAGATCCCAATCAATTCAATCAACATGGGTAGGGTTTAAAATCGAGGCTCACACTGGGGTCGGTCGGTGGGTCGGTCGGACCAAAAACATGGTTTAAGGTTAAGAAATGATATGTGATGATGGGGATTGGTAGGTAATGATGTTATAAGGATGTTGAGGGCATGTTAGGTGAGTTTTAGTGGCAAAAATGGGTTAAAGTTGTATTAAAAATGTGAGAGTAAAAGTTAAAAATGTTAAGTTATGTAACTAAGTTAACGGGGAACAATTAAGCATTGACATTAAATGATCAAGGCAAACCCCGATGTTAATGAAAACATGTGTGATGTTAACAGTTGTTCGAGAATTGCTCGAGGACATAAATGGACAGGATAAGTGGACTCCGGTGACAGGTATGGTTTTTCTTGCAACCTGTGTCCTACCGGATTACACCGGCTTGTATGCCAATGTGTTTTTCTGTATGTTTGCCACGTTATGAGATAAATCATGAAACGAGTTTACAGTCGTTATTGTTATTGTATGTTACGTGCCGATACCGGTAACCTCTAATGCGCTTGAAGGGCTAGTTAACCGCTATTAGGTAAAACTAAGAGACGGTATCCGGTAACAACGTTTCCGACTTAAGGAACGTTCTAACCACGGCTATGCGTGAGTTGGTTATGTGATGTTTGTGCGTATGTTTGTATGTGAATGTATGACTCTCTCTTCCCTTGTGTATGTCTAACAAGACTTAACCCAATGTTGTTGTTTAATAAAGTTCAAAGATGAACTTCTAATAAGTGGCTAACGGGGGGGGGAGGGGGGAGTGAGGACGTACGGTCTGTTCCGGCAACGGGAGCGTTGAGTATGAGGGGGTCGTTGTCCATAGCAGGTTCGATCCTCTCTGTATGTATTGGTTGTTTTCCAATTTGGTTCCCAACCTTCCCTTTAGCTTAACCAAGGCTATTACTGACTCACGTCGGGCCACAGGGGCATACTATTGTTATGTTTGTTTCGGTGTGCTTGGATCACTATATCCGAGACACCTTGTGTTAAGTTAACCGTCCATTTAACGAGACGGTAACGAGTTATGTAACGAGCTTATCATGAGACTGGCAACAATCTCTAGGCTCACCAGTGTGTTAGTGATGTTTGGGTCGGTTCCTGAGAGGACCATTCCCGTTATGTTATGTGTTTTGTTGTGATGCAATATCTATTGCGGTGTTATGTTGTGCACATGGAAACGTGCAAAGTGTTGTTAAGTGTTGTTATGTAGTGTATGTTATATGTTGTAAAATGTGAAGTGTGTGGATCATGGATATGACTCCCAGTTTGTGATAAGAGGCGTTTAAGGATAACCCGATTTAAGGGTATGTGTCGTCTATTAAGGAAGTAGCTCCGTTGGAGGAGAAACACTCTAGGGATGATGAGTACCATGGGTGACTTGTTAAGTAGGATGTAATATCCGATTGTTGAGCCCATTGAGGCGAAATGTTAAGTGTTGTGTGTTTATTGTCACATGCATGATTTAAATATAATCAACTGCATGCTAAGACGACAATTAGTTGTGCGTGGCCCGGTAGCATGTGGGCTGCGGGATTACCATACCAGCAAAGGTGCTGAGCCCCTTGGGGCCACCCCCTTTCTCTTCTTTTCTTATTTCAGGTACGAAGTGCTGGAAGCCGTTCGAGAGTAGGACGGGTAGTCGTTGTACATGGGTATTCATTTAAGTGTGTATATACAGTAGGTGTAGTAAGACCGATATTGTTGTCGGCACCAGTTTATAAATACTCGGTATAGTTGATAAGGTGTATATTATTGTTGTTGTTAATGGAATGGGATAATAATGTATAGTTGCTCGGGAATTTAGCCCATCAGACCGGTACATTGTGTATGTATTAGCCTTGTTAGCCACGTGGGTGGCTAACGGCGTGTAACACCAACAAGTTAAGTAATGTGATGTGGTTGTTCTTCCGCTGCAGTTTGTTGTAAGTATGTTATTGTTGGATGGGGTGTTACATGAGACCAAGACTATTTTTGTGTAGTTGGTAGGTTGGGGACGTGTACTGAATTGTATAAGGCTTGTAGCCCTTTTTAATGGTCGGTGTACCAAGCGGTACACTCTTATGCATTTGGGAAAGTATGTAGATTTGTGAGGATGGGTAAATGTTAGACTCTTATTGAGTATGTATCGACATGTGGAAGAAGGTGTATATTGGTATTGTGCTTAGAAAACTCGGTATCGTGTATTGTGAGTATTGAACAAAGTGCTGAATGGAAGATGGTATGTACTAGGTTTGTAATTGTAGTAGGGATTGTATTTGTTTTAGTACTCGGGTATTCCGGTCCATCAGACCGATGCTGTAGTGGTGTAACACCCCTACCGCTAATACTGTCATTACCGTCAAATCTCCTAGTACTTCCAGATTCACACAGCAGATACATACTTACACAACGGTGGGTGATACATTGCCGTTAGCCACCCACGTGACCAACAAGGCTTACTCCTACCTACAACATCGGTCTGATGGACCGGAATATCCGAGTACTACACAATTACAATACATACTTCAATTACCTACAAATACTACAATGCTCCATTTCATACAATGCTCCATAAGTTCAATACAATATACTACACCGAGTTTACTAAGATCCTTATACAAATGCAATACCTCCTTCAATTTCGTACATACTCATTAAGAGTCTAACATCTACCCATTCCTCACAACTACATACTTGCAACTTACATAAGGTGTACCCTTTGGTACATTTCTACATTCAAGGCTACAAGCCTTATACCAATCTCTACTATCTACATTCTGGTTCTAGCTATCTAGGTGCAGCCACCGGTCTCTTACCTCGACCACATCCGCTTCGGGTACTTGCACACTAAAAATGGTGCCCCAAGGGGCTCAGCTTACGCTGAATATGATAAACGCATACCCCGTGTGCTAGCGAGGGTACGCCGACCACTTGGTCGTATACATGCAATTCATTTTACAATCACATACATACATGCATACATGCTTTCATACACAATGCTACAATACTACACATGTAATACATACATACATTTCAATACATACAAGGTAGTCCATACAAGCCAATTGATACTTACTTACCTTTCCTGAAATGTGCATACACAATACATACTCAATACATACACAATACATATTCCATACATACATAATACTTGTTAGCTCCTTTTTGTCCACCCGGGTTAATCGGGTGGAGATTACCCTTTTACTCGGGGTCAATGACTTACACAGCCAAGACCGTTACTCATACATACCATACTTACTTTACTTACTTACTTACTCAAGTCAAGTCGTCGGGACCCCGGCCCGGGGACTACTCTGTTCCACCACCGGGATTTACTTGGTTCACTAATCCAGGATGCTACCCATTTAAGGGGTTTGGGCCGTGGACCAGCTTAAGAACCAGGAATCGGATCCAACCTCTTGTGTCTCCTCATCCTCCTCATGCGTGGCCGAAACTATATCGGACTTCTACTCATTCCAATTTACTCGATACTTACGTTAGGAGTTAGGTAGTTAGGAATTAGTAGAAGTCATTCACATCCAAGCCACACAATGATTCAATACAATACTCCCATACACATACATACAAGGTATAATACATTACACAA
Organism: Limonium bicolor; assembly: GCA_023374045.1. Taxonomy (NCBI): domain Eukaryota; kingdom Viridiplantae; phylum Streptophyta; class Magnoliopsida; order Caryophyllales; family Plumbaginaceae; genus Limonium; species Limonium bicolor. The sequence goes on along the minus strand of CM041783.1, from coordinate 45,972,647 downwards.
ATACATTAAAAGGTACATACACACTTCATCATCATCCATTCATTTCAAGAATTATACAAACTAAATGTTCAAGACAAATATATCAAGAACAATTTAAACAAGCACAAGTAAGTGCAATATAGTCCGATATTTAGGTGATCAAATAAGCACACAAATCGGGGTAACCAGGTTAGGATACAGAGCATGAAGAAATCATACCTTTTACTGAAATTTACTCTACCGGGTGTCTTCTTGTTCCTTAGTCCTTACTTGTTCCTCGAGTCCTAGTCTCGAACCAATGAGTACATGCCAAATGGTTCAATTAATACTAAGTACTACAATACATACATAATTACTACTCCCGTACTTACCCCGTTATCCCGTTATTTCGGTTTAACTTAATATTCTTAATTCATTATTCAAATGCATTTACTTAAGCCGCTTACTTAAGATTACTTCCTAGGCTTGTTCATGGCCTTAATGGCCCTTAAACATCATTAATCATGTCTTAATTATCTTATACCATCATTTCCCATCATTACCCTACCTTAGAATGGCTTAAAAATAATTTCTGTGAAGAAAATGGGGTCGTCCGGGTTTGTGTCCGGGTTTACAAACCGGACCAATAGTCTTGGTCAGTCTCGGGTAATATTTCAGGGTGGTCCGGGTTTAGGGGTTGGTTTGCAAACCCGGACCATTCATTGGCAATTCTCCCGGGTATAAATTTGGGGTGGTCCGGGTTTAGGTCTTGGTTTGCAAACCCGGACCACTCTTTATGAATTACAATCTGTCGAGTTTTTTGACTGGTCCGGGTTTGTGTACTTGTTTGCAAACCCAGACCAGTTGCAGTAATGAAAAATAAGTGTGTTTTTGATTATGTTTCAACTCCAAACTTCTACCAATCTCTTCCCCAATATTCCTACATATAATCTAGGGTGTTTTGACCCTAATTAGGCAATCAAAACTAACCTAATCCATCTCTACACAAATCTGTTACATAATACACTCCATGTTAATTTTTCCCTCTGTTACAGTTTTTTCCTTCTTCCACATATGCTACAGATTTTTCCTCTCTTCTTCCCACTAATGCTATGGCTCTTTCATTGCCTCATTTCCTTTATACTCAACCCAAGTCTTACCCAGTCCAATACTCCTTTTACTAAGTCCTACACACTAATTCTTCCTTGTTTCTCCAACACATTATTTCACTTATTGCTACAGATTTTACACCTTAGCATTCTCATACTACAACTACTACTATTCCATGGTCACTAACCATCTCTACTAATCCTCAATACACACCTTGGTTCTCCCATTCACCAAGTCATCCATAAAGGCACAATTCCTACCAAAAATTTGTCATAGTTCACCTACATTTCTTACTTCTCCTAATGCATACTTTCTCACCAAATTCATTCCTATTCTAGCCACACCCATACAAGGGTCCTACCAGCACTCAAAACAATCTCAATACACTAATACTCCATCAAGCAACAATACTAATACACATACACATTACATTTGGCTCCAAGGCCTACAATTCACATACTTGCTTACAAATTCTCAAACTTCCACCACTACAATACTAATACAATATTTTGGGTTCTTTAATTTGTTTTACCCATTCCCATCACTCTAATGCATTTAAAATTTAGCACTAAGAAGAAGCTCTTACCTCAAGCTCTTATTTCTTCTTTTCTTTTCCAATTTCCTCCTTCTCTCTTCTTGCACAAATCGGTCACATGGGGAATGGAATTGCCAAACTCCATTCCCATCACCCAAAGGACATAAAACAAGTGCAATTAAAATACTAACCCTCAAATTGATACTAATTCCTTGAAAAGCTTTAAACACAATTTCTAGGGTTTACCTTTTGAAGCTTTTAAGAGGGGTCTAAGCCCTTGGTTCAAGAAGGTGCTCTCACCACCATTGCAAGGTTGGGATGATGCTCAAAAGAGAGAGAAAAATAGAGCATTACAAAGGGGGTACAAATCGGTTATAAAAGGAGATGGAGAGAACATGAGTTTTTCATGTAGATTTTTACCTTAATGGAGAGAGGAGACTCCAAGCTACCCATTGATGCTACTTTCTCTTTGAATGGGGAAACCCCATGGAGATTAACTTCCTCATTTTTGGATTTTGAAAAGAGGAAAGTGTAGATTATGATGAGGGGAACAAGAATATGTGGTTATTTTTACATTTGGAGTTCAAATGAAGATAGAGTATGGAGGTAAAGTGGAGAAGCCATTGTTGTTCTTTGAGAGCTTCCAAAATCGCCCAACCAGAGAGAGAGAGAGAGAGAGAAGAGGGGAATCGGCTGGGAGGAGGGAGCTCACGAGAGAGAGAGGAGAAATGAGAGAGTGAGGTGAGAGAAGAGGGTAAAGTAGCTTTTTACTTTATCACTTTTTGTTTTTTGCTCTCTTATTTAAATAGCTAGTTACATGTGTGTGTGAGGGGGTTATTTGACTTATTAAAATCGGTCCCACACAGTAATACTAGTTGGAGCATTTTTTGTCTTTTACAGAAAACGCTCGTCAATTTACCCGGTTTTGGTACTATTCACTAACCGGGCCCGTTTTCCAGAATTTTCTCGTTTCTTTAATTTTATTAGTTATTAAGCTTCCGTTAATGCTTAATTATTGTTATTTAATGAATTATAATTTTTACGGGTTCGTTTGACCACTTAAAGTCACGTTTTCGGGTTTTCTCGAAAAACGTGCACTAAAGCTCTATTAGCGTTTTAATACATTATTTGGATCTGTTTTCTTCGGGAGTTGTTCCCATATATTATTTAGGTCTTATTAAGCCCTTATAATCCATATAATGCTCTAATCGAGGTCTCATACCTCCTATGGTTATTTAACGCTTATTTAGCGTTTTCCGCTTTTTAAGCGTTTCTCTATTTCTTTTGGATTTATTTTTTCTTACCAATATTACTTAGGCGTTATTATGCCCCTAAACACATATTAGAATTATTTTAATCCTTATATTTAAGTTCGGGGTATTTCAAGTGGAAGTAAGCCTGTTTATCACGTGGGTGGCTAACGACATTGTATCACCCGCCGATGAGTATGAATTATCCGCTGTGTAAGTATGGTAGTACGAGGTGATTGGATGGTGATGACGGTATTAGCGGTAGGGGTGTTACAAAAAGTGGTATAAGAGCGAAGTATCGCTCTGATTACTGGAAATACCGAGCTTAGGAAATACCGAGTTAGGAATTAGAAGCTTAGGGCTAAGGGCTAAGTGATAGTGTTAGAGATACGCTAGTTAGGAACTCCCAGCGTGTACTAGATACCTACAATACCAGACCCGCCCTCCACATCCCCCGTTGTATAACTTGGGAAAGAACGCCAGAGAGAAGGGAAGACCTCTCATACTCGGGAAAACCCGATCTGACAGTTGTGGAATCATCATACGGTAAACAAGAATCCGACATATAGTAGATTCCAAGAATTGGAAGTCCCGGAGATGGTTCCCAGTTGAACAACAATACCCGCACTTAATAGCGGTAGAATGAGTACTCTAACCATAAGGAGACTACAACTTACAACAGCATGGGGCGACATGCTTAGCACTCGCGAAACCTGGCTAGTCAACCAGCAGCAGGAAAAGAAGCACTAAGCGTGCACCAGAGCAGAAAAAGGAACAGTAACAAAACCCGAGACACAAGTCTACGGGACAGTAATAGCTAAATAACACCACCAACGGTATGCTAACTGACTAAGGACATAGTCGGGAGTGGTTAACTCCAAAACTACAATGCCAAAAAGGTTACAATACCTGGCCGACATAGCTCAGACAGCTACAAGAACATTCACGGGGTATAATCCGACACAACTACAGAAGTAGTGCCTAAACAAGCTGAGGGTCGGTAACCACAGTAAACGTGTGGGAACGAGCAACAAGGAAAATGAAGAACTAAGTAAATAGGGATCTACAAGGATTGGAGAAGTACCCTGAACAATGACAGCCATGTCAAGATCACTGAGAAGTTACCCAGAAGGTTGATAAACCCCAGTAAAAGATCAGCGGATCAGGGGAGAGCCAACAAGGCTACCGAATACGCGAGGAAACCATGCCGTGATCAGTATAGGTTAACCCAAAAACCACCAGTACCACACACTTGCCACCGCAAGTGCAGTAAGAACAGGAACATGTAGAGGAACTCTAACAAACCACAAGTACTTAGTAAAGTACCGTGATCGCAATGAAGCAACTATAGGATCGCAGATCCTAAGGATTTGAAGAATGAAACTTGGAAGGGCCTGACGGCCTGACCATTACATTAGAGGATATACCAGCCAGTGGGAAGCTGGACTTGGTCAGAATCAACCGGCATTGAAATGCCATGAAGATTTCTATTTTCTTTTAACCCAAACCTTTCTTTCGAAACCCAAAGCATTTCTTTTAAAACCCCCAGATTTTAAGACCAAATCAAAAGATTCACATAAGATAACATAGGACGATATAAGAGGACCTGACAACAGAATACTCCACCTAGACGTGTGACTAACACTACGAGTGTACACAAATGAGATGTGGGACGACCGCATTCTGATAGGAGCTTGCGGGACCGACAGACCTACTTGTAGGATAGTTGGGTAAGTAGTGATGTATCAGTAAGGTACCCCACACATGTATACGAGTGGCGTACGGAACACGAGGAGTAGTTGGCTCTGTCTACGGACCGTAAGTAAGTTCAAACTAGATCAGACGATCAAGGAGAAGGAACTCAGCTAGGTAACGAGTATAAAGGAACATAGAGAATTCATCTGAGGATAAAGAATAAGAATTTGGAAGTTCAAAGAGCACATAATAGTAAGTATAGACATTTTATATGTCCCAAAGATATCAAAACAAATACATGACAGCTGGAAGAAATACCCAGCCTAAACATAGCAAGCACAACGCCTAACATAACACATCAATGTTCAATAAACGGGATATAACTCCCAGAACAATCACCACGGCTACCGGGAATGTTATTCTTCACCACCAAGGATTTTAAACCCAGTCAAGAACACTAGGAGAAAGTATAAGCGGTCTACCCAAGAACGGGAGACGTTATAACCCTAAAGGGGATAGCTCAAAATAAGATAACGCAAGGCGGTATAGTGGACATAACATATCATAAACACTAGCCGGATGTAACGGCGTAACCTAACAACACCCAGGAGCAATCCTTGAAGGGTGTCTGAGTTAACAACAGTCGAATGAAGTGTCGGGATAAGAGCACGGGAGCTAGAACGAACACTCGGTTAGGACACCGAAGGGATTTCACTTAACTGGAAATACCCTCAATCACAAAAGGCACTGATTAACACCACATTGCCTAAAGGGCCTCCCATGAACAAAAGCGTAATGCAACAACTTGCCATGGAGCCCATAAAACCTCCAACCATATGATGGTATACGGAGAAGTGGAATCATATATAAACAGCCTGCAAGGAGCATAGCTCGCAACAATAAGGCTTGAAAGCCATACCCAACTACGTCATGTAGATTTAAATGGTTGCAAACCCACATTAAATGATAAGAAGAACCGTCGAGAATGGTAAGTGGAGAATGTTATTTCCTACAATGAGCAGAACGACAGTCAAATCGCTTGATTTGAACTCAATATAATGAGTGGCTTGGAGTAATGGCTACTTTAGTGTTACTGTCACTAGAACATCAGCTCAGTATATAGTTGACAAGGCTTTTAATTGCCCTTCATGCCTTCTGTAGCAATAGTAGCACAAAGGCATAAGAATCGTGATGATGACAACACTGGTCTAGTCCACACTTGGACACTATGAGAAATCTGAGGGAAGGTACCACTCCTTAACAGAAGACCACCAATACGGTGACTATATGAACCCTTAGAAAAGGCTTTCACCCTACAACATCAAAACTGATGCATGTGATTATTGCCAAGAGACAATTTAAATAGAAGATGAGATTCTAAACTAGTAGGAATAGAAAGGAGCTTTGATAGTAACGGTTGAAAACTGAAAGAGTAGTCGGACTAGAAGCAAACATTGGATGAATACGCTCGAAGAGCATGTGGAATTAAAGGAGTAGCACACTCTGTAGTCAACCAATCAAACGACGAACCATTATATAAGTGGTGAAAGTACTTAAGTAGAGACTAACATAGTAAACCGTGTCATGAGACTTATGAGTGGAAATAATCCCTCAACATGAACTTTCACTTATCAGAGATGAAATACCCTTGTATTAGGGAATGGGACCCGTAACCCTTGGAGTTTCCTTGGGATGTCCCAATGATGTGCATAGAGAAGAAGAGATGCACAATTAGACCTTACACCCAATGCCCAAAGTAGAAGGCAATGAACGTAAAAAACAAGCAATGTGAGTGCATATTTTGACACATCAAATGACCAACACTCAAAGGATCTGGTGATCCAACAGACTACTTCACCCGTGGTCAACCAAGTCACGTGGTAAACGATGTCATGAGTGACGCGAGAATGTGAGGTAAGCTAACCTACACATGAACCCAAATGGAAGAAGAAATCTTCACATCTTCACATTGGTAACGACATTGCGGTATACTACAATAATCGCTAAACACACAAATCTAGAAAACTTCTAGTGTGTTTGCACCATGAGGGAATTGAATACAAATGTAACATTGGAGCGTACAAGTAGAGGAATGGTGTCAACGACAATAGCCATGAGTAAAGGCAAGCTACCACAGTAGCAGAGGCCGTGAGAACGATGTTGTATAACTAGTAAGAACATGGTGCGCAACAAGCGACCATTATGAGAATGTAGTTAGACCATAATATGGGAAACAAACCATGAGCTGGACTCAGCGGGGTCGAGACGCAGGAATTGGTAGATAGACGGGGCATGGAAGCCTACAGTCTTAACCATATAACAAAGATCACACAAGGAACGCATTGTTCATTCCTAATGCAACTTCATAAGGAATTGAAAGTGTATACCTAGTGGATCAACTCGATAAGAGAAGTAATAGCTTGGGATAAGAATACCCAATTGCGAAGACGACCGATCGTATTAAATACGGAAGACTTGCAAACGCAACAAGGAATATGGCGCAAGCCAGTTAAGCGAAACCTTATAAACAACCGTGCGGCCTTCGGCCAATGATGCACGAAGAACGTTGGACATGCCAACTATCACAACAAGCGAATTCCGTTTAAATAAAAGCAGGAATGAGACTATAAACATTATGAGGATCAATGCATATGAGATGCAAGATCGTACAATGGAAGAATACTGGTATAGCACTACATAAGTAAATAACCAGGAAACCAATGATCAGAGGAAGCACTACACAGTAGGTAGTAGCTAAATCTCAACCGACAACAAGTTGGAAAAACTAAGTGAATAAACATAGAAGTATTCAACAATACGTACAATAGATTCCAGAAAACTGGACAGAAAATCTATAACACAATAAGCTCACACACGGTAAAAGATACCACGCGCCGGTTGAGAAACCGTATATCCCAAGATAAAAGGGAAAATAAGTAAATGTGTAATACATTAAGAATAACGAAAAAGGTGAGTTAAGCTCTAAAGTTATCAGGGTCGCGTAGCAGAAGCCAGTGGGCCCTAGCTCAGAGGTTTAATATACCCAGTAAGTATGAGAGAATGGCTAATTATCAACGCCTTGAAGCCGGATAGGCTAGAACCGAATCGATCAAGAGTTAAATAAACTCCAATGAGAATTCTTGGTGCAGGGACTAACCGTCAATATGGTTAAGACCCTTTGACCATAATTATTGTATAATAGACTGTATAGAATCTAAAACGCTTTAGGATGCCCAAATTGAGTGAACCAATGTTCAATAATAACATATGGTAGATTACATGGGCGTAATCCCTTTTAAGGGGGGTAGAGCGAAAAACCGCTTAGTGTAAGTTCCATGTATTAAACACGTAAACTATAATGTGCATAGCACAAATTAGAATTGTTTGAGGATTGGTATGTATGTTACATAAACATATGCACCATTCATAGCCTAGTTATGGGTACTGCGCACAAGTAATGCGAATATTATGTATATAAAAATATACCTATCTTGTTAACTCGTGTGTGAGCATACAAGGAGAAAGGAGTAGAGAAACTCCTGGGGGAAAGAGAATCCTCATAGTATGAATGTCTAGCTGATATTAGACATGGCATTGTGATGCATGAGTCGGTATGAAACCGATGTAGAACCTAGAGGAATTGAGTTCCCTAGGTGATTGTTTTGAGGAGAATTGAGAATGGTTGGTGGATTGAACTCCACAGGTATTGTATTCCTTAGAGAAATTATTTGAAATGATTGAGAATAATGGATGAAAGGAGTAATAGTCGATAAAATGAGTACCATAGGTAGTGAATTCCTAAGTAAATTATTTGGAAGTAAATTGAGGATGATTGATGGACAGAGTTCCATCCTTTGGAGATGTATGAATTTATGATTACGACTGGGAAGAGTAAAAAGATAGAAAATGGAAATAATTGAATTATCTAATTGTGTGAAACTGATGTGGGAAGTCGAACTTGACCCTGATCAGGTCAAGGGAAACGGAACACAAATTGGGGTGGAAGGATAGTTCAACACTGATGCTGATCACATCAGGGTTGAATGATTCTTGAAGCTCCCTTCAAGTGGTCACAAGTAATCACGCATAGAATAGATGTAATGAGTATAAATTGGACTTGGAGTTGATTGTGTTTTTCAAAAAGGATTTCTAACTAATATTTACAAAAAAATGATTTTCCTTCAAATTAGGGAATGAAGATTAGTTTTGAAACCACTGCACCAGACGAGCATGGTGGGACAGTGGTAGTGTGTGTTGCGTATTTGTCTAAGAATATCAGGATCATAGGAAAGAGTATTTTTGCATTGATTTGGGATAGCGTTGCAGTGTATGCATGTATCGTGTATTGTAAAACCAGCAGGGTGGTTGGAATGTGGATTGTAGTGATTGTAATGCTTGCATTGTATTGCTTGCCATTGGATTGTGGACTGGTTCCACGGGATGTATAGTACTTGAATTGGATTGTATACAAACACCATGGGTAATGGATCTGAGGATTGGTAGAGATGTATGAATGTATGGGTCTGACAATGGAAATGTCAAACGAGTAAAGATAGCAATTCACCAACTTTGACCAACTTTGAGGGAAAGTTCTTTAAGGGGGTAGATTGAAATACCCCAAACTTAGTTATAGTGATTAAACCATTATAATGAAGTAATTAAGGGCCTAATAGTGCCTAGAGAATATTGGTGAAGAAAATAAAACCAAAGAAAAGAAGAAAAACGCTTAAAAAGCAAAAAATGTAAAAACGAGCGTTACATAACCATAAGAGTGATGTGACCTTGACTAGGATCCTAGGTGGGTTCCTAAGGCTTAATCATGCCTAAATGGTATGTAGGAACAATTCTTGAAGAAAACGGATCCATAAAATGGATTAAAACCACTAATGAACCATAAAGCGCGTTTCGAGGAAACCTGGAAAACGTGACTTTAAGCGGGTCAAATAGACTCGTAATAATTTTGGTCAACCAAATAGTCATTAACAAACATTAATGAAGGTTTAGAACCAATAAAATTAATTAAACAAGAAAATTCCGGAAAACGGGTCCTGGGAGTGAATAGTGCAAAAAATTGGGAAATTGTGGGGTGTAAATGTAATAAAACAGAAATTGACCCCTCCCTTTGTAAATAGGCAGCTGGTTCCTTAATTTGCATACTAGGCACGTTTTTTTTAGTGTAGCCCACATTCCCTCTTTTATTTCCTTCTTATGTACTAAAGGACAAATGAATAAAAAAACAAAAAGTAAAATAAACCCTCTCTCCTCCCTTACAAGCTCTCTCACGTTTTTTTCTCTGCCCAACACTTTTCTTCTTCCTCTCTTCACAGTAATGGCGATTTGAGAGAGAGCCTTACAGCAGCTCACTTCCTTCCCATCTTTGAAACCCCAAATCACCTCCAAATGCTACAAAAAATATACCATTGAATTCGTCTCACTGTGGAGATCGTTTTCCACCTTTCAAAACTCGAAAAACTCCAACTTCATTTTCATGGGTGTAATCATTTTTGGATCCTAAAGATGACCATTTGAAGCTCCACCTTCTTCTTGATGTTCTAAGGTAAGAATGGGACCAAAGTTCTCCTATTTTCCAGTTTTCCTTGTAGAAATCAAAAACTCACGTGAACACCATTACTCCATTGTTCATCCTGTTTTGGTATTCCATCTTGAGAGCTGAATCATTTCCATTTTTCTACCCAAAACTCCATTAGACACTCAAGGTAAGACTTCCTAAGTGTTTTAAGTGGTTTCTCACAAGTTAGGGTTTAATACTACGTTAGAAATTTTATAAGTTTTTGTGTGTGTGTGTGTATGCCTTGTTACGTGGCTGTAGCTTGGCCTAAATAAAATCAAGAAACATGGAAAACAAACAAAGAAGGAAAGAGGAGCAAGAAAAAAGAAGGAGAGAAAGGAAAAAGAAATCAAGAACTCAGGTAATGAGCTACCTCTGTACAGATTTTACTAATATAAGAATGAGTACATTGCCTTAGCAATGGTTAAGCTACTGTAACAGTGGGAAAGAGATGAGTATATTAGTATTAACTGTATTGGTAGTTTAAGCTTTTGAAAACCAGTAATAAATGCTTAGTGTGAGTATTAAGTGTGTGACAAGTATTTAGATTGTGTGGGAATAATGATATACCGACCGAGCAGGTTGTAAACTGTGTTGAGTGAGTAAATTGATGTGGTGAGAATACTTAGGAATGTAGGGAAACTCTGTCAAATTTTGTTAGGAATTTAGTGGACTCGAGTGCTGTTTGACAGGAAAGAACAGGGAGATGTACAGAGAAGAAAAATATGACATTTTCACTTTGGTTTGTATTTAGGAGGAAGAGGTGTAGTTAAGTAGAACTAGAAATGGAGTAATGTGAGGTGTTTAACTAAGTTATGCTAGATTGAGAATCATTTAGCTAGTGGGAAGAAAGAAAGGAAAAATCTGTAGCATCTGTTGAAGAGAAAAACTGTAACAGAAGAGAAAACCAGCAGTGAAAATTTTGTAAGTTGACAAAGTATTATAGAGGCTGGATTAGGTTAGTTTTAAGTGCTTAAGTAGTGTCAAAATATGCTAGGATATATGTAGGAATATTGGGGAAGAGTTTTGCAGAAGTTTGGAGTTGAAACATGATAAAAAACAAGCATATATGTGATTACTGCAACTAGTCCGGGTTTGTAAACAAGTATAGAAACCGGACCAGGCAAAATCATGGCAGAACATAGTAGCAGTGGGATGGTACGGTTTTACAAACCAGGACACTAACCCGGACCACCCCATTTTTTACACCCAAGAGCAATCAGACCATGTGGTCCGGGTTTGGAAACAAGTACACAAACCAGGACCACCCATAAATCTTACCCGAGAGTGACCAACATATGGTCCGGGTTTGTAAACCCGGACACAAACCCGGACCACCCCATTTTCTTCACAGAAAACTATTTTAAAAAAGCCATTTTATGATAAGGGCTTGATGGGTAATGATGGTATAAGGTAATTAAGACTTGATTAATCATGTTTAATGGTCATTAAGGCTATAAACAAGCTTAGAAAGTAATTTTAAGTAAGTGACTTAAGTAAATGGATTTGAATGGTAATGAGTTAGAAGTATAGACCGGTAACATTAGGAATAATGAGTAAGGTTAATTATAGATAATAACCACCCCACTCTATGTATGTGATAGGATTCGAATAGTCGAACACCGAAGGGAGTCGGTGAGTCCAAGGTCAACGGTGAACAGTATGAACTCTCATGCCCTGTATGCTTTCTTGGCTACTCTGATTTGTGTGTTTGTGTGGTAATTGATCACCTAAATAAGATAAAACACACGAATCGGAATTATTGCGCTTAACTTGTGCTTATATGATATTGTTCTTTATTGAATGTTTTCTTAAACTCTAGTTTGTATAATTCTTGAAATATATGGATGATAATGAAGTGTGTGTGTGTTGTGTATTGTATTGACCAAGTAATGTGGTATAGGACTTCTAACTGATTCCTAACAAGCTAACCATTCTAACAAAAGAAATTGGTAAATTGGAATGAGTAGAAGTTCGATATAGTTTCGGCTACGCGTGGGGAGGAGGAGAAACAAGAGGTTGGATCCAATCCTAGCTTTAATCTTTTCCATGGACCAAACCCCTTAAATGGGTAGCATCCTGGATTAGTGAGCCACCTAATGCCCGGTGGTGGGACGGTGTAGTCCCTGCCCGGAGGTCATACCGACTTAACATGAGTATAAGTAAGTAAGTAAGGTAAGTAAGTAAGTATGGAGAAGTAAGTAAGTATTGTATGAGTATGATTGTGTAAGTATTGTGTACCGAGTAAAAGAGTTAAGAACATCCGATTAACCCGGATGGGTAACTGGCTAACCATTGATGAAGTAAGGATTGTGTATGGTATTGTATTACTGTTTGGCTTGTGTATTGCCTTCAGTTGTGTGTATTGTATTTATATGAATGTATTGTTATATGTAATAGCATGTATGCATGTATAAAACGAATTCCATGTATATTCGACAAATTAGTCGCGTACCCTAGTTAGCACGCGGTATATGCGAATATATGCAGCGTTTTGCTGAGCCCCTTGGGGCACTGTTTTTAATTTTATAGGTGCATGTGAAGGATGTCTGTTGTGACGAGACCAAGACTATTTTTGTGTAGTTGGTAGATTGGGGAAGTGTACTGAATTGTATAAGGCTTGTAGCCCTTTTTAATGGTCGGTGTACCAAGCGGTACACCTTATGCATTTGGGAAAGTATGTAGATTTGTGAGGATGGGTAAATGTTAGACTCTTATTGAGTATGTATAGACATGTGGAAGAAGTTGTATATTGGTATTGTGCTTAGAAAACTCGGTATGTGTATTGTGAGTATTGAACAAAATGCTGAATGGAAGATGGTATGTACTCAGTTTGTAATTGTAGTAGAGATTGTATTTGTTTTAGTACTCGGGTATTCCGGTCCATCAGACCGATGCTGTAGTGGAAGTAAGCCTTGTTAGTCACGTGGGTGGCTAACGGCATTGTATCACCCATCGATGAGTATGAATTATCCGCTGCGTAAGTATGGTAGTATGAGATGATTGGACGGTAATGATGGTATTAGCGGTAGGGGAGTTACAGTCACGTGGGTGACTAACGGCATTGTACACCCGCCGTTGTGTATGTATTGTCCGTTGTGAAGGTAAGTAATTGTAAAGTAATGACGGGATTAGCGGTAGGGGTGTTACAAAAAGTGGTATCAGAGCGATACTTCGCTCTGATGGATGAAATACCGTTTAGGAAAATACGGAGTTAGGAATTAGAGACTTAGGGCTAAGGGTTGAGAGTTAGCGTGTGAAGTACGCTAGTTAGGAACCTCCAGTGTGATCTGGATACCTACGATACCATACCCGCCCTCCACGTCCCCCGTTGTAAAGTTGGGTCAAGAACGCCAGAGACACGGAAGGACCTCTCACACTCGGGTAGAACCCGATCTGGCAGTTGCAAAAATAAACCTTATAAGAAAGGAACCTGTCATACGGTAGATTCCGAGGACTGGAAATCCCGGAGACGGTTTCCCGTTGGAGCAACAACACCACATCTAATGACCGAAGATCGAAGATCCTAAACAAAGGATAATGAAAATTACGGCACCATGGGGCGACGTGCTTCACCGTCACGAGAATCACGAGTAGCCAGCAAGAAGAGAAGAACAACCGCGCAATGAAGCGTGAAAGATAGAGTGACAAATGCTAAACGGATAATTGTAGCATAAAACTATATATAAAAAGAATAAAATAATAAACTAAACCTACAACTCTACTACGGGTAGCAAATAAAAACCCGGTCGGAGTATAGTGTAAATATATTACGACCGAGAGAATCGTACCCAAGGGACTTATAGAAAACTAGTCCTAATCCGGGCAAAAGCCTATTCTATTACAAGGGGAAAAGTAAGTGTGTAAGTGCAAATTAAGAAAAACTATCTAAACCTAATCTAAAATGGTATTTATAATGATCTGCCTAAGATTCGAAATGGAACGTCATAAAAACACAAATGAACACCAAGGGAAAAGAATAAATTCCAAACCAACCAACTTTTGGAACTGCCAGATATTATGCCGGACAAGATGGGCCCGGCAAAGACAAGAACCTTGAGAGCCGGACGTTTTGCACCCGGCATGCCATCCGGCCTTCTCAAAATGTCAATTTACTCTTCCAGTTCGAAGCCGAACTAAGCACTCCCTAATCATTATCGAAAACTAACAATATCTAGGTAATCAACAAACCGAAAAGGGGAGAATTCTAAGCCTTACATTTAATCCTTTAAGTTATAAAAGACAAATAGAAAGAGCCACTTGGAATTCCTCAACCTTTCTGCCTTACCAAGGTCAGAATTTGAAATACTTGGAAGAAGAAACAAATTCATTCCTAATTGCAACAATCACAAAATTCCAAGTTGAACTTATATCTTTTATTATTGAGTGATCTTAGTGCGTTTACAAAGAGAACCATTTCTAACCAGAGAAGACAAAGAATTCTACATCACCATCCACACAACTACAAGAAGAGAATACAAAGAGGGAGAAGGAGATGTTAATAGCCTTAACCCGACAAGGTCTTCTTCTTCTCTTGCGTGGATGGATCCGTAGACTTCTTTGGACACCAACAATGAAGTGAGGCGGAAATATAGAAGTGAATGGCGTGGATTTGGTATGTTGAAGTGTGTCCTCAAATGACCACATGGGAAGGGTATTTATAGTTGTTGGAAGTGATTCTATGGAAAGACATATCTTAAATGATGTCTTTCCATAAAGATACACCTCCAAGACATTCTTTAGCAAAAAGATACCTTTTACCCTAGTTGTATTGGTATGGAAAGACACATCACCAAATGATTTATTTCCATAGTGTCTTCTCATCCAAAAGACATCTTTCCAACTAAAAGACACCTCTTCACCATAAGACACCTTTTCACCATGAGACACCTCTTCACACATGAGACACCTTTTCACCAGAAGACACCTTTTTTGCCGAGAGACACCTCTTCATCAAAGACACCTCTTCATCAAAAGACATCTCTTCATGTACTGCTAACTTCTGGTGAACTGAGGCAACTTTTTACTTGTGCCGGCTAGGATGTACCCGGCAACATACCCGGCATAGCACCTTTTTCTGCTCCACGCTTGTGCCGTGCAGGAGTTAACCGGCCTTATGTCCGACATTTTGGTCAAAAGTGTTTCTTTTGCATATAAACAACATAAGACTGAACAAATAATACACTTTAATACATAATATAACATATATTAACTACTTAACTTAACCTTATTTAGATAAATATAATCCTAAATCTAGTACATAAAATATGATAAATCTGCGGCTTATCAACAAACCCGAGACAGAGAGTCTACGGACTATATGCTTGATAATACCAATAACGGTATACAAACCGACTAAGGAATTAGTCGAGGTTGGAATAACACCAAACCTACACGCCAAGAGGCCGTAATAACCGAACGTCATAGTTAAGATGACTATGAAAGTATTCATAAAAAACATACACCGATGGGACTACAACGTGGTTCCTAAGGATAAGTCAATTCTCGATAACCACAGTGAAGGTGTGAAACACCCGGATTGACGACAACCATGTCAAGAGCACTGAGAGACGACTCAGGAGATTAATCACCAAGGTCAAAAGATCAAAGGAAGATCTAATAAGACCACCAAATTTGGATGAAACGATACCGTAACCGGTATACGTTAACCGAAAAACAACCTACCCGCGCACTTGCCCAGGGCAAGTGCAGCAGAGGCAAGACAGTTGGAATTTAATGACCAACCAGTACTTACTAAAGTACCACCATAAAGTTTGGAGAAAATATAGGATCACCAATCCTAAGAATTTGAAATGACGAAACCTTGGAAAGGCCTAACGGCCCTACCATCACCTCAAAAGAATATACCAGTCAGCGAGAAGCTGGACTTGGTCAAGACCTCAGACATGGCAACACCATGAAGATTTTCTTTCAACCCAAGATTTTATTTCAAACTCAAACTTTCCTATCAAAATCACAAACCTTCTTCTAAACCTCGGATTTTTAAAACCAAACAAAGGAATTACGGTGAGTATCATAGTATGATACAAGAGGAGTTGACAATAGAATACTTCACCTAGGCGTGTGACGAGCACTACAAGTGTACTCAAATACGGGATGTGGGATGACCACACTCCGAAGGAGCTTGCGGGCCTGACAGATAGTCAGGTAAGTGGTAACGTGCCAACAAGGTACCCCACGTATGTATACATGTAGTGTACAAAACACGGGAAGTAGTCAACTCCGTTCTGCGGACCATAAGTAAATTCAAACCAGAACAATTGGACACCTCGAACGAGCAAATGAAACTCAGATAAGCTTACAAGCTAAAGGAGTCAAGAACTCACTCCAGGAGAACCATTAAGAGTTAGAAGTGCGAGAAGCACTAACAATTGAGTAAAGACATTGGATATGTCTCAAGAAATTTTAAAGCAAATATGGGATAGCCGAGATGAATACCCAGTCTAAACCCGGTAAGGCAAATGCCTAATACGAACACTCCAATGCTCGATGAACAAGATGACATACCAGAGTGATCTTATAAGGTACCGGAAAATACCATTCATCACCGAAGAGAATATCAAACTAGTTATAACATAAGGGAAAACACCATTGGTCTACCCTAGGAACGGGAGACTTTATAACCCTCAACGGGATAACTCAGATCCAGAACCGCAAGGTAGGATAACAAACTGGACACTTATAAGTATCAGCCAGATGTAATAGCATAATCAACAACACCCAGGAGCAATCCTTGAAGGGCGTCGGAAGCGTGATAAAAGCATAAAAGCTAGAACGGACACTCGGTTAGAACACCGATGGGATCCCACTTACTAGGGGATACCCTGAATTAACTATGACAACAATCAACATCAAAGTACTTATCTCCAAACCAGTTGATGGTATAAGGAGAAGCAAAGCTTGTAACCCCCGCCTAAGATGAGCCGAGCTCTAGGCAATGTGGCTAGTATGCCATAAACCTACTGAAGGACACAACCCAATGGTAGCAAAAAACCAATGTGAACGATATGAAGAGTTGCCTAGAACGACAACCAGTGAGATGGTTTAATAACTAACGAGCAAAGATACCCCTCGTTATTGTAGTACCGCAAGAGCGGTGAACATACAAAACCCAAAGAAGAGGATACTATCAATAAATGTCTGAAAATATATCCCTTTCAGAACTACTAATGTAGTGAAGCTTGAGCATACAATTATTGCCAAGCGATGTAAAATAAGCTTCAATAGCAATTTTTGACAACCAAGGAGTAACCGGTTAAGAAGGAACATGATATGTGGGAACGTAAAGTATAAGTAAATAACGCTCAAGAGCTCAGAAGTATAAATGCTGAACCATGGCATAAATGGTGGGAATGCATGAGCTGAAGCTAACAACAGGGGATGCCATGTAAACCAATACTGTAGAATCAGTAAGAACATGGTGCGTAGCAAGCGACCAATGTATGTGAATAATCACACAATGCTATGGAGTTTTTAATACGAGATGACAGGCAGACCGGGCAACAAGCCAGGAATCTGCACCAAGTGATGAAGTACATCACAAAGGAAGCAATGTTCATTCCTATAGCAATCGCATAAGAGAATTACTGCCAAGGGTTTACGCCTCTACACTCTGTAGGACTGAGTGTTTTGGTATTACACGGGTAGTTAATGATCTAGTGGGATAGCTAGGAGTATGGGAAAATGTAAATGGTGGTAAACTCTTCCTTCCACCAACAAATATGGCATAAGCCAGTTAAGCAAAAGCTTAGAAACAAACCGTGCGGCCTAAGGCCAAAGAAGCACGAAGAGTGTGAAACACAACACCAATCACAAGATGTGAATTCCACCGGAATAAAAGCGGTATAAACCAAGAGCATTGAGAAGACCGATGCATAGAAAATGCAAGTCGTACAAGTAAAAACACACTTGTGCAAATCAGATAAGTGAGTATAATTCAGAAGCCATGGACAATAGAGGAAGCACTACAACTAAGTGGTGGCTCAACCTCAACCGACAATAAGTCGGAGGAATCAAGTGAATGATCACTATAATACACAACAGTATGTATATAGATTCTCAAAGAGCTGGATAGAAAATCTAAAGTTCATTGAATTCGCGTACGCTAAGAAATACCACACTTGGTTTTATAAACCTCATCCCCATGATAAAAAGGATAAAAAGTGATGTGTAACACATTAAGGATAACAAGAAGGGCGAATAACCCAGTTTATCAGGGTCGCGCAGCAGAAGCTAGTGGGCCCAGAATTCTAAGTGAAATACACCTAGTGAATGAATGGCTAATTATCAACGCCTTGAAGCCTCTAAGGCTAGAACCGAACCCGTTAAGAGTTAAATACACTCCGATGAAAATTCTTGATGCAGGGACTAACCGTAATACGGTTAAGATCCTTTGATCAAGGAACATTGTATAATAGACCGCATAGGAGTTGAACCACTCCATGACGGCTGAATGCCTTCGACCAATGTCTAATGTTGACATATGGTAGATTACATGGGCGTAATCCCTTTTAAGGGGGGTAGAGCGAAAACCGTGAAGTGTAATTTTACGTGACAAGTGCGTAAACTACAATGCGCATAGCGCAAAAGTATTTGTTTTGATGATTGATACTTATGTTACATAAACATTGTATTCACTCATCGTGTAATTATGGTTATTTGGGAAATAAGAATAGGAAAGGAGTAGAGAAACTCCAGGGGAATGAGAATCCCGATTGGTAATAGTATGAGAAATGAGTACGTTTGAGAGATTTGATGAGTATAATCGGTATGAAACCGATGTATTTGACGAGTATAAGATGGAGGATAGAAATTAATTGGATATTATACCTTTGAATTTCTTAAGTATAGTAGTTGGGATGATGTAGTAATAATTGATGAGACGATTAGTAAGTGAGTAAGTGAATTCTAGAAATTGGAAAATGTATGTGTGTGATTATGAGTAGAAAGATAAAAAGATAGAAAACAGAACAATGTTTGACTATTTGTCTGTGTGAATTGACGTGGGAGGTGAAACTTGATTTGCTAGCGATCAAGGGAAACTGAACACAAATTGGGTGGAAGATAGTTCAACACCAATGCTGATCACATTGGGGTTGAAGGACTCTGGAAGCTCCCTAATGAGTGGTCACGTAATAACACTAGTAATAGGTGTAATTATCATAAATGGGATTTGGGAGATGTATGCAAGTTTTCAAAACGAATTCCCAAAACTAAATTGGTACAATATTTTTCTTCAAACTTGAGAATGAGGATCAGTTTTGAAACCGCTCCCACGGGCGCTAGTGGATCTTCCATGACTAGGCACCGATATCAGGTTGAAACCATGGAGGTGAAGCTAGTTGTGAGTCAGTGGAAGTGATGATTAGTTTTGAAACCACTACAACGGACGAGCAACGGTACTAAGTGACCGGTAGGACGTTTGTAGTGTGTGTTTTTTGTATTTTTCTAAGGGCACTGGGGGCAGCGTGGTCCCGAAGTAAGTATTATAAAGTGCCTGAGGATCTCTATATATGCAAATGAATTTGATCAGAACCAAAAGACCGTGGCTAGAAAGCGTAAGTGCCATTAGTCATGACGGCCGTGAACCAGAAAGTGTAAGTGTTCAAACGTGACCGTTACCTGAGGGATCACTCGACATGGGAGAGGATGGTACCTCACTATTTATCAGCGGACGGACCCCATGAAGAGTTGGAACGGATTTTTTGATTGCTATGCATGCAGTGACATGCTGTTTGGATGTGTAGTATACATCAAGTCAGACATTTGGAGTCTGACAAGTTATATGTAGAGGTCATAACCTTAGCATAGTGTACTTGTGTGAGTAACAATATTAGGTTCACCAACTTTGAGGGCAAAGTTCCTTAAGGGGTAGATTGAAATACCCCAAACTTAAATATGGTGATTAAATTATTCTAATATGATATTTTAAGGGCCTATAGTGCCTAAGTAATTTTGGTAAGGAAAATAGATCCAAAAGAAATGAGAAAACACTTAAAAAGCGAAAAACGCTAAAATAAGCGTTATATAACCATAGGAGGTACGAGACCTCGGTTAGAGTATTATATGGATTCCTAAGGCTTTTTCATGCCTAATTAGTATACGGGAATGATTCCGAAGGAAACGGATCCAAATAATGTGTTCAAACCGCTAATAAAGCTTTAGCGCACATTTTTCGAGAAAACCCGAAAACGTGACTTTGAGTGGTCAAATGAACCCGAAAAATTATAGTTCATTAAATAAATATAAATAAACATTAATGGAAGCTTAAGAACCATTAAAACCGGGTAAATTAATGAGCGTTTTCTTAAAAGACGAAAAACCGCTCCAGTGTGTAATATATTAAGGGGCCGGTTTTACTAATGTAATCATCCCCCTCACACATGACTAGCTAGATAATAAAGAAATCAAAACAAAATAGAAAAGTACAAAAAGTAAGTAAACCCCCCCCCTCTCTCTTCACTTTTCTCTTCTCTCTCTTTCCCTCCTCTCTCTCAGCCGATCTCCTCCTCCCCCCTGGTTGTTGCCGATTTTGAAGCTTCCAATAAGCTCAATGGCTTCCTCTCTTCTTCTTCATGCTCTAGCTTCATTAAAGCTCTCCAATCACAATAAGTACATATTCTTCATCTTCTCATCATTCTCTATCATTCTCTCTTTTTCAAAATCCAAAAATGAGAACTTCATCTCTATGGGTTTTTGACCATTTGAAGAGAAAAGCACCTCCTCTTAAGCTTGGAGTCTCCTCTTCCTCCTAAGGTAAAAATCTCCTAGAAAAACTCACTCTTCCTCCATTTCTTAGTGTGGCCGATTTTAGCATCTAATGGAGCTCTGTTTTCTCTCCCTCTTTTGAGCATCATTCCAACCTTCCAATGGTGTTGGGATCACCCTCTTGAATCAAGGGTTAAAACCCCTCTTAAAAAGTTCCAAAAGGTAAACCCTAACTTATGTGTTCTAAGCCTTTCATTGAATTAGTAAATTTCTAAGGGTTAGAAGTTTAATCATATTCTTTTGGGTGTAATTGGGTGTTGGGATGGAGTTTGGCAACTCCGTTGCCCAACTTGACCAAAAAAGAAGAAAGGAGAAGGAAGAGAACAAGGAGGAACTCAAAAGGGGCTTAAGGTAAGAAAACCTTATTAATGCTAATTTTAATGCATTAGAATGTTGGGGATGGGTAATTAATGAATGAACCCAAATGTTGTACTAGGAATGTAGTTGGTGGAAGTTTGAAGTAGTTTGTGAATTGATGTTTGGATTGAAGGCCTTAGAGCCAAGTAAATTGAGTATGTTTATTGGTATTGTTGCTTGAGGAGATTTTGGTAAATTATGATTGCCTTGAGTGCTGGTAGGACCCTTGTATGGGTGTGGCTAGATTAGGATTGATTTTGGTGAGAATGAATGAATTTGGATATGTTGGATTTGTAGGTAACCTATGGTAAAATTTTAGTAGAAAATAAGCATTTTTGGATGACTTGGTGAATGGGAGGACCAAGGTGGTATTGGGATGATTAGAGATTCTTGGTAACCATGGAATGGTAGTAGTTGGAGGATGAGAATGAAGTGTGTAAAAATCTGTAGGCAAGGAGTTTGAAATGTATTGGAAAAACTAGGAAAGAACTAGTGTGCAAGATTTAGGAAAATGAGTGCTGGACTTGGGTATAGATGGTACATTTATCTAGGAATGAATTGGAATGGTAAAATGGACTTAGGACAAAGTGCAAAGTGCAAAGAGAAGTGTAGAAACGCACAAGTGTGCAAAGTGTAAAATGAGAATGGAAATTTGTAGAAATTGAGCAAGAATTTGAGTAAGGATTGGACCAATGATTTAAGGAGTCTTAAGAGTGTTTAGTGGTACTTAAACATGTAGGAACATGTAGCTGTATTGGTAAAGGTTAGGGAAGCAATGGGAAAGAAAGGAACTGAAAACAGAAATTAAACAAGTATACTGGGCCGGACCACCTTAGGACCCGAACTTAGCAAGGTCGGTCGAGCCTTAGTTTGCAAAGACGCAAGTCTACTGACTTCGACCGACCTTGGGACCGAACTTGACAGGTCGGTCGAGTCGTAAAATGTAAACCCAGAATCCACTGACTTCGACCACCTTGGGATAAGACTTGGCAAGGTCGGCCGAGTCACAAATTTCGAACCTGGCAACACACTGACTTGGACCGACCTTGGGACCTACCTTGTAAGGTCGGTCGGTCTGAATTTTCCAGTAACGTAACTCACTGACTTCGACCGACCTTGGGTCCGACCTGGGTAAGGTCGGTCGAGTCATATAAAAAAAATAGTAATCCAATGTATGTATATATGTATATATATACTATATATATATATTGAAATACCCCAAACCTTAATATATTAATGACTATCTAATTAGGATATACTAAGGCTATAATGTGCCTTAGAAACATTAGAAGAAGTGTTAAACAACATTTACACCAAAACATGCTTTAGGAACATTATAGCAAAGGTGTTTTAAAGAGTATAAATAAATGAGGGAACTACTAATAAGTTCCCAAGAGATTTTAAATGTGTAATACCTCTAATATTAGTATACACATTAAGCGGAATTAGCATTTAAACCGAAAACACACCTTAGAGCACAAAAATGTGCTTTAAAGAAAAATGTGCTTTAAAGGAAATGTGCCTTAAGCATTTTAATACATGGAATTAAAAGGCTAATGAGCCTAAATACCAATAAGGAATAAGGTAACAACAATAAAATTTTCATAGGAGCCAGAGCGTATACACACAATTAAGTATACAAGCCCACACAAAACCGGTAGTAAACTGACGAAAGTCAAGGAGAAACCACTAACGACTTGGTTTAAATTGGAATTAGCAACATGCTATTTCATGAACAAAGTTTCTAAAGGTTGTAAATGTACTAAGAACACATTTAAACTAGCCAAACAAATTGCATAATCAACGTGAACCCGGAAGCACATAAAAGGTGTTTTAAAGGCATTTTTGGCCTTGTAACATACCTATCACATGGTATAAGTCATTAGGACGAGATTAATGTATCATATTACATAAAACATTATAGAAACAAAAAATTCAGGTCAAATAGGCAAAGGCTGCCGACTTGGGTGTGCACTCACCAAGGCATTATTTGCTTTTAAATGTACTATTTCAACAACCCAGACTTCTATAAAAGAAGTCCCAAATCATCTTGTCCCCTTGGTGAGATCATTAATCAGACTCTCACCTGTCAAATAGAGGCTTCCAAGGTCGTAGCCCAGCCCTTTGCATTTGAAGGAACCGAAGATGACCTTGGAGTCTCATTTCCGGGTACATAAGAGTCTGATTAGATTTCACCAAGGGGACAAGATGATTTGGCACTTCATAGACGTCTTGTTTGTTGAAATAGTACATTTAAAAGCAAATAATGCCTTGGTGAGGTCACCACCCAAGTCGCAGCCTTGTGCCTTATTTGACCTAATTTTTGTTTCTATAATGTGTTTTATGTATATTTGTACATTAACTCGTTCCTAATGACTTATACCATGTGATAGGTATGTACAAGGCCAAAAATGCCTTAAAACACCTGTTATGTTCTTCCGGGTTCACGTTGATTATGCAATTTGTTTGGCTAGTTTAAATGTGTTCTTAGTACATTTACAACCTTTAGAAAACTTTGTTCATGAAATAGCATGTTGCTAATTCCAATTTAAACCAAGTCGTTTAGTGGTTTCTCCTTGACTTTCGTCAGTTACTACCGGTTTTTGTGGGGCTTGTATACTTATTTGTGTGTATACGCTATGGCTCCTATGAAATTTTTATTGTTGTTACCTTATTCCTTATTGGTATTTAGGCTCATTAGCCTTTTAATTCCATGTATAAAGCTTAAGGCACCATTTTTCTTTAAAGCACATTTTTCTTTAAAGCACATTTTTGTGCTCTAAGGTGTGTTTTCGGTTGTAAATGCTAAGTTGCCAGCTCCGCTTAATGTGTATTACTAATATTAGAGGTATTTCACATTTAAAATCTCTTGGGAACTTATTAGTAGTTTCCCTAATTTATTTATACTCTTTAAAACACCTTTTGCTCTAATTGTTCCTAAAGCAGTTTTTGGTGTAAATTGTTGTTTAAAAACTTCTTCTAATGTTTCTAAGGCACATTATAGCCTTAGTATATCCTAATTAGATAGTTCATTAATATATTAAGGTTTGGGGTTATTTCAATATATATATATATGTATATATATACATATATACATACATTGGATTACTATTTTTTTTATATGACTCGACCGACCTTACCCTAGGTCGTACCCAAGGTCGGTCGAAGTCAGTGAGTTACGTTACTGGAAAATTCAGACCCGACCGACCTTACAAGGTAGGTCCCAAGGTCGGTCCAAGTCAGTGGTGTTGCCAGGTTCGAAATTTGTGACTCGGCCGACCTGCCAAGTCTTATCCCAAGGTTGGTCGAAGTCAGTGGATTCTGGGTTTACATTTTACGACTCGACCGACCTTGTCAAGTTCGGTCCCAAGTCGGTCGAAGTCAGTAGACTTGCGTCTTTGCAACTAAGGCTCGACCGACCTTGCTAAGTTCGGTCCTAAGGTCGGTCCGGCCCAGTATACTTGTTTAATTTCTGTTTTCAGTTCCTTTCTTTCCCATTGCTTCCCTAACCTTTACCAATACATTCCTAACATGTTTCCTACATGTTTAAGTACCACTAAACACTCTTTAAGACTCCTTAAATCATTGGTCCAATCCTTACTCAACTTCTTGCTCAATTTCTACAAATTCCATTCTCATTTTTACACTTTGCACACTTGTGCGTTTCTACACTTCTCTTTGCACTTTGCCACTTTGTCCTAAGTCCATTTTACCATTCCAATTCATTCCTAGATAAATGTACCATCTATACCCAAGTCCAGCACTCATTTTCCTAAATCTTGCACACTAGTTTTTTCCTAGTTTTTCCAATACCTTTCAACACTCCTTGCTACATTTTTACACACTTCATTCTCATCCTCCAACTACCATTCCATGGTTACCAAGAATCTCTACTCATCCCAATACACACCTTGGTCCTCCCATTCACCCAAGTCATCCAAAAATGCTTATTTTCTACTAAATTTTGCCATAGGTTACCTACAAATCCAACATATCCAAATTCATTCATTCTCACCAAAATCAATCCTAATCTAGCCACACCCATACAAGGGTCCTACCAGCACTCAAGGCAATCATAATTTACCAAATCTCCTCAAGCAACAATACCAAACACATACTCATTTACTTGGCTCTAAGGCCTTCAATCCAAACATCAATTCACAACTACTCTCAAACTCCACCAACTACATTCCTAGTACAAACATTTTGGGTTCATTCATTAATTTACCCATCCCCAACATTCTAATGCATTAAAATTAGCATTAATAAGGTTTTCTTACCTTAAGCCCTTTTGAGTTCCTCCTTTGTTCTCTTCCTTCTCCTTTCTTCTTTTTGGTCAAGTTGGGCCACGGAGTTGCCAAACTCCATCCCAACACCCACATACACCAAAAAGAATATGATTAAACTTCTAACCCTTAGAATTTACTAATTCAATGAAAGCTTAGAACACATAAGTTAGGGTTTACCTTTTGGAACTTTTTAAGAGGGGTTTTAACCCTTGATTCAAGAGGGTGATCCCAACACCATTGGAAGGTTGGAATGATGCTCAAAAGAGGGAGAGAAAAACAGAGCTCCATTAGATGCTAAATCGGCCACACTAAGAAATGGAGAAGAGTGAGTTTTTCTAGATTTTTACCTAGGAGGAAGAGGAGACTCCAAGCTTTAAGAGGAGGTGCTTTTCTCTTCAAATGGTCAAAACCCATGGAGATGAAGTTCTTCATTTTTGGATTTTGAAAAGAGAGAATGATAGAGAATGATGAGAAGATGAAGATGTACTTATTTTTGTGATTGGAGCTTTAATGAAGCTAGAGCATGAAGAAGAAGAGAGAAGCCATTGGAGCTTATTTGAAGCTTCAAAATCGGCAACAACCAGAGGGAGGAGGAGGAGATCAGCTGAGAGAGAGGAGGGAAAGAGAGAGAAGAGAAAAGTGAAGAGAGAGGGGGTTTACTTACTTTTTGTACTTTTCTACTTTTGCTTTTTGATTTCTTTATTATCTAGCTAGTCATGTGTGAGGGGGATGATTACATTAGTAAAACCGGCCCCTTAATATATACACACGAGCGTTTTTTCGTCTTTTACAGAAAACGCTCATTAATTTACCCGGTTTAATGGTTCTTAAGCTTCCATTAATGTTTATTTATATTTATTTAATGAACTATAATTTTTACGGGTTCATTTGACCACTCAAAGTCACGTTTTCGGGTTTTCTCGAAAATGTGCGCTAAAGCTTTATTAGCGTTTGACACATTATTGGATCCGTTTCCTTCGGGAATCATTCCCGTACTACTAATTAGGCATGAAAAAGCCTTAGGAATCCATATAATACTCTAACCGAGGTCTCGTACCTCCTATGGTATATAACGCTTATTTTAGCGTTTTTCGCTTTTTAAGTGTTTTCTCATTTCTTTTGGATCTATTTTCCTACCAAAATTACTTAGGCACTATTAGGCCCTTAAATATCATATTAGAATAATTTAATCACCATATTTAAGTTTGGGGTATTTCAATCTACCCCCATAAGGAACTTTGCCCTCAAAGTTGGTGAACCTAATATTGTTACTCACACAAGTACACTATGCTAAGGTTATGACCTCTACATATAACTTGTCAGACTCCAATGTCTAACTTGATGTATACTACACATCCAAACAGCATGTCACTGCATGCATAGCAATCAAAAAATATCCGTTCCAAACTCTTCATGGGGTCCGTCCGCTGATAAATGAGGTACCATCCTCTCCCATGTCGAGTGATCCCTCAGGTACCGGTCACGTTTGAACACTTACACTTTCTGGTTCACGGCCGTCATGACTAATGGCACTTACGCTTTCTAGCCACGGTCTTTTGGTTCTGATCAAATTCATTTGCATATATAGAGATCCTCAGGCACTTTCTCATACTTACTTTCGGACCACGCTGCCCCAGTGCCCTTAGAAAAATACAAAAAACACACACTACAAACGTCCTACCGGTCACTTAGTACCGTTGCTCGTCCGTTGTAGTGGTTTCAAAACTAATCATCACTTCCACTGACTCACAACTAGCTTCACCTCCATGGTTTCAACCTGATATCGGTGCCTAGTCATGGAAGATCCACTAGCGCCCGTGGAGCGGTTTCAAAACTGATCCTCATTCTCAAGTTTGAAGAAAAATATTGTACCAATTTAGTTTTGGGAATTCGTTTTGAAAACTTGCATACATCTCCCAAATCCCATTTATGATAATTACACCTTTACTAGTGTTATTACCGTGACCACTCATTAGGGAGCTTCCAGAGTCCTTCAACCCCAATGTGATCAGCATTGGTGTTGAACTATCCTTCCACCCCAATTTGTGTTCAGTTTCCCTTGATCGCTAGCAAATCAAGTTTCACCTCCCACGTCAATTCACACAGACAAATAGTCAAACATTGTTCTGTTTTCTATCTTTTTATCTTTCTACTCATAATCACACACATACATTTTCCAATTTCTAGAATTCACTTACTCACTTACTAATCGTCTCATCAATTATTACTACATCATCTCCAACTACTATACTTAAGAAATTCAAAGGTATAATATCCAATTAATTTTCTATCCTCCATCTTATACTCGTCAAATACATCGGTTTCATACCGATTTATACTCATCAAATCTCTCAAACGTACTCATTTCTCATACTATTACCAATCGGGATTCTCATTCCCCTGGAGTTTCTCTACTCCTTTCCTATTCTTATTTCCCAAATAACCATAATTACACGATGAGTGAATACAATGTTTATGTAACATAAGTATCAATCATCAAAACAAATACTTTGCGCTATGCGCATTGTAGTTTACGCACTTGTCACGTAAAACTTACACTTCACGGTTTTCGCTCTACCCCCCTTAAAAGGGATTACGCCCATGTAATCTACCATATGTCAACATTAGACATTGGTCGAAGGCATTCAGCCGTCATGGAGTGGTTCAACTCCTATGCGGTCTATTATACAATGTTCCTGATCAAAGGATCTTAACCGTATTACCGGTTAGTCCCTGCATCAAGAATTTTCATCGGAGTGTATTTAACTCTTAACCGGGTTCGGTTCTAGCCTTAGAGGCTTCAAGGCGTTGATAATTAGCCATTCATTCACTAGGTGTATTTCACTTAAAATTCTGGGCCCACTAGCTTCTGCTGCGCGACCCTGATACTTGGGTTATTCGCCCTTCTTGTTATCCTTAATGTGTTACACATCACCTTTTTATCCCTTTTATCATGGGGATGAGGTTTATAAACCAAGTGTGGTATTTCTTAGCGTACGTGAATTCAATGAACTTTAGATTTTCTATCCAGCTCTTTGAGAATCTATATACATACTGTTGTGTATTATAGTGATCATTCACTTGATTCCTCCGACTTATTGTCGGTTGAGGTTGAGCCACCACTTAGTTGTAGTGCTTCCTCTATTGTCCATGGCTTCTGAATTATACTCACTTATCTGATTTGCACAAGTGTTTTTTACTTGTACGACCTTGCATTTTCTATGCATCGGTCTTCTCAATGCTCTTGGTTTATACCGCTTTTATTCCGGTGGAATTCACATCTTGTGATTGGTGTTGTGTTTCACACTCTTCGTGCTTCTTTGGCCTTAGGCCGCACGGTTTGTTTTCTAAGCTTTTGCTTAACTGGCTTATGCCATATTTGTTGGTGGAAGGAAGAGTTTACCACCATTTACATTTTCCCATACTCCTAGCTATCCCACTAGATCATTAACTACCCGTGTAATACCAAACACTCAGTCCTACAGAGTGTAGAGGCGTAAACCCTTGGCAGTAATTCTCTTATGCGATTGCTATAGGAATGAACATTGCTTCCTTTGTGATGTACTTCATCACTTGGTGCAGATTCCTGGCTTGTTGCCCGGTCTGCCTGTCATCTCGTATTTAAAAACTCCATAGCATTGTGTGATTATTCACATACATGGTCGCTTGCTACGCACCATGTTCTTACTGATTCTACAGTATTGGTTTACATGGCATCCCCTGTTGTTAGCTTCAGCTCATGCATTCCCACCATTTATGCCATGGTTCAGCATTTATACTTCTGAGCTCCTTGAGCATTATTTACTTATACTTTACGTTCCCACATATCATGTTCCTTCTTAACCGGTTACTCCTTGGTTGTCAAAATTGCTATTGAAGCTTATTTTACATCGCTTGGCAATAATTGTATGCTCAAGCTTCACTACATTAGTAGTTCTGAAAGGGATATATTTTCAGACATTTATTGATAGTATCCTCTTCTTTGGGTTTTGTATGTTCACCGCTCTTGCGGTACTACAATACGAGGGGTATCTTTGCTCGTTAGTTATTAAACCATCTCACTGGTGTCGTTCTAGGCAACTCTTCATATCGTTCACATTGGTTTTTGCTACCATTGGGTTGTGTCCTTCAGTAGGTTTATGGCATACTAGCCACATTGCCTAGAGCTCGGCTCATCTTAGGCGGGTTACAAGCTTTGCTTCTCCTTATACCATCAACTGGTTTGGAGATAAGTACTTTGATGTTGATTGTTGTCATAGTTAATTCAGGGTATCCCCTAGTAAGTGTGGATCCCATCGGTGTTCTAACCGAGTGTCCGTTCTAGCTTTTATGCTTTTATCACGCTTCCGACGCCCTTCAAGGATTGCTCCTGGGTGTTGTTGATTATGCTATTACATCTGGCTGATACTTATAAGTATGTCCAGTTTGTTATCCTACCTTGCGGTTCTGGATCTGAGTTATCCCGTTGAGGGTTATAAAGTCTCCCGTTCCTAGGGTAGACCAATGGTGTTTTCCCTTATGTTATAACTAGTTTGATATTCTCTTCGGTGATGAATGGTATTTCCGGTACCTTATAAGATCACTCTGGTATGTCATCTTGTTCATCGAGCATTGGAGTGTTCGTATTAGGCATTTGCCTTACCGGGTTTAGACTGGGTTTCATCTCGGCTATCCCATATTTGCTTTAAATTTCTTAAGACATATCCAATGTCTTTACTCAATTGTTAGTGCTTCTCGCACTTCTTAACTCTTAATGGTTCTCCTGGAGTGAGTTCTTGACTCCTTTAGCTTGTAAGCTTATCTGAGTTTCATTTGCTCGTTCGAGGTGTCCAATTGTTCTGGTTTGAATTTACTTATGGTCCGCAGAACGGAGTTGACTACTTCCCGTGTTTTGTACACTACATGTATACATACGTGGGGTACCTTGTTGGCACGTTACCACTTACCTGACTATCTGTCAGGCCCGCAAGCTCCTTCGGAGTGTGGTCATCCCACATCCCGTATTTGAGTACACTTGTAGTGCTCGTCACACGCCTAGGTGAAGTATTCTATTGTCAACTCCTCTTGTATCATACTATGATACTCACCGTAATTCCTTTGGTTTGGTTTTAAAAATCCGAGGTTTAGAAGAAGGTTTGTGATTTTGATAGGAAAGTTTGAGTTTGAAATAAAATCTTGGGTTGAAAGAAAATCTTCATGGTGTTGCCATGTCTGAGGTCTTGACCAAGTCCAGCTTCTCGCTGACTGGTATATTCTTTTGAGGTGATGGTAGGGCCGTTAGGCCTTTCCAAGGTTTCGTCATTTCAAATTCTTAGGATTGGTGATCCTATATTTTCTCCAAACTTTATGGTGGTACTTTAGTAAGTACTGGTTGGTCATTAAAGTTTCCAACTGTCTTGCCTCTGCTGCACTTGCCCTGGGCAAGTGCGCGGGTAGGTTGTTTTTCGGTTAACGTATACCGGTTACGGTATCGTTTCCATCCAAATTTGGTGGTCTTATTAGATCTTCCTTTGATCTTTTGACCTTGGTGATTAATCTCATGAGTCGTCTCTCAGTGCTCTTGACATGGTTGTCGTCAATCCGGGTGTTTCACACCTTCACTGTGGTTATCGAGAATTGACTTATCCTTAGGAACCACGTTGTAGTCCCATCGGTGTATGTTTTATGAATACTTTCATAGTCATCTTAACTATGACGTTCGGTTATTACGGCCTCTTGGCGTGTAGGTTTGGTGTTATTCCAACCTCGACTAATTCCTTAGTCGGTTTGTATACCGTTATTGGTATTATCAAGCATTATAGTCCGTAGACTCTCTTGTCTCGGGTTTGTTGATAAGCCGCAGATTTATCATATTTTATGTACTAGATTTAGGATTATATTTATCTAAATAAGGTTAAGTAGTTAATATTTATGTTATATTATGTATTAAAGTGTATTATTTGTTCAGTCTTATGTTTTTATATGTCATGCAAAGAAACACTTTTGACCAAAATGTCGGACATAAGGCCG
This sequence comes from Limonium bicolor, assembly GCA_023374045.1. Classification (NCBI taxonomy): domain Eukaryota; kingdom Viridiplantae; phylum Streptophyta; class Magnoliopsida; order Caryophyllales; family Plumbaginaceae; genus Limonium; species Limonium bicolor. Next base: position 45,941,087 of record CM041783.1, on the reverse strand, counting down.
GTTAACTCCTGCACGGCACAAGCGTGGAGCAGAAAAAGGTGCTATGCCGGGTATGTTGCCGGGTACATCCTAGCCGGCACAAGTAAAAAGTTGCCTCAGTTCACCAGAAGTTAGCAGTACATGAAGAGATGTCTTTTGATGAAGAGGTGTCTTTTGATGAAGAGGTGTCTCTCGGCAAAAAGGTGTCTTCTGGTGAAAAGGTGTCTCATGGTGAAGAGGTGTCTCATGGTGAAAAGGTGTCTTATGGTGAAGAGGTGTCTTTTAGTTGGAAATGTCTTTTGGATGAGAAGACACTATGGAAATAAATCATTTGGTGATGTGTCTTTCCATACCAATACAACTAGGGTAAAAGGTATCTTTTTGCTAAAGACATGTCTTGGAGGTGTATCTTTATGGAAAGACATCATTTAAGATATGTCTTTCCATAGAATCACTTCCAACTATAAATACCCTTCCCATGTGGTCATTTGAGGACACACTTCAACATACCAAATCCACGCCATTCACTTCTATATTTCCGCCTCACTTCATTGTTGGTGTCCAAAGAAGTCTACGGATCCATCCACGCAAGAGAAGAAGAAGACCTTGTCGGGTTAAGGCTATTAACATCTCCTTCTCCCTCTTTGTATTCTCTTCTTGTAGTTGTGTGGATGGTGATGTAGAATTCTTTGTCTTCTCTGGTTAGAAATGGTTCTCTTTGTAAACGCACTAAGATCACTCAATAATAAAAGATATAAGTTCAACTTGGAATTTTGTGATTGTTGCAATTAGGAATGAATTTGTTTCTTCTTCCAAGTATTTCAAATTCTGACCTTGGTAAGGCAGAAAGGTTGAGGAATTCCAAGTGGCTCTTTCTATTTGTCTTTTATAACTTAAAGGATTAAATGTAAGGCTTAGAATTCTCCCCTTTTCGGTTTGTTGATTACCTAGATATTGTTAGTTTTCGATAATGATTAGGGAGTGCTTAGTTCGGCTTCGAACTGGAAGAGTAAATTGACATTTTGAGAAGGCCGGATGGCATGCCGGGTGCAAAACGTCCGGCTCATTCAAGGTTCTTGTCTTTGCCGGGCCCATCTTGTCCGGCATAATATCTGGCAGTTCCAAAAGTTGGTTGGTTTGGAATTTATTCTTTTCCCTTGGTGTTCATTTGTGTTTTTATGACGTTTCCATTTCGAATCTTAGGCAGATCATTATAAATACCATTTTAGATTAGGTTTTAGATAGTTTTTCTTAATTTGCACTTACACACTTACTTTTCCCCCTTGTAATAGAATAGGCTTTTGCCCGGATTAGGACTAGTTTTCTATAAGTCCCTTGGGTACGATTCTCTCGGTCGTAATATATTTACACTATACTCCGACCGGGTTTTTATTTGCTACCCGTAGTAGAGTTGTAGGTTTAGTTTATTATTTTATTCTTTTTATATATAGTTTTATGCTACAATTATCCGTTTAGCATTTGTCACTCTATCTTTCACGCTTCATTGCGCGGTTGTTCTTTTCTTCTTGCTGGCTACTCGTGATTCTCGTGACGGTGAAGCACGTCGCCCCATGGTGCCGTAATTTTCATTATCCTTTGTTTAGGATCTTCGATCTTCGGTCATTAGATGTGGTTGTTGTTGCTCCAACGGGAACCGTCTCCGGGATTTCCAGTCCTCGGAATCTACCGTATGACAGGTTCCTTTTCTTATAAGGTTTATTTTTGCAACTGCCAGATCGGGTTCTACCCGAGTGTGAGAGGTCCTTCCGTGTCTCTGGCATTCTTGACCCAACTTTACAACGGGGGACGTGGAGGGCGGGTATGGTTATCGTAGGTATCCAGATCACACTTGAGGTTCCTAGCTAGCGTACTTCACACGCTAACTCTCAACCCTTAGCCCTAAGTCTCTAATTCCTAACTCCGTATTTTCCTAAACTCGGTATTTCATCCATCAGAGCGAAGTATCGCTCTGATACCACTTTTTGTAACACCCCTACCGCTAATCCCGTCATTACTTTACAATTACTTACCTTCACAACGGACAATACATACACAACGGCGGGTGTACAATGCCGTTAGTCACCCACGTGACTGTAACTCCCCTACCGCTAACCATCATTACATCATACCGTCCAATCATCTCATACTACCATACTTACGCAGCGGATAATTCATACTCATCGATGGGTGATACAATGCCGTTAGCCACCCACGTGACTAACAAGGCTTACTTCCACTACAGCATCGGTCTGATGGACCGGAATACCCGAGTACTAAAACAAATACAATCTCTACTACAATTACAAACTGAGTACATACCATCTTCCATTCAGCATTTTGTTCAATACTCACAATACACATACCGAGTTTTCTAAGCACAATACCAATATACAACTTCTTCCACATGTCTATACATACTCAATAAGAGTCTAACATTTACCCATCCTCACAAATCTACATACTTTCCCAAATGCATAAGGGTGTACCGCTTGGTACACCGACCATTAAAAAGGGCTACAAGCCTTATACAATTCAGTACACTTCCCCAATCTACCAACTACACAAAAATAGTCTTGGTCTCGTCACAACAGACATCCTTCACATGCACCTATAAAATTAAAAAACAGTGCCCCAAGGGGCTCAGCAAAACGCTGCATATATTCGCATATACCGCGTGCTAACTAGGGTACGCCGACTAATTTGTCGAATATACATGGAATTCGTTTTATACATGCATACATGCTATTACATATAACAATACATTCATATAAATACAATACACACAACTGAAGGCAATACACAAGCCAAACAGTAATACAATACCATACACAATCCTTACTTCATCAATGGTTAGCCAGTTACCCATCCGGGTTAATCGGATGTTCTTTACTCTTTTACTCGGTACACAATACTTACACAATCATACTCATACAATACTTACTTACTTCTCCATACTTACTTACTTACCTTACTTACTTACTTATACTCATGTTAAGTCGGTATGACCTCCGGGCAGGGACTACACCGTCCCACCACCGGGCATTAGGGTGGCTCACTAATCCAGGATGCTACCCATTTAAGGGGTTTGGTCCATGGAAAAGATTAAAGCTAGGATTTGGATCCAACCTCTTGTTTCTCCTCCTCCCCACGCGTAGCCGAAACTATATCGAACTTCTACTCATTCCAATTTACCATTTCTTTTGTTAGAATGGTTAGCTTGTTAGGAATCAGTTAGAAGTCCTATACCACATTACTTGGTCAATACAATACACAACAAAACACACACACTTCATTATCATCCATATATTTCAAGAATTATACAAACTAGAGTTTAAGAAAACATTCAATAAAGAACAATATCATATAAGCACAAGTAAGCGCAATAATTCCGATTCGTGTGTTTTATCTTATTTAGGTGATCAATTACCACACAAACACACAAATCAGAGTAGCCAAGAAAGCATACAGGGCATGAGAAGTTCATACTGTTCACCGTTGACCTTGGACTCACCGACTCCCTTCGGTGTTCGACTATTCGAATCCTATCACATACATAGAGTGGGGTGGTTAATTATCTATAATTAACCTTACTCATTACTTTCCTAATGTTACCCGGTCTATACTTACTAACTCATTACCATTCAAATCCATTTACTTAAGTCACTTACTTAAAATTACTTTCTAAGCTTGTTTATAGCCTTAATGACCATTAAACATGATTAATCAAGTCTTAATTACCTTATACCATCATTACCCATCAAGCCCTTATCATAAAATGGCTTTAAAATAGTTTCTGTGAAGAAAATGGGGTGGTCCGGGTTTGTGTCCGGGTTTACAAACCCGGACCAATATGTTTGGTCACTCTCGGGTAAGATTTATGGGTGGTCCTGGTTTTGTACTTGTTTCCAAACCCGGACCACATGGTCTGATTGCTCTTGGGTGTAAAAATGGGGTGGTCCGGGTTAGTGTCCTGGTTTGTAAACCCGTACCATCCCACTGCTACTATGTTCTGCCATGATTTTTGCCTGGTCCAGGTTTCTATACTTGTTTACAAACCCGGACTAGTTGCAGTAATCACATATATGCTTGTTTTTTATCATGTTTCAACTCCAAACTTCTGCTAAACTCTTCCCCAATATTCCTACATATATCCTAGCATATTTTGACACTAATTAAGCACTTAAAACTAACCTAATCCAGCCTCTATAATACTTTGTCAACTTACAAATTTTCACTGCTGGTTTTCTCTTCTGTTACAGTTTTTCTTCTTCAACAGATGCTACAGATTTTTCCTTTCTTCTTCCCACTAGCTAAATGATTCTCAATCTAGCATAACTTAGTTAAACACCTCACATTACTCCATTTCTAGTTCTACTTAACTACACCTCTTCCTCCTAAATACAAACCAAAGTGAAAATGTCATATTTTTCTTCTCTGTACATCTCCCTGTTCTTTCCTGTCAAACAGCACTCGAGTCCACTAAATTCCTAACAAAATTTGACAGAGTTTCCCTACATTCCTAAGTATTCTCACCACATCAATTTACTCACTCAACACAGTTTACAACCTGCTCGGTATATACATTATTCCCACACAATTCTAAATACTTGTCACACACTTAATACTCACACTAAGCATTTTATTTACTTGTTTTCAAAAGCTTAAAACTACCAATACAGTTAATACTAATATACTCATCTCTTTCCCACTGTTACAGTAGCTTAACCATTGCTAAGGCAATGTACTCATTCTTATATATAGTATAATCTGTACAGAGGTAGCTCATTACCTTGAGTTCTTGATTTCTTTTTCCTTTCTCTCCTTCTTCTTTCTTGCTCCTCTTTCCTTCTTTGTTCTGTTTTCCATGTTTCTTGATTTTATTTAGGCCAAGCTACAGCCACGTAACAAGGCATACACACACACACCAAAACTTATAAAATTTCTAACGTAGTATTAAACCCTAACTTGTGAGAAACCACTTAAAACACTTAGGAAGTCTTACCTTGAGTGTCTAATGGAGTTTTGGGTAGAAAAATGGAAATGCTTCAGCTCTCAAGATGGAATACCAAAACAGGATGAACAATGGAGTAATGGTGTTCACGTGAGTTTTTGATTTCTACAAGGAAAACTGGAAAATAGGAGAACTTTGGTCCCATTCTTACCTTAGAACATCAAGAAGAAGGTGGAGCTTCAAATGGTCATCTTTAGGATCCAAAAATGATTACACCCATGAAAATGAAGTTGGAGTTTTTCGAGTTTTGAAAGGTGGAAAACGATCTCCACAGTGAGACGAATTCAATGGTATATTTTTTGTAGCATTTGGAGGTGATTTGGGGTTCAAAGATGGGAAGGAAGTGAGCTGCTGTAAGGCTCTCTCTCAAATCGCCATTACTGTGAAGAGAGGAAGAAGAAAGAGTGTTGGGCAGAGAAAAAAAAACGTGAGAGCTTGTAAGGGAGGGAGAGGGTTTATTTTACTTTTTGTTTTTTTATTCATTTGTCCTTTAGTACATAAGAAGGAAATAAAAGAGGGAATGTGGGCTACACTAAAAAAAACGTGCCTAGTATGCAAATTAAGGAACCAGCTGCCTATTTACAAAGGGAGGGGTCAATTTCTGTTTTATTACATTTACACCCCACAATTTCCCAATTTTTTGCACTATTCACTCCCAGGACCCGTTTTCCGGAATTTTCTTGTTTAATTAATTTTATTGGTTCTAAACCTTCATTAATGTTTGTTAATGACTATTTGGTTGACCAAAATTATTACGAGTCTATTTGACCCGCTTAAAGTCACGTTTTCCAGGTTTCCTCGAAACGCGCTTTATGGTTCATTAGTGGTTTTAATCCATTTTATGGATCCGTTTTCTTCAAGAATTGTTCCTACATACCATTTAGGCATGATTAAGCCTTAGGAACCCACCTAGGATCCTAGTCAAGGTCACATCACTCTTATGGTTATGTAACGCTCGTTTTTACATTTTTTGCTTTTTAAGCGTTTTCTTCTTTTCTTTGGTTTTATTTTCTTCACCAATATTCTCTAGGCACTATTAGGCCCTTAATTACTTCATTATAATGGTTTAATCACTATAACTAAGTTTGGGGTATTTCAATCTACCCCCTTAAAGAACTTTGCCTCAAAGTTGGTCAAAGTTGGTGAATTGCTATCTTTACTCGTTTGACATTTCCATTGTCAGACCCATACATTCATACATCTCTACCAATCCTCAGATCCATTACCCATGGTGTTTGTATACAATCCAATTCAAGTACTATACATCCCGTGGAACCAGTCCACAATCCAATGGCAAGCAATACAATGCAAGCATTACAATCACTACAATCCACATTCCAACCACCCTGCTGGTTTTACAATACACGATACATGCATACACTGCAACGCTATCCCAAATCAATGCAAAATACTCTTTCCTATGATCCTGATATTCTTAGACAAATACGCAACACACACTACCACTGTCCCACCATGCTCGTCTGGTGCAGTGGTTTCAAAACTAATCTTCATTCCCTATTTGAAGGAAAATCATTTTTTTGTAAATATTAGTTAGAAATCCTTTTTGAAAAACACAATCAACTCCAAGTCCAATTTATACTCATTACATCTATTCTATGCATGATTACTTGTGACCACTTGAAGGGAGCTTCAAGAATCATTCAACCCTGATGTGATCAGCATCAGTGTTGAACTATCCTTCCACCCCAATTTGTGTTCCGTTTCCCTTGACCTGATCAGGGTCAAGTTCGACTTCCCACATCAGTTTCACACAATTAGATAATTCAATTATTTCCATTTTCTATCTTTTTACTCTTCCCAGTCGTAATCATAAATTCATACATCTCCAAAGGATGGAACTCTGTCCATCAATCATCCTCAATTTACTTCCAAATAATTTACTTAGGAATTCACTACCTATGGTACTCATTTTATCGACTATTACTCCTTTCATCCATTATTCTCAATCATTTCAAATAATTTCTCTAAGGAATACAATACCTGTGGAGTTCAATCCACCAACCATTCTCAATTCTCCTCAAAACAATCACCTAGGGAACTCAATTCCTCTAGGTTCTACATCGGTTTCATACCGACTCATGCATCACAATGCCATGTCTAATATCAGCTAGACATTCATACTATGAGGATTCTCTTTCCCCCAGGAGTTTCTCTACTCCTTTCTCCTTGTATGCTCACACACGAGTTAACAAGATAGGTATATTTTTATATACATAATTATTCGCATTACTTGTGCGCAGTACCCCATAACTAGGCTATGAATGGTGCATATGTTATTTATGTAACATACATACCAATCCTCAAACAATTCTAATTTGTGCTATGCACATTATAGTTTACGTGTTTAATACATGGAACTTACACTAAGCGGTTTTTCGCTCTACCCCCCTTAAAAGGGATTACGCCCATGTAATCTACCATATGTTATTATTGAACATTGGTTCACTCAATTTGGGCATCCTAAAGCGTTTTAGATTCTATACAGTCTATTATACAATAATTATGGTCAAAGGGTCTTAACCATATTGACGGTTAGTCCCTGCACCAAGAATTCTCATTGGAGTTTATTTAACTCTTGATCGATTCGGTTCTAGCCTATCCGGCTTCAAGGCGTTGATAATTAGCCATTCTCTCATACTTACTGGGTATATTAAACCTCTGAGCTAGGGCCCACTGGCTTCTGCTACGCGACCCTGATAACTTTAGAGCTTAACTCACCTTTTTCGTTATTCTTAATGTATTACACATTTACTTATTTTCCCTTTTATCTTGGGATATACGGTTTCTCAACCGGCGCGTGGTATCTTTTACCGTGTGTGAGCTTATTGTGTTATAGATTTTCTGTCCAGTTTTCTGGAATCTATTGTACGTATTGTTGAATACTTCTATGTTTATTCACTTAGTTTTTCCAACTTGTTGTCGGTTGAGATTTAGCTACTACCTACTGTGTAGTGCTTCCTCTGATCATTGGTTTCCTGGTTATTTACTTATGTAGTGCTATACCAGTATTCTTCCATTGTACGATCTTGCATCTCATATGCATTGATCCTCATAATGTTTATAGTCTCATTCCTGCTTTTATTTAAACGGAATTCGCTTGTTGTGATAGTTGGCATGTCCAACGTTCTTCGTGCATCATTGGCCGAAGGCCGCACGGTTGTTTATAAGGTTTCGCTTAACTGGCTTGCGCCATATTCCTTGTTGCGTTTGCAAGTCTTCCGTATTTAATACGATCGGTCGTCTTCGCAATTGGGTATTCTTATCCCAAGCTATTACTTCTCTTATCGAGTTGATCCACTAGGTATACACTTTCAATTCCTTATGAAGTTGCATTAGGAATGAACAATGCGTTCCTTGTGTGATCTTTGTTATATGGTTAAGACTGTAGGCTTCCATGCCCCGTCTATCTACCAATTCCTGCGTCTCGACCCCGCTGAGTCCAGCTCATGGTTTGTTTCCCATATTATGGTCTAACTACATTCTCATAATGGTCGCTTGTTGCGCACCATGTTCTTACTAGTTATACAACATCGTTCTCACGGCCTCTGCTACTGTGGTAGCTTGCCTTTACTCATGGCTATTGTCGTTGACACCATTCCTCTACTTGTACGCTCCAATGTTACATTTGTATTCAATTCCCTCATGGTGCAAACACACTAGAAGTTTTCTAGATTTGTGTGTTTAGCGATTATTGTAGTATACCGCAATGTCGTTACCTCAATGTGAAGATGTTCTTCTTCCATTTGGGTTCATGTGTAGGTTAGCTTACCTCACATTCTCGCGTCACTCATGACATCGTTTACCACGTGACTTGGTTGACCACGGGTGAAGTAGTCTGTTGGATCACCAGATCCTTTGAGTGTTGGTCATTTGATGTGTCAAAATATGCACTCACATTGCTTGTTTTTTACGTTCATTGCCTTCTACTTTGGGCATTGGGTGTAAGGTCTAATTGTGCATCTCTTCTTCTCTATGCACATCATTGGGACATCCCAAGGAAACTCCAAGGGTTACGGGTCCCATTCCCTAATACAAGGGTATTTCATCTCTGATAAGTGAAAGTTCATGTTGAGGGATTATTTCCACTCATAAGTCTCATGACACGGTTTACTATGTTAGTCTCTACTTAAGTACTTTCACCACTTATATAATGGTTCGTCGTTTGATTGGTTGACTACAGAGTGTGCTACTCCTTTAATTCCACATGCTCTTCGAGCGTATTCATCCAATGTTTGCTTCTAGTCCGACTACTCTTTCAGTTTTCAACCGTTACTATCAAAGCTCCTTTCTATTCCTACTAGTTTAGAATCTCATCTTCTATTTAAATTGTCTCTTGGCAATAATCACATGCATCAGTTTTGATGTTGTAGTAGGTGAAAGCCTTTTCTAGGGGTTCATATAGTCACCGTATTGGTGGTCTTCTGTTAAGGAGTGGTACCTTCCCTCAGATTTCTCATAGTGTCCAAGTGTGGACTAGACCAGTGTTGTCATCATCACGATTCTTATGCCTTTGTGCTACTATTGCTACAGAAGGCATGAAGGGCAATTAAAAGCCTTGTCAACTATATACTGAGCTGATGTTCTAGTGACAGTAACACTAAAGTAGCCATTACTCCAAGCCACTCATTATATTGAGTTCAAATCAAGCGATTTGACTGTCGTTCTGCTCATTGTAGGAAATAACATTCTCCACTTACCATTCTCGACGGTTCTTCTTATCATTTAATGTGGGTTTGCAACCATTTAAATCTACATGACGTAGTTGGGTATGGCTTTCAAGCCTTATTGTTGCGAGCTATGCTCCTTGCAGGCTGTTTATATATGATTCCACTTCTCCGTATACCATCATATGGTTGGAGGTTTTATGGGCTCCATGGCAAGTTGTTGCATTACGCTTTTGTTCATGGGAGGCCCTTTAGGCAATGTGGTGTTAATCAGTGCCTTTTGTGATTGAGGGTATTTCCAGTTAAGTGAAATCCCTTCGGTGTCCTAACCGAGTGTTCGTTCTAGCTCCCGTGCTCTTATCCCGACACTTCATTCGACTGTTGTTAACTCAGACACCCTTCAAGGATTGCTCCTGGGTGTTGTTAGGTTACGCCGTTACATCCGGCTAGTGTTTATGATATGTTATGTCCACTATACCGCCTTGCGTTATCTTATTTTGAGCTATCCCCTTTAGGGTTATAACGTCTCCCGTTCTTGGGTAGACCGCTTATACTTTCTCCTAGTGTTCTTGACTGGGTTTAAAATCCTTGGTGGTGAAGAATAACATTCCCGGTAGCCGTGGTGATTGTTCTGGGAGTTATATCCCGTTTATTGAACATTGATGTGTTATGTTAGGCGTTGTGCTTGCTATGTTTAGGCTGGGTATTTCTTCCAGCTGTCATGTATTTGTTTTGATATCTTTGGGACATATAAAATGTCTATACTTACTATTATGTGCTCTTTGAACTTCCAAATTCTTATTCTTTATCCTCAGATGAATTCTCTATGTTCCTTTATACTCGTTACCTAGCTGAGTTCCTTCTCCTTGATCGTCTGATCTAGTTTGAACTTACTTACGGTCCGTAGACAGAGCCAACTACTCCTCGTGTTCCGTACGCCACTCGTATACATGTGTGGGGTACCTTACTGATACATCACTACTTACCCAACTATCCTACAAGTAGGTCTGTCGGTCCCGCAAGCTCCTATCAGAATGCGGTCGTCCCACATCTCATTTGTGTACACTCGTAGTGTTAGTCACACGTCTAGGTGGAGTATTCTGTTGTCAGGTCCTCTTATATCGTCCTATGTTATCTTATTGTGAATCTTTTGATTTGGTCTTAAAATCTGGGGGTTTAAAAGAAATGCTTTGGGTTTCGAAAGAAAGGTTTGGGTTAAAAGAAAATAGAAATCTTCATGGCATTTCAATGCCGGTTGATTCTGACCAAGTCCAGCTTCCCACTGGCTGGTATATCCTCTAATGTAATGGTCAGGCCGTCAGGCCCTTCCAAGTTTCATTCTTCAAATCCTTAGGATCTGCGATCCTATAGTTGCTTCATTGCGATCACGGTACTTTACTAAGTACTTGTGGTTTGTTAGAGTTCCTCTACATGTTCCTGTTCTTACTGCACTTGCGGTGGCAAGTGTGTGGTACTGGTGGTTTTGGGTTAACCTATACTGATCACGGCATGGTTTCCTCGCGTATTCGGTAGCCTTGTTGGCTCTCCCCTGATCCGCTGATCTTTTACTGGGGTTTATCAACCTTCTGGGTAACTTCTCAGTGATCTTGACATGGCTGTCATTGTTCAGGGTACTTCTCCAATCCTTGTAGATCCCTATTTACTTAGTTCTTCATTTTCCTTGTTGCTCGTTCCCACACGTTTACTGTGGTTACCGACCCTCAGCTTGTTTAGGCACTACTTCTGTAGTTGTGTCGGATTATACCCCGTGAATGTTCTTGTAGCTGTCTGAGCTATGTCGGCCAGGTATTGTAACCTTTTTGGCGTTGTAGTTTTGGAGTTAACCACTCCCGACTATGTCCTTAGTCAGTTAGCATACCGTTGGTGGTGTTATTTAGCTATTACTGTCCCGTAGACTTGTGTCTCGGGTTTTGTTACTGTTCCTTTTTCTGCTCTGGTGCACGCTTAGTGCTTCTTTTCCTGCTGCTGGTTGACTAGCCAGGTTTCGCGAGTGCTAAGCATGTCGCCCCATGCTGTTGTAAGTTGTAGTCTCCTTATGGTTAGAGTACTCATTCTACCGCTATTAAGTGCGGGTATTGTTGTTCAACTGGGAACCATCTCCGGGACTTCCAATTCTTGGAATCTACTATATGTCGGATTCTTGTTTACCGTATGATGATTCCACAACTGTCAGATCGGGTTTTCCCGAGTATGAGAGGTCTTCCCTTCTCTCTGGCGTTCTTTCCCAAGTTATACAACGGGGGATGTGGAGGGCGGGTCTGGTATTGTAGGTATCTAGTACACGCTGGGAGTTCCTAACTAGCGTATCTCTAACACTATCACTTAGCCCTTAGCCCTAAGCTTCTAATTCCTAACTCGGTATTTCCTAAGCTCGGTATTTCCAGTAATCAGAGCGATACTTCGCTCTTATACCACTTTTTGTAACACCCCTACCGCTAATACCGTCATCACCATCCAATCACCTCGTACTACCATACTTACACAGCGGATAATTCATACTCATCGGCGGGTGATACAATGTCGTTAGCCACCCACGTGATAAACAAGGCTTACTTCCACTTGAAATACCCCGAACTTAAATATAAGGATTAAAATAATTCTAATATGTGTTTAGGGGCATAATAACGCCTAAGTAATATTGGTAAGAAAAAATAAATCCAAAAGAAATAGAGAAACGCTTAAAAAGCGGAAAACGCTAAATAAGCGTTAAATAACCATAGGAGGTATGAGACCTCGATTAGAGCATTATATGGATTATAAGGGCTTAATAAGACCTAAATAATATATGGGAACAACTCCCGAAGAAAACAGATCCAAATAATGTATTAAAACGCTAATAGAGCTTTAGTGCACGTTTTTCGAGAAAACCCGAAAACGTGACTTTAAGTGGTCAAACGAACCCGTAAAATTATAATTCATTAAATAACAATAATTAAGCATTAACGGAAGCTTAATAACTAATAAAATTAAAGAAACGAGAAAATTCTGGAAAACGGGCCCGGTTAGTGAATAGTACCAAAACCGGGTAAATTGACGAGCGTTTTCTGTAAAAGACAAAAAATGCTCCAACTAGTATTACTGTGTGGGACCGATTTTAATAAGTCAAATAACCCCCTCACACACACATGTAACTAGCTATTTAAATAAGAGAGCAAAAAACAAAAAGTGATAAAGTAAAAAGCTACTTTACCCTCTTCTCTCACCTCACTCTCTCATTTCTCCTCTCTCTCTCTCGTGAGCTCCCTCCTCCCAGCCGATTCCCCTCTTCTCTCTCTCTCTCTCTCTCTCTGGTTGGGCGATTTTGGAAGCTCTCAAAGAACAACAATGGCTTCTCCACTTTACCTCCATACTCTATCTTCATTTGAACTCCAAATGTAAAAATAACCACATATTCTTGTTCCCCTCATCATAATCTACACTTTCCTCTTTTCAAAATCCAAAAATGAGGAAGTTAATCTCCATGGGGTTTCCCCATTCAAAGAGAAAGTAGCATCAATGGGTAGCTTGGAGTCTCCTCTCTCCATTAAGGTAAAAATCTACATGAAAAACTCATGTTCTCTCCATCTCCTTTTATAACCGATTTGTACCCCCTTTGTAATGCTTCTTTTTCTCTCTCTTTTGAGCATCATCCCAACCTTGCAATGGTGGTGAGAGCACCTTCTTGAACCAAGGGCTAAGACCCCTCTTAAAAGCTTCAAAAGGTAAACCCTAGAAATTGTGTTTAAAGCTTTTCAAGGAATTAGTATCAATTTGAGGGTTAGTATTTTAATTGCACTTGTTTTATGTCCTTTGGGTGATGGGAATGGAGTTTGGCAATTCCATTCCCCATGTGACCGATTTGTGCAAGAAGAGAGAAGGAGGAAATTGGAAAAGAAAAGAAGAAATAAGAGCTTGAGGTAAGAGCTTCTTCTTAGTGCTAAATTTTAAATGCATTAGAGTGATGGGAATGGGTAAAACAAATTAAAGAACCCAAAATATTGTATTAGTATTGTAGTGGTGGAAGTTTGAGAATTTGTAAGCAAGTATGTGAATTGTAGGCCTTGGAGCCAAATGTGTGTATGTGTATTAGTATTGTTGCTTGATGGAGTATTAGTGTATTGAGATTGTTTTGAGTGCTGGTAGGACCCTTGTATGGGTGTGGCTAGAATAGGAATGAATTTGGTGAGAAAGTATGCATTAGGAGAAGTAAGAAATGTAGGTGAACTATGACAAATTTTGGTAGGAATTGTGCCTTTATGGATGACTTGGTGAATGGGAGAACCAAGGTGTGTATTGAGGATTAGTAGAGATGGTTAGTGACCATGGAGTAGTAGTAGTTGTAGTATGAGAATGCTAAGGTGTAAAATCTGTAGCAATAAGTGAAATAATGTGTTGGAGAAACAAGGAAGAATTAGTGTGTAGGACTTAGTAAAAGGAGTATTGGACTGGGTAAGACTTGGGTTGAGTATAAAGGAAATGAGGCAATGAAAGAGCCATAGCATTAGTGGGAAGAAGAGAGGAAAAATCTGTAGCATATGTGGAAGAAGGAAAAAACTGTAACAGAGGGAAAAATTAACATGGAGTGTATTATGTAACAGATTTGTGTAGAGATGGATTAGGTTAGTTTTGATTGCCTAATTAGGGTCAAAACACCCTAGATTATATGTAGGAATATTGGGGAAGAGATTGGTAGAAGTTTGGAGTTGAAACATAATCAAAAACACACTTATTTTTCATTACTGCAACTGGTCTGGGTTTGCAAACAAGTACACAAACCCGGACCAGTCAAAAAACTCGACAGATTGTAATTCATAAAGAGTGGTCCGGGTTTGCAAACCAAGACCTAAACCCGGACCACCCCAAATTATACCCGGGAGAATTGCCAATGAATGGTCCGGGTTTGCAAACCAACCCCTAAACCCGGACCACCCTGAAATATTACCCGAGACTGACCAAGACTATTGGTCCGGTTTGTAAACCCGGACACAAACCCGGACGACCCCATTTTCTTCACAGAAATTATTTTTAAGCCATTCTAAGGTAGGTTAATGATGGGAAATGATGGTATAAGATAATTAAGACATGATTAATGATGTTTAAGGGCCATTAAGGCCATGAACAAGCCTAGGAAGTAATCTTAAGTAAGCGGCTTAAGTAAATGCATTTGAATAATGAATTAAGAATATTAAGTTAAACCGAAATAACGGGATAACGGGGTAAGTACGGGAGTAGTAATTATGTATGTATTGTAGTACTTAGTATTAATTGAACCATTTGGCATGTACTCATTGGTTCGAGACTAGGACTCGAGGAACAAGTAAGGACTAAGGAACAAGAAGACACCCGGTAGAGTAAATTTCAGTAAAAGGTATGATTTCTTCATGCTCTGTATCCTAACCTGGTTACCCCGATTTGTGTGCTTATTTGATCACCTAAATATCGGACTATATTGCACTTACTTGTGCTTGTTTAAATTGTTCTTGATATATTTGTCTTGAACATTTAGTTTGTATAATTCATGAAATGAATGGATGATGATGAAGTGTGTATGTACCTTTTAATGTATTTGTGTAATGTATTATACCTTGTATGTATGTGTATGGGAGTATTGAATCATTGTGTGGCTTGGATGTGAATGACTTACTATTAATTCCTAACTACCTAACTCCTAACGTAAGTATCGAGTAAATTGGAATGAGTAGAAGTCCGATATAGTTTCGGCCACGCATGAGGATGAGGAGACACAAGAGGTTGGATCCGATTCCTGGTTCTTAAGCTGGTCCACGGCCCAAACCCCTTAAATGGGTAGCATCCTGGATTAGTGAACCAAGTAAATCCCGGTGGTGGAACAGAGTAGTCCCCGGGCCGGAGGTCCCGACGACTTGACTTGAGTAAGTAAGTAAGTAAAGTAAGTATGGTATGTATGAGTAACGGTCTTGGCTGTGTAAGTCATTGACCCCGAGTAAAAGGGTAATCTCCACCCGATTAACCCGGGTGGACAAAAAGGAGCTAACAAGTATTATGTATGTATGGAATATGTATTGTGTATGTATTGAGTATGTATTGTGTATGCGCATTTCAGGAAAGGTAAGTAAGTATCAATTGGCTTGTATGGACTACCTTGTATGTATTGAAATGTATGTATGTATTACATGTGTAGTATTGTAGCATTGTGTATGAAAGCATGTATGCATGTATGTATGTGATTGTAAAATGAATTGCATGTATACGACCAAGTGGTCGGCGTACCCTCGCTAGCACACGGGGTATGCGTTTATCATATTCAGCGTAAGCTGAGCCCCTTGGGGCACCATTTTTAGTGTGCAAGTACCCGAAGCGGATGTGGTCGAGGTAAGAGACCGGTGGCTGCACCTAGATAGCTAGAACCAGAATGTAGATAGTAGAGATTGGTATAAGGCTTGTAGCCTTGAATGTAGAAATGTACCAAAGGGTACACCTTATGTAAGTTGCAAGTATGTAGTTGTGAGGAATGGGTAGATGTTAGACTCTTAATGAGTATGTACGAAATTGAAGGAGGTATTGCATTTGTATAAGGATCTTAGTAAACTCGGTGTAGTATATTGTATTGAACTTATGGAGCATTGTATGAAATGGAGCATTGTAGTATTTGTAGGTAATTGAAGTATGTATTGTAATTGTGTAGTACTCGGATATTCCGGTCCATCAGACCGATGTTGTAGGTAGGAGTAAGCCTTGTTGGTCACGTGGGTGGCTAACGGCAATGTATCACCCACCGTTGTGTAAGTATGTATCTGCTGTGTGAATCTGGAAGTACTAGGAGATTTGACGGTAATGACAGTATTAGCGGTAGGGGTGTTACACCACTACAGCATCGGTCTGATGGACCGAATACCCGAGTACTAAAACAAATACAATCCCTACTACAATTACAAACCTAGTACATACCATCTTCCATTCAGCACTTTGTTCAATACTCACAATACACGATACCGAGTTTTCTAAGCACAATACCAATATACACCTTCTTCCACATGTCGATACATACTCAATAAGAGTCTAACATTTACCCATCCTCACAAATCTACATACTTTCCCAAATGCATAAGAGTGTACCGCTTGGTACACCGACCATAAAAAGGGCTACAAGCTTATACAATTCAGTACACGTCCCCAACCTACCAACTACACAAAAATAGTCTTGGTCTCATCACAACCGACATCCTTCACATGCACCTGTAAAATTAAAAACAGTGCCCCAAGGGGCTCAGCAAACGCTGCATAAACTTCGCATATACCGCGTGCTAACTAGGGTACGCTGACTAATTCGTCGAATATACATGGAATTCGTTTTATACATGCATACATGCTATTACATATAACAATACATTCATATAAATACAATACACACAACTGAAGGTAATACACAAGCCAAAAAGTAATACAATACCATTCACAATCCTTACTTCATCAATGGTTAGCCAGTTACCCATCCAGGTTAATCGGATGTTCTTTACTCTTTTACTCTGTACACAATACTACACAATCACTCATACAATACTACTTACTTCTCTACACATACTACTACTTACTTACTTTACTTACTACTTACTCATGTTAAGTCGGTATGACCTCCGGGCAGGGAGTACACCCTGCCACCACCGGGCATTAGGGTGGCTCACTAATCCAGGATGCTACCCATTTAAGGGGTTTGGTCCATGGAAAATATTAAAGCCAGGATTTGGATCCAACCTCTTGTGTCTCCTCCTCCTCACGCGTGGCCGAAACTATATCGGACTTCTACTCATTCCAATTTACCAATTCTTTTGTTAGAATGGTTAGCTTGTTAGGAATCAGTTAGAAGTCCTATACCACATTACTTGGTCAATACAATACACAACAAAACACACACACTTCATTATCATCCATACATTTCATGAATTATACAAACTAGAGTTTAAGATAACATTCAAAAAGAACAATATCATATAAGCACAAGTAAGCGCAATAATTCCGATTCGTGCATTTTATCTTATTTAGGTGATCAATTTGCACACAAACACACAAATCAGAGTAGCCAAGGAAGCATACAGGGCATGAGAAGTTCATACCGTTCACCGTTGACCTTGGATTCACCGACTCCCTTCGGTGTTCGACTATTCGAATCCTATCACATACATAGAGTGGGGTGGTTAATTATCTATAATTAAACTTACTCATTACTTTCCTAATGTTACCCGGTCTATACTTACTAACTCATTACCATTCAAATCCATTTACTTAAGTCACTAACTTAAAATTACTTTCTAAGCTTGTTTATAGCCTTAATGACCATTAACCATCATTACTCAAGTCTTAATTACCTTATACCATCATTACCCATCAAGCCCCCATCTTAAAAAGGCTTTAAAATAGTTTCTGTGAAGAAAATGGGGTGGTCCAGGTTTGTGTCCAGGTTTACAAACCTGGACCAATATGTTTGGTCACTCTCGGGTAAGATTTATGGGGTGGTCCGGGTTTGTGTACTTGTTTACAAACCCGGACCACATGGTATGATTGCTCTCAGGTGTAAAAATTGGGTGGTCCGGGTTAGAGTCCTGGTTTGTAAACCCGGACCATCACACTGCTACTATGTTCTTCCGTGATTTTGTCTGGTCCGGGTTTCTGTACTTGTTTACAAACCCGGACCAGTTGCAGTAAGCACATATATGCTTGTTTTTTTATTAGTTTCAACTCCAAACTTCACCAACCTCTTCCCCATATTCCTACCATATATTCTAGCATATTTTGACACTAATAAGACTAAAACTAACCTAATCAAACCTTCTATAATACTCTGTTAACTTACAAATTTTCACTGTTGGTTTTCTTCTGTTACAGTTTTTCATCTTCAACAGATGCTGCAGATTTTCCTTTCTTCTTCCCTCTAGCTAAATGATTTTCAATCTAGCATAACTTAGTTAAACACCTCACATTACTCCATTTCTAGTTCTACTTAACTACACCTCTTCCTCCTAAATACAAACCAAAGTGAAAATCTCATATTTTTCTTCTCTGTACATCTCCCTGTTCTTTCCTGTCAAACAGCACTCAAGTCCACTCAATTCCTAACCAAAATTTGACAGAGTTTCCCTACATTCCTAAGTATTCTCACCACATCAATTTACTCACTCACAACACAGTTTACAACCTGCTCGGTATATACATTATTCCCACACAATTCTAAATACTTGCCACACACTTAATACTCACACTAAGCATTTTATTACTTGTTTTCAAAAGTTTCAAACTATCAATACAGTTAATACTAATATCCTCATCTCTTTCCCACAGTTATAGTAGCTTAACCATTGCTAAGGCAATGTACTCATTCTTATATAACAGTAAAATCTTTACAGAGGTAGCTCATTACCTTGAGTTCTTGAATTCTTTTTCCTTTCTCTCCTTCTCCTTTCTTGCTCCTCTTTCCTTCTTTGTTCTGTTTCCCTTGTTTCTTGATTTTATTAGGCGCAGCTACAGCCACGTAACAAGGCATACACACACACACAAAAACTTGTAAAAATTCTAACGTAGTATTAAACCCTAACTTGTGAGAAACCACTTAAAACTCTTGGGAAGTCTTACCTTGAGCTTCTAATGAAGTTTTGGGTAGAAAAATTGCAATGCTTCAGCTCTCAAGATGGAATACCAAAACAGGCTGAACAATGGAGTAGTGGTGTTCACGTGAGTTTTTTTATTTCTACAAGGAAAACTGGAAAAGAGGAGAACTTTGGTCCCATTCTTACCTTAGAACATCAAGAAGAAGGTGGAGCTTCAAATGGTCATCTTTAGGCTCCAAAAACGATTACACCCATGAAAATGAAGTTGGAGATTTTCAAGTTTTGAAAGGTGGAAAACGATCTCCAAAGTGAGATGAATTCAACGGTATATTTTTTGTAGCATTTGGAGGTGATTTGGGGTTTCAAAGATGGGAAGGAAGTGAGCTGCTGTAAGGCTCTCTCTCAAATCGCCATTACTGTGAAGAGAGGAAGAAGAAAGAGTGCTGGGATGAGAATAAAAAACGTGAGAGACCTTGTAAGGAGAGGAGAGAGGGTTTATTTTACTTTTTGTTACTTTATTCATTTGTCCTTTAGTACATAAGAAGGAAATAAAAGAGGGAGTGTGGGATACACTAAACAAAAGGTGCCCAGTATGCAAATTAAGGAACCGGCTGCCTATTTACAAAGGGAGGGGTCAATTTCAGTTTTATTACATTTACACCCCACAATTTCCCAATTTTGCACTATTCACTCCCGGGACCCGTTTTCCGGAATTTTCTTGTTTAATTATTTTACTGGTTCTAAACCTTCATTAATGTTTGTTAATGACTATTTGGTTGACCAAAATTATTACGAGTCTATTTGACCCACTTAAAGTGTGTTTCCGGTTTCCTCGAAAAACGCGCTTTAAGGTTCATTAGTGGTTTTAATCTATTTTATGGATCCGTTTTCTTTGAGAATTGTTCCTACATACCATTTAGGCATGATTAAGCCTTAGGAACCCACCTAGGATCCTATTCAAGGTCACATCACTCCTACGGTTATGTAATGCTCGTTTTTACATTTTTCGCTTTTTAAGCGTTTTTTCTTCTTTTCTTTGGTTTTATTTTCTTCACCAATATTATCTAGGCACTATTAGGCCTTTAATTACTTCATTATAATGGTTTAATCATTATAACTAAGTTTGGGGTATTTCAGTGACTAACAAGTCCAGTTACAATACTACATATATCGGTCTGACTTGAATATACCGAGTGCTCTACACAATACATTACTTTCCATTCCATACTCAAATCATAGTTAAAATACAACTCCAGTACAATACCATACCGAGTCTACTACAATCCTCAAATTACCGATACAGTTTGGACTTCCATTTTTGCATTACAATACAATACCATTCCTATTACTCAACTACCCATGCTTATACAGCAGCCCCGTCCTACACTCTCGAACGGTGGTCTAGACTTCGAGTACCTGTAAATAAAAAGGTGCCCCTAGGGGCTCAGCAAATTGCTACATATGAAATTCGCATACCCGCGTGCTAACTGGGTACGCCGACTACTTTCGGTCGAATATACATGGAGTTCGTTTTACATGCATACATTCATACTAACACTACGACAATACAAGCATCAATACTACATACATCTACAAGATTCAATACTTACTAGGGAAGACAATTCGTCAGTCAACCGTTCATGTTAGTTATTCATTCATCCGGTTCAATCGGATGCTCTCTTTCTCCCCGTTCGGGTTCATAAGGCTTACGCAGCTCGTGTTCTTACTTACTTGTTGCTTTACTCATACTTCACTCGTTACCTTACTCATTACCTTACTCGTGTTTTTCTCAATACTCACTACGTTACCAATACTTACTCCATACTCAATACTCATTACTTTACTCTTACATACTCAGTACTTCATACTCGTTACCTTACTCGTACTTACTCATTACTCGGTACTCATTACATACTCATACTTACTCATTACTCCATACTCAATACTTACTCATACATACTCATAGCCTCTGGGCAGAGTCATACACAAGACTCGCCACCGGGCTTACAAATACAAGCGGAGCTATACACTTAGCTCCTCAAATACTCAAAGGTCTGTTTCTACCAGACTACTCAAATTCCCAACACTCCTCTCTCGGAGTATCTTACAATCTCATGCCTAGAAGCATCTCTCTCGATAACCTCTATTAGCTTAGGGAATTACCTACGTCTAGTAATCTCAGATTTAAGGGTTCCCCCAACGTATCGATTACTCTCATGTTCGGGACATTGTTTATACTAGTCGGTTCCTCTCATTGTGGTTGACTATTTTCTTAAGGGATTTGAAGAACCCTTATCGTTCTTTACTACTCTCATGATTCATGTCTTGCACCATCATTAATTCCTCTAGTAGAAGTTACTTATATACTTCCACTATTTATTGTTTGGTGGATTAAGTTGATTCGGTTCTCTAACTGTTATCGAGAGGTTACTAGTCCCGTACACTCTCTCACATTCTAGTGAGTTCCTTGGTTTACGTTAACGTTTCTTGGTTCGTTAGTTTTAGTGCATTTTCCACGTTTTTCGTTAATTCGCATCATGACTCTTACTACGTGTACACCCCAACTACAACAATACACTTAACAACCATTCGCAGCGGAAAACATAACTCATCACGTTACTCAACTCATTGGTGTTACACGCCGTCAACCACCCATGTGGCTAACAAGGCTAATACATATACATTGTATCGGTCTGATGGACCAGATTCCCGAGCAACTACACAATACAATCTCTTTCCATTTATAAACAATCATTATACATTTACATTCCAACTGTACCGAGTATTTACAACTAATGTCGACAACAATTTCGGTCTTACTACACCTACAATCCATAAGTAATTAAATGAACTACCCATGCGCAAACAACTACCCCGTCCTACTCTCGAACGGCTTCCAGCTCCTTGTACCTGAAAGAAAAGAAAGGGTGGCCCCCCGAGGGGCTCAGCACCTTTGCTGGTATGGTAATCGTACAACCCGCATACTACCGGGCCACGCACAACTAATTGTCGTCTAAGCATGCGGTTGATTATATTAAAATCATGCATGAAAACTATAAACACACAACACATTACATACCCACAACAAAGGGGTTCAACAAATCAGTCACACAACAATACTCGTTAGATCACTCATTGTGTTCTTTAACCCTTGAGGGTTTCTCCTCTAATGGAGCTATTTTCTTGTTAGACGACTCTTACCCATTAGTCGGGTTATACTTAAATTCCTCTTATCATAACCTGGGATTGATACCCATGATCCATATACTCCACATAACAACTCATATCACATTTTAACGTACATACAACATAACTTGGAGAGGGTCACGTGAGGACACGTACCCCAGATGTGAGTTAGTAATCTTATTGGAGCCTAGAGAACTTTCTATTCCCATGCTAAGCTCATTACACAATAACTCTTATTCTTCATAGAGAACATATATTTACTTAATATGCGTCGGATATCATATTGTTCCGAACATACCGTACATATTAACTTTACTGAGATGTGTCGGTCTCAATATAGTACCGAACACACCGTACATATTTCCCCCTAGCCCCGAACAATAATCAAGGTAGGTAAGCTTTGGTTAAGCTTGCGCGTGATTGTAATCCAAAAAGGAAAACAACCATAACATAACAGAGAAGGAGTTAGAGAAACTGTAGACATCAACTCCAAAACAAAACGCGCGACCGGAACGACCGGATTCCTCACCCCCCCCCCCCCCCCCAAAAGTATATATATAGTTAAGAGCTCCATTATGAAACCTATCACATCCACACACCATAAGGTATTACAACCGGGTTTAAACACACAAGGGAGGTAAACATACTTACACGTACAAACAACACAAAACTAACTCACGCATAGTCGTGGTTAGAACGTTCCCATGGTTTGGGTCGTTAAATCCGAATACCGATCTCTCATGTGATTCTAGATTTGGTTAGATAAGGTTTAACACTTTCGAGGTTAAACGGTATCGGAATTAAACACGCCACATAAATGAATTACTATAAACTCATTACATGTTTTATCTTACAAGGTGGCAAACACTCAGAAAAAACACATTGGCATACAAGCCGGTGTAATCCGGTAGGACACAG
Organism: Limonium bicolor; assembly: GCA_023374045.1. Lineage (NCBI taxonomy): Eukaryota > Viridiplantae > Streptophyta > Magnoliopsida > Caryophyllales > Plumbaginaceae > Limonium > Limonium bicolor. The sequence goes on along the minus strand of CM041783.1, from coordinate 45,917,730 downwards.
GTTGCAAGAAAACCATACCTGTCACCTTGAGGATGGCTAGCCTTACATGGCGACCCCTTAGTCCCGGCTTCCATCTCGACTAGTTTTCATTCCTATGATTAATTCAGTCGGAACGGTCAATTTTTTGTATTAACTTCGACTACTTGTCATAACGTATGACGTCCTCTTGTCATTTCTTACATTCCATTAACCTCACACTTATTACTCACCTTATTTCAAGGTTTCTTATTAAGTAACACTTGTGATCTAAAGTTCACAACTCTCACATCCAACCTAACACTCGTTTACACTTTTTAAGGCCTTTACATGTCACCAAACAAGGCCTAAACATCATCTAAAACCATTACCATTCAATCCCCCATCATTAGAAGCCTTAAACAGATTTTTTTCCTTTCTCACTGGTCTGGACCGCCCCTCTAGGGAGGTCCCAGGGGCGGTCCACAACAGAAACTACATTCGCCTGCAGAATTCCACTGGACCTCCCCACAGGGGCGGTCCCTAGGGGCGGTCCACAACAGACCCCATTTTTCAAAGTACTTTTTTACTCATTTTGAACTCCAAATTCACCCTAAACTTTTCCTAAGCATTACACATGTTTTCCCACATGTTTTAACCTTTTTCGCACACTAAAACCCTCTCAAATCATCCCAAAAACTCCTTAAACATTTACTCAAACTTTTACTAAATCCTTAACACTTAGAACATTTTACCTTACACTTGTAACTTGTAATTTTACTTAAAACTTCCACTAACCAAAGTGTTCTTCCACAACAAGATAACCACTCCTAAAGCATCATTTTGCATCACACTCATCCCCTTTACACACACTCCTCAAGTCTTTCCCACAAGCTCATAATTAAACCTTCACAAGGCATTATACTTCTTTTGTTTACCAAATTTTGCACAAGTCTTAACAACACACTTATCATGACTTCGGTGTATTGAAATCACCCATTTGCTCACTAAACCTCCAAGACAATGCCCAAGACATTTTTACACTTAAGAACACCTTAACTCACTCTCTTTCACCAATTTAAACCTTAACCATTCCTAGTACAACCTAGGTCACCAAACTTCATTTAAACACCTAAAACTTCCTTATTACTCACCAAATTTTGACATAGCTTCCCTTGTATCACCTTACACCAAAACACAAAGTTTTTCACTTTTAAACAATCCAAGAACACTCAATCCCTTAATACACATTCTTAGACACAAACACATGGTTTTTCATCCTTTAACCATCAAAGACATTCACCTTCACAAGAGATGTTCTTTACACACAACTAAACCTTTAAACTACACTACATCACAATATAGTGCAATAACTTAAATTGCTTGGCACTTAGGCCCTTAAATTGCATTAATCTTAAACACTGAATTTCCCACATAATAATTGCCTTTAACCTGCAAATACACACAACAAGGCTCCCATTGCAATAGAAGTATTCTTGTAATCACCTTGTGATTGTCTTACTAGCTCAATTTGCCATTTACTCCTTAGTCACAAGTTCTCAAATATGATTATGTTCTTTCTTCTAGGTTTTATAGCCTTTACTTAGTGTAAACTCTAAGCTACACTTAGTACATACCTAATCCCATCCCTTAAAGCAATAAAACCGCCTTAAGGTAAGTCATTTACCTTGTTTTCCAAGCTTTTCCTCACACTCCTCTCCTTGGATTTACTTGCTTGATTTTCGGCAACCAACTTTAATTCCTTTGTCAATGTTCTAAGCAATATACAATTACTCCAATGAGTATTAAGGGATGCACCAAAACCTAAGGAATCATTCCTAGGTTAAAAAGAGTGCTTTAAGGTATTAAATGGATAATTACCTTTGAAGTCTTAGGACAGACTTGGGTATGAATCAAGGAGGACCTCCACTAGTATTGGAGATTAAAACAAGCTAGTTCAAGGAGTAAAAACAAGACTCCATGAGAAGACAATTTTTGGTAATGCATAAAAGTGAAGGAAACTTAGTTTTTCTTTCACTTTCTTGCCTTGAATGAGAGAAGAAGCAATGGAGCTCTTAAAACTGAACTTTCCCCCTTCAATGGAGTTTCTCCATGGCACCAAACTTGACCTTTGGAATTTGAAAAGAGAGGATGGAAGGCCTTGACCCAACTAAGACAAATATGTGCTTAGTTTTTTATTTGGAGCAATATGGAACATTTGGTGAGCAAATGAAGTTGGAGAAGAGAGGTGCTGTAGCAAGCACGGTTTTGGTTGGGAGAATGGAGGAATAACACGGTGGGAACAAGAGGAAATGAAGAAAGGTGAGGAAAGAGGTGAGTTTGGAAGATATTTTAAGTTATAAAGGTAAATAGTAACTTTTACTTTATCCTTTCTTCTTTTCTTTTTTTGCTGGCCATGTGTGATGACTCACACTCTAAAAACCGTCCCCTCTTCAATATATAAGATACTTATGGTCTTTGTTGACCATTTAACTAATTAAAGTTGACTTAAGTCAAAACTAGCACTATTTGAGCACTATTCACTAGTTAGTGCACATATTTGTGAAATTTTTTATTTCCCATTGATTATGCTTCCTAATGTGATACTAAGTAGTACAAATGTTGATTAAAGAGTAATGATCGGCATTTAGCCACTCAAAACCCATTTCCAAGACAATTTTTTCAAAAATGTGCTTTAAGGCTCCTTAAAGCACATTTTGTGTTTTAGCTTGTTTTCAAGCTTGGTTTCTTTATTAATTGATTTAACATGTTCATTAGCATGTTAATAAGGTCTAGGAATGACCTTTAGGTCTTATACAAGGTTACACCAAGTCTAGGGCAAGTATTTGCTTAAATTGACTTTATGGTGTTTACTTGTGTTTTGTTTGGTTTAAATTGTCTACCAATGTTTTGTAAGGACTTAATTAGCCTTATAAAATCATAATTTCATGTTAATAAAGTCTTGGTAGGCTCTTTGGGTCCCAACCAAGTTAATTCCAAGCTTAGAGCATGTTTTTGCTCAAACTGTCTTAACGGTACTTTATTGTATTTACTATGGTTTAAATTGTTAACTAGTGTTTCTAAGGCACTTTTTAGCCTTAATATACCATAGTTTAATATTTAAACAACATAACAATGTTTGGGGTATTTCAATCTACCCCCCTAAAAGAACTTCGTCCTCGAAGTTCACGTTTTCCCTCGTATCCTTTTTAATTAGAACGCTGGGATTACTTGCACGATACAACTTCCATACTAACACACTTTTACACAACAACCTCGGAATTAACGGTCGGTTAACATATCCACATCCATACATAACATACTTACATAATAACCTCAGACTCAACGGTCCCGGTATCTTAACAACATTTGTACTTACATAACAACCCTCAGACTCTCAGGTCTGGGTAACATAACAACATTTGGACTCATAGGCCCGGGTAACATAACAACCTTAAGACTCAAGGTTTGGATAACGTCTATTACACATACCACACAACATGTCATAGCATGTAAAGCAATCAAAAACACCTTTTATATACACTGTGATCCCGTAGAACCCGGCCGCGATGGACACCTTCTGGTCCCCGTTCCTTTGGGAGATTAAAACAATCACTTAATTTTTAACATATGTACTTCTCATGTCACCGGTCTGAAGACAAAGGCTCATACGTCCTCAGCTCGTGAGCAAGTACTACAAAATATTCTTTGTGGGGTTAAGTAGGAGAAATTTCTCTATTTAAAGTATCAATCGAAGGTTTTGAAAATACCAATTGAAAATCCTTTTGAAAACGTAATACAACTCCAAGTCCCATTTATATTTCTTGCATCTTTTCTTAGCGTGGTTATTTGTGACCACTTACAGGGAGCTTCAAGAGTCATCCAACCCTGATGTGATCAGCATCAGTGTTGAACTATTCTTCCACTCCAATTTGTGTTCGGCTTCCCTTGATCACATGCAAATCATGTTCCACCTCCCACTTCATTTTCAAGCATCAAGTAATACACTCGTTTCCAATTTTCTATCTTTTTAGTCATTCTAGTCATAATCATTACATCTTCAGGGGATAGAACTCCATCTATCAGTTATCTCCATTCACTTTTAATCAAGTTACCTAGGGAATCTAATTCTCACTAGGTTCTATGTCGGTTTCATACCACTTCATACATCACAATCTGATAGTAATATATATATATATATATATATATAATATATATATATATATATATATATATAATTATCAAAGTATAATACACAACATTACATTTAGTATCATATGAACATATACTATCGGGGTTTTAGTTCCCCGGGAGTTTCTTTACTCCCTTACACTTGTATTCTCACACACAACAGTTAACAAAGTGGATACACTTATCACAATGGTATTTCGCATCTTCTGTGCGGAATGACCACAATCAAACCACTAATGAATGCGTATGTCTATGTAACACACGCACCAATCATCCAACAAATTATTTTGTGTTATGCACAACATAGTTCACGTACACTTGTACGGTAAAACACACTAAGCCGTTTTGCGCTCTACCCCCCTTAAAAGGGATTACGCCCACGTAATCAATCACTAAACATTGGTTTAAAATGTTCTGCCGCCGTGAAGTGTTTTAACTTCCACGCGGTCTGTTATACAATGCGTTCTGGTTAGAGGATCTTAACCATAATGGCGGTTTAGTCCCTAAACCAAGAATTCTTATTGGAGTTTGTTTAACTCAAATTCGGTTTCGGTTCTAGCCTGTGAGGCTTCTAGGCGTTAATAATTAGTCATTTATTTGTATTCATAATGCGTATTCGGTATCTGAAGCATGGGTTCACTGGCCTCTGCTGCACAACGTTGATAACTTTAGAGCTTAGTTACCCCTTTCGTTATTCATAATGTATTGTACATCCCATTTATCACCTTTATCTTGGTAATAACGGTTTCTTAACCGATGCGTGGTATCACTTACCGTGCGCTAATTCGGTGAGTTTCAAAACTTTTCATCCACTTCTCTAAACTTACTATGTATATTGTTATGTATTTTACATTGATTGACTTGATTTCTTCCGACTTATTGTCTGTTGAGGTGAGCTACTACCTAATGTGTAGTGCTCTCTCGGTTATTTCCCACACTTGAGGTATATTTCATACCGGTATTGGTATTTAGTGCTACTATAGTCACTTATTCCTAATCATGTCTCCACATTTGGTTCTGTACAAGTATTCTTCCATTGGTACGACCTTGCATTTTCTATGCATCGGTCATTATAGCGTTATAAGCCTCTTTCTATTTCTGCCACAATTAACATTTTCCCCAAATTCCTAACTATCTCACTCGATCATTACTGCGCAAGTGAAATACCCAAACACTCAGTCATACAGAGTGCGGTGGCGTAAACTCTTGGAAGTAAATCTCTTATGCGATTGCAATAGGAATCCACATCACGTACCAACGAGATCCTCATCTCATAATACCGGCTACTGGCTTACTGCCTAGTTTATTTGTTATCACTTACCGTTGTATCTCCACTGAGTTTAACTCATAACTCTGCTTATTTGTCATACTATCGTTAACAATACTTATACAACGGTCGCTTATGCGCACCGTATTCTTACTTCTTGTACGACACTAACTTACATGGCATCCACTCTCATATTATCTGCTCTGCTCATGTACTTTCGTCATTCGTATTATGGTTCATCATTCATTTGGATGACTACTGAATATACCATTTTTTTCCGAGTCTTTATTCTCCTTGAGCGTTGCTCATTCGGTGCCTCACATTATACACACATGCTACTACACTAACTGCTCTCCCGTAATAATAATATGGTCAATCCTTCACATATTTCTTGAACTTGGTTCACATAACTACCGCTCCTGCGGTTTCACAATACCGAGAGGTATTCCCACTCTTAAAGCAGTGGTTCGTTCTCCGCTCTATTCACTTGTATACATAAACTTCTGCAATCGATTAAATTTACATAACACATTTTGTTTGTGGCTTATAAGCCTTATTGCCTCGAGCTCTGCTCATTAGATGTTGTTCACACAAGTTTTACTTCTACATACACCATCACATGGTTTGGAGGCGTTATTGGCTCCATGACAAGGTCGTATATATCACGCTTCCTCTCATGGGATGTCCTTTAAGAATGCCAAATTGCCTCCTAGCGACTTATGTTTAAACTGAATGTTAGTTTCAACTCTTGCGCTTCTGTCACATTACTTTGTTCAACAATTATTGATCCAAAACACCCTTCAAGGATTGCTCCTGGGTTGTTGCTAAGTTATGCCATCTCATCTGGCTTGCACTTATTGGTATGTTTAGTTAACTACGCCATTTTGCGTTCTTAGCTGGTTTTACTATCTTCTTCTGTGAAGATCGATATTCCTTGGTAGTCTAGGTGACCATTCCGGGAGTTTCATCCCGTGCGTTGCACATTAATATGTCCATATTTGGTGTCTGCTCCTTACCATGTATAGACTGGTTCATCGTTCCAGTTATCATGTTTATTCCTCAGGATTCTTAAGACATATGCGATGTCTTTACATAACAGTCAGTGCACTTTGTGTTTCCTGACTCTTAAACATTTCCTTGAAACGAGTTCACTAATTCTTTAGTCTTATTAACTTAACTGGGTTCTTTCACTTCAATCATTCGATGGTAATCCGTTGCTCTTGTTTGACTTTTATTGCTGACCGTAGTATGGAGTCAACTACTTCCTATGTTCCTGACTCTACTAGTATACATATGTGGGGTATCCTATTGATACAATTCTACTTACCTGACTAACCCATAAGTAGGTTTGTCAGTCCCACAAGCTCCTATCGGAGTGCGGTGTGCGTCCCACATTTCAGTTGGTACACTCGTAGTGTCCGTCACACGCCTAGGTGAAGTATTCTGTTGTCAACTCCCTTATATCGTCCTATGATACATGCATTCAGTGCTTCGTGAACTCAATCAAGGGAAAGTTTACCCACGGTTGCATTTAGTATAAACTCAATCCATTCCCTCAGGTTGATACCCTCGGGTTATCCGATTTCTGTCCGGTTATTTCAAGTGATCTGGTCCTCTGGTTTGGTTTAAAAGAAGGTTAGAAATAAATATGGGTTCGATGGTTTTTGAAAAAGAGTTTGAAGTAAATCTGGGTTTGAAAGAAAAATTCTCGCGGTTTCACAACGTCTTCTTGCCTTGAACCAAGTCTAGCTTCTTGCTGACTGGTGTACTTCCAATTACAGAGGTTAAGCTGTTAAGCCCTTCCACGGTTATGATTATCTCACTTAACTACTTAACTTTGTGGTACTTTACTAAGCACTTCATATTTGTTAAAAAAATTTCCCCGAACAGCCCCGTTGTAGCAGCACTTGCCATGGCAAGTGCGCCATGTTAACTGGCTATCAGTTCAATATGTACCGGCTGCGGTACTGTTTTTACCCGCACTGTCATCAGTGGCCTTGTTGGCCCCTACTTTGATACTCTAATTTGGTAAACAATCTTCTGCACAACTTCTCATTGGTCTTCACATGACATTCATTAACTAGGGTGTTTCCCATTCTTGGAGACCCCCTTTTACTTAGAATTGTATCTTCTTCGTAGCCCGTTCCACGCATTTGTTGTGGTTACTGAGACTTGTCTCTTGTTTGGGTACTACGTTGTAGTTCCTTAGTCGGTTGGTATACCGCTGCCGACATTATTTAATAAATGTGGTCCCGTAGACATGCGTCTCGGGTTCCATTACTTCACTTCTCGCCTGTTGCACGGTTGGTGCGTTGCAAGCTGGTTGTTCTCGACTGCTCGGCATGTCGACCCAGGTTGCCGGAAATTCTATTCTCCTATGCATAGGATTCTTCATTCTTCGCTATCAAGAGCGGTTAATATTGTCCAGATGGAAACCGTCTCCGGGATTCCAAGTTTTTGGAATCTACCATATGATAGGTTCTCCGTATTTACGGAGATACTTAATAACAGCAAGATCTGGTTTTCCCGAGTAAGAGAGGACTTTCATCTCTCTTACTACGTGTAACACCCCAACTACAACAATACACTTAACAACCATTCGCAGCGGAAAACATAACTCATCACGTTACTCAACTCATTGGTGTTACATGCCGTTAACCACCCATGTGGCTAACAAGGCTAATACATATACATTGTATCGGTCTGATGGACCAGATTCCCGAGCAATTACACAATACAATCTCTTTCCATTTACAACAATCATTATACATTTACATTCCAACTGTACTGAGTATTTACAACTAATGCGACAACAATTTCGGTCTTACTACACCTACAATCCATAAGTAATTAAATGAACTATCCATGCACAAACAACTACCCCGTCCTACTCTTGAACGGCTTCCAGCTCCTTGTACCTGAAAAGAAAAGAAAAGGTGCCCCCCGAGGGGCTCAGCACCTTTGCTGGTATGGTAATCGTGCAGCTCGTATACTACCGGGCCACGCACAACTAATTGTCGTCTAAGCATGCGGTTGATTATATTAAAATCATGCATGAAAACTATAAACACACAACACATTACATACCCACAACAAAGGGTTCAACAAATCAGTCACACAACAATACTCGTTAGATCACTCATTGTGTTCTTTAACCCTTGAGGGTTTCTCCTCTAATGGAGCTATTTCCTTGTTAGACGACACTTACCCATTAGTCGGGTTATACTTAAATTCCTCATATCATAACCTGGGATTGATACCCATGATCCACATACTCCACATAACAACTCATATCACATTTTAACGTACATACAACATAACTTGGAGAGGGTCACGTGAGGACACGCACCCCAAGATGTGAGTTAGTAATCTCATTGGAGCCTAGAGAACTTTCTATTCCCATGCTAAGCTCATTACACAATAACTCTTTGTTCTTCATAGAGAACATATATTTACCTAAGATGTGTCGGATATCATATAGTTCCGAACACACCGTACATATTAACTTTACTGAGATGTGTCAGTCTCAATATAGTACCGAACACACCGTACATATTTCCCCCTAGCCCCGAACAATAATCAAGGTAGGTAAGCTTTGGTTAAGCTTGCGGGTGATTGTAATCCAAAAAGGAAAACAACCATAACATAATAGAGAGGGAGTTAGAGAAACTGTAGACATCAACTCCAAAACAAAACGCGCGACTGGAACGACCGGATTCACTCACCCCCCATTAGTATTATAAATTATAGTTAAGAGCTCCATTAATGGAACCTATAGTTAGAGAACCTATCACATCCACACAGACCATAAGGTATTACAACCGGGTTAAACACAGGAAGGTAACATACTTACACGTACAAACAACAACAACTACCTCACGCATAGCCATGGTTAGAACGTTCCCATGGTTTGGGTCGTTAAATCCGAATACCGATCTCTCATGTGATCCTAGATTAAGTTAGCTAAGGTTTAACACTTTCAAGGTTAACGGTATCGGAATTAAACACGCCACATAAATGAATTACTATAAACTCATTACATGTTTTATCTTACAAGGTGGCAAACACTCAGAAAAACACATTGGCATACAAGCCGGTGTAATCCGGTAGGACACAGGTTGCAAGAAAACCATACCTGTCACCTTGAGGATGGGTAGCCTTACATGGCGACCCCTTAGTCCCGGCTGCCGTCTCGACTAGTTTTCGTTCCTATAATTAATTCAGTCGGAACGGTCAATTTTTGTATTAAACTTCGACTACTTGTCATAACGTATGACGTCCTCTTGACATTTCTTACATTCCATTAACCTCGCACTTATTACTCACCTTATTTCAAGGTTTCTTATTAAGTAACACTTTGTGATCTAAAGTTCACAACTCTCACATCCAACCTAACACTCGTTTACACTTTTTAAGGCCTTTACATGTCACCAACAAGACCTAAACATCATCTAAAAACCATTACCATTCAATCCCCCATCATTAGAAGCCTTAAACAGATTTTTTCCTTTCTCTCTGGTCTGGACCGCCCCTCTGGGGAGGTCCAGGGGCGGTCCACAACAGAAACTACATTTGCCTGCAGAATTCCACTGGACCTCCCCACAGGGCGGTCCCTAGGGTGGTCCACAACAGACCCCATTTTTCAAAGTGCTTTTCTACTCATTTTGAACTCCAATTCACCCAATCGTTTCCTAAGCAACACATGTTTTCCCACATGTTTTAACATCTTTTTGGCACACTAAACCCCCTCAAATCATCCCAAAAACTCCTTAAACATTTACTCAACTTTTACTAAATCCTTAACACTTAGAACATTTTACCTTACACTTGTAACTTGTAATTTTGCTTAAAACTTCCACTAACCAAAGTGTTCTTCCACAACAAGATAACCACTCCTAAAGCATCATTTGCATCACACTCATCCCCTTTACACACTCCTCAAGTCTTTCCCACAAGATCATAATTAAACCTTCACAAGGCATTATACTTCTTTTGTTTACCAAATTTTGCACAAGTCTTAACAACACACTTATCATGACTTCGGTGTATTTGAAATCACCCATTTGCTCACTAAACCTCCAAGACAATGCCCAAGACATTTTAACACTTATGAACACCTTAACTCCCTTTCTTTCACCAATTTAAACCTTAACCATTCCTAGTACAACCTAGGTCACCAAACTTCATTTAAACACCTAAAACTTCCTTATTTACTCACCAAATTTTGACATAGCTTCTCTTGTATCACCATACACCAAAACACAAAGTTTTTCACTTTTAAACAATCCAAGAACACTGAATCCCTTAATACACATTCTTACACACAAACACATGGTTTTTCATCCTTTAACCATCAAAGATATTCACCTTCACAAGAGATGTTCTTTACACACAACTAAACCTTTAAACTACACTACATCGCAATATAGTGCAATAAGTTAAATTGCTTGGCGCTTAGGCCCTTAAATAACATGGCTCTTAGGCCCTTAAATTGTATTAATCTTAAACACTGAGTTTCCCACATAATAATTGCCTTTAACCTGCAAATACACACAACAAGGCTCTCATTGCAATAGAAGTATTCTTGTAATTCACCTTGTGATTGTCTTACTAGCTCAATTTGCCATTTGCTCCTTAGTGACAAGTTCTCAAATATGATTATGTTCTTTCTCCTAGGTTTTATAGCCCTTACTTAGTGTAACCTCTAAGCTACACTTAGTACATACCTAAACCCATCCCTTAAAGCAATAAACCACCTTAAGGTAAGTCATTTACCTTGTTTTTCCAAGCTTTTCCTTACACTCTTCTCCTTGGATTTTCTTGCTTGATTTTCGGTAACCAACTTTAATTCCTTTGTCAATGTTCTAAGCAATATACAATTACTCCAATGAGTATTAAGGGATGCACCAAAACCTAAGGAATCATTCCTAGGTTAAAAAGAGTGCTTTAAGGTATTAAAATGGATAATTACCTTTGAAGTCTTAGGACAGACTTGGTTATGAATCAAGGAGGACCTCCACTAGTCTTTGGAGATTAAAACAAGCTAGTTCAAGGAGTAAAAACAAGACTCCATGAGAAGACAATTTTCGGTAATGCATAAAAGTGAAGGAAACTTAGTTTTTCTTTCACTTTTCTTGCCTTGAATGAGAGAAGAAGCAAAGGAGCTCTTAAAACTGAACTTTCCCCCTTCAATGGAGTTTCTCCATGGCACCAAACTTGAGCATTTGGAAATTTGAAAAGAGAGGATGGAAGGCCTTGACCCAACTAAGACAAATATGTGCTTAGTTTTTTATTTGGAGCAATATTGAACATTTGGTGAGCAAATGAAGTTGGAGAAGAGAGGTTCTGTAGCAAGCACGGTTTTGGTTGGGAGAATGGAGAAAGAACACGGTCTGGTAACAAGAGGAATAAATGAAGAAAGGTGAGGAAAGAGGTGAGTTTGGAAGATATTTCTAGTTATAAAGGTAAATAGTAACTTTTACTTTATCCTTTCTTATTTTCTTTTTTTTCTGGCCATGTGTGATGACTCACACTCTAAAAACCGTCCCCCTTCAATATATAAGATACTTATGGTCTTTGTTGACCATTTAACTAATTAAAGTTGACTTAAGTCAAAACTAGCACTATTCACTAATTAGTGCACATATTTGTGAAATTTTTTATTTCCCATTGATTTAGGCTTCCTAATGTGACACTAAGTAGTACACATGTTGATTAAAGAGTAATGATGGGAATTTAGCCACTCAAAACCCATTTCCAAGACAATTTTTTCAAAAATGTGCTTTAAGGCTCCATAAAGCACATTTTGTGTTTTAGCTTATTTTCAAGCTTGGTTTTCTTTAGTAATTGATTTAACATGTTCATTAGCATGTTAATAAGGTCTAGGAATGACCTTTAGGTCTTATACAAGGTTACACCAAGTCTAGGGCAAGTATTTGCTTAAATTGACTTTATGGTGTTTACTTGTGTTTTGTTTGGTTTAAATTGTCTACCAATGTTTCCTAAGGACTTAATTAGCCTTATCAAATAATAATTGCATGTTTATAAAGTCTTGGTAGGCTCTTTGGATCCTAACCAAGTTCATTCCAAGCTTAGAGCATGTTTTTGCTCAAACTGTCGTAACGGTACTTTATTGTATTTACTATGGTTTAAATTGTTAACTAGTGTTTCTAAGGCACTTTTAGCCTTAATATACCATAGTTTAATATTTAAACAACATATCAAGGTTTGGGGTATTTCACTACGAGTCACTAATCAATAAGACTCACCTATGAGTCGGTCCATACGCTAAGCTAGGCCACGCAATCATTCAAGAGGGGTTAGCTCTACATCAAGCAGCAAGACATACAATGAAAGGCAATAAACCATTTTCATACTTTAATCTTGATTAGCCGGCATACAAGCACACAAATCAATGTAACTCGGTTAGCATACGGGGCATGAGAAAATCGTACCTTTCACCGGGGTTAGCTTTACCGTGTGACCTCACGTTCCTTGGTTCACACTTGATCCACTGATAACATTCAAATTTTTTCATTAACATTAATACTTTATGGTAGGTACATAACTACTACTCCCGTAACCCCGTTGTCCCGTTATTCTTAGTTTCCTCTTGTGTGCTTAACTTTCTTACCTATGTACATATTCCTCACCATTATTCTTTCAATGGTTTTTTACTAATCCCCATATACATATAATATATATATATATATATATTAATGGTGGCCATCGGGTCCGGTTCTACCCGGAACCGGCGGTTCTACCCGGAACCGATTGGAACCGGAACCGGTGGAACCGGAACCGGAACCGAACCGCCTCAGCCGGTTCCGAATACGAATACATGTTTTGAGATTCGGGCCCGAACCGGGCCCGGAACCGGAACCGCCTGGAACCGCTTGGAACCGCCTGGAACCGTCGTCGGATTCGGAACCGGGAACCGGAACCGGAACTGCAACCGGTGGAACCGGAACCGGAACCACCCCGGAACCGGTTGAAGTTACCATTGTAATCAGGCCAAAACGACGTCGTTTTGGGTCTCGGGCGCGCGCTCCTCTGAAGAAAATAGCCGTTAGATCCCAAGCACGCGCATTCAATATGAAGGCCAACATGATGATTGGTATGAGATGAATGGGGATAACACCACTTAGGACTTCTATCTTGTAATATTTTAGAATGTATTAGTAATTTAGTATTACTTTCTTTCCATGTAATCTTTTTTTTAAGACGTATAAATTGAAATCATGTAACCTCTTAGTAGCTGTACTCTTTTTCCTTATTAGGGTTTTCCCAATGGGTTTTTACCTAAGAAGGTTTTAATGAGGCAGTGAATCATATAATAAAATTCTCTTTGTTCCTTATTTTTTGTAAATTCAATAAAAATTCCTAAGTCTTCGTTTCTTACACATTTAAGATTATAAACTTGAAGAATAACCTATCTAGGAGTAAAGTGGATGAAAAGAGCAACGTGTGCGCTCAAACGGATCTCAAATCGGAGCTAAAACGAAGCAACTGGAGCCGATCAAATCTTTCCGGAACCGCTCCGGAACCGGTCGGAACCGATCAGAACCGGAACCGGCCGGAACCGACCGGAACCGGTTTTTTGACCGAATCCGAAGCGAATCCAGATTTCAGAACCGGAACCGGAACCGCCCGGACCGGTTCCGAATACGAATACACATTTTCCGGAACCGGAACCGGAACCGGTGGAACCGGACCCGTGGCCACCATTAATATATATATATATATACATACATAGGATTACTATATTTTTTTTATATGACTCGACCGACCTTACCCAGGGTCGGACCCAAGGTCGGTCGAAGTCAGTGAGTTACGTTACTGGAAAATTCAGACCCGATCGACCTTACAAGGTAGTTCCCAAGGTCGGTCCAAGTCAGTGTGTTGCTAGGTTCGAAATTTGTGACTCGACCGACCTTGCCAAGTCCGGTCCCAAGGTCGGTCGAAGTCAGTGGCTTCTGGTTTACATTTTACGACTCGACCGACCTTGTCAAGATCGGTCCCAAGGTCGGTCAAAGTCAGTAGACTTCCGTCTTTGCAAACTAAGGCTCGACCGACCTTGCTAAGTTCGGTCCCAAGGTCGGTCCGGCCCAGTATACTTGTTTTAATTTTTGTTTTCAGTTCCTTTCTTTCTCATTGCTTCCCTAACCTTTACCAATACATTCCCAACATGTTTCCTACATGCTTAAGTACCACTAAACACTTCTTAAGACTCCTTAAATCATTGGTCCAATCCTTACTCAACTTCTTGCTCAATTTCTACAAATTTCCATTCTCATTTTTACACTTTGCACACTTGTGCATTTCTACACTTCTCTTTGCACTTTGTACTTTGTCCTAAGTCCATTTTACCATTCCAATTCATTCCTAGATAAATGCACCATTTATACCCAAGTCCAACACTCATTTTCCTAAGTCTTGCACACTAGTTCTTTCCTAGTTTTTCCAATACCTTTCAACACTCCTTGCTACAGATTTTTACACACTTCATTCTCATCCTCCAACTACCATTTCATGGTTACCAAGCATCTCTACTCATCCTAATACACACCTTGGTTCTCCCATTCACCAAGTCATCCAAAAATGCTTATTTTCTACTAAAATTTTGCCATAGTTTACCTACAAATCCAACATACCCAAATTCTTTCATTCTCACCAAAATCAATCCTAATCTAGCCACACCCATACAAGGGTCCGACAAGCACTCAAGGCAATCATAATTTACCAAAATCTCCTCAAGCAACAATACCATACACATACTCAATTTACTTGGCTCTAAGGCCTTCAATCCAAACATCAATTCACAAATACTCTCAAACTTCCACCAACTACATTCCTAGTACAAAATTTTGGGTTCATTCATTAATTTACCCATCCCCAACATTCTAATGCATTAAATTAGCATTAAGAAGGTTTTCTCACCTTAAGCCCCTTTTGAGTTCCTCTTTTGTTCTCTTCCTCTCCTTTCTTATTTTTTCGTTCAAGTTGGGCAATGGAGTTGTCAAACTCCATCCCAAAACCCACATTACACCAAAAATAATATGATTAAACTTCTAACCCTTAGAATTTACTAATTCAATGAAAGGCTTAGAACACATAAGTTAGGGTTTACCTTTTAGACCTTTTTAAGGGGGTTTTAACCCTTGATTCAAGAGGGTGATCCCACCACCATTGGAAGGTTGGAATGATGCTCAAAAGAGAGAGAAAAACAGAGCTGCATTAGAGGCTAAAATCGGCCACACTAAGAAATGGAGGAATAGTGAGTTTTTCTTGGAGATTTTTACCTTAGGAGGAAGAGGAAACTCCAAGCTTCAAGAGGAGGTGCTTTTCTCTTCAAATGGTCAAAACCCATGGAGATGAAGTTCTTCATTTTGGATTTGAAAAGAGAGAATGATAGAGAATGATAGGAGATGAAGAATATGTACTTATTTTTGTGATTGGAGCTTTAATGAAGCTAGAGCATGAAGAAAAAGAGAGGAAGCCATTGGAGCTTATTTGGAAGCTTCAAAATCGGCAGCAACCAGAGGGAGGAGGAGGAGATCGGCTGGGAGAGAGGAGGGAAAGAGAGAGAGAAGAGAAAAGTGAAGAGAAAGAAAGGGGGTCTACTTACTTTTTGTACTTTTCTACTTTTGCTTTTTGATTTCTTTATTAGCTAGCTAGTCATGTGTGAGGGGGCTGATTACATTAGTAAAACCGGCCCCTTAATATATACACACACTGGAGCGTTTTTCGTCTTTTACAGAAAACGCTCGTTAATTTACCCGGTTTTAGCACTATTCACTAACCGGGCCCGTTTTCCGGAATTTTCTTGTTTCTTTAATTTTAATGGTTCTTAAGCTTCCATTAATGTTTATTTATAGTTATTTAAGAAACTATAATTTTTACGGGTTCATTTGACCACTCAAAGTCACGTTTTCGGGTTTTCTCAAAAAATATGCACTAAAGCTTTATTAGCGTTTTAACACATTATTTGGATCCGTTTCCTTCAGGAATCATTCCCGTATACTAATTAGGCATGAACAAGCCTTAGGAATCCATATAATACTCTAACCGAGGTCTCGTACCTCCTATGGTTATATAACGCTTATTTTAGCGTTTTTCGCTTTTTAAGCGTTTTCTTTCTTTTTGGATATATTTTCCTTACCAAAATTACTTAGGCACTATTAGGCCCTTAAATATCATATTAGAATAATTTAATCACCATATTTAAGTTTGGGGTATTTCACCTAAGGTTCATAAACTAAATTAAAAGACAACTAATGAGTTAAGAAGGCTAATAACCCTTAATGAACCATTAATCATGAAAACTCCTAAGCACACTTATATAAATAAATATGTACTCCATGAAGGTTACTAAACCTTATATAAACACATGGACATAACTGGAGCATAGTAAAGGAGGAAAATCAACCAATTGATTTATCATGATATACACATCTTCATGAACAAAGAACACAAACACTTAAGGAAAAATATACCTTAAGAAGTCATAATGACTTTTGAGTAAAATATCACTTGTAACACAAGTGTATACACCTTTGGACACTAAATAACACATGTTATACATGTTAACACATTAAACAAGTCTAAGATCACATAATGTGCAAAAAGACATCAATGTCAAAGGTGAATCAAAGTATACATTTTAACTAGTTTTAATGAATTGTAAAGTATACCAATTTCTTAAGAAAACATATTTATACACTTAAGGATGAATAAATCATGTTGGTAACAAACTAACACATGATATAAGTCCAAATGTACAAGTTATAAGTCATAACATTAAAAATGAAGCAAAAGAGACCATTTTGCCCATG
The DNA here is from genome assembly GCA_023374045.1 of Limonium bicolor. Classification (NCBI taxonomy): domain Eukaryota; kingdom Viridiplantae; phylum Streptophyta; class Magnoliopsida; order Caryophyllales; family Plumbaginaceae; genus Limonium; species Limonium bicolor. Next base: position 45,900,483 of record CM041783.1, on the reverse strand, counting down.
GAGCTAAAGGTGGCAGGCCAGCACCCACCCACTTGGCTTCCAACTTGCAAAAGATGATCCAAAAAGTCTTAATTAGGTGGCTTTAGTCAACAAACACTAAATTATACACATGCTTTACCAATAATGCCTTAAAAGTCTTATTCTTCTCTTTCCTCCTCATTTCCTCCTTGGCTGCCGATTTCAAACACCCAAATCCTCTCTTAGTCTGCTACTAAACAGCCAAGAACAAGCTTGGAAAGAATTCCATTCCTAAGGCATAAGGTAAGCTCTTAATTCATATGATAGTTCATTCTCTTCCTCTTTTCACTAGCTATCCAATGGTCTAAGATTAATCTCCTTCCACCCGCGATCTAGGCTGGATCTGAGCTGCAAGAAAGGGTAAATTTCGGCTGGAACCAGATTTGGGGAAGAAAGTAAAGCAAAGTCATTCCTTAAGGTAAAAATGTGCTCTAAGCACCTACCTTCTTCTCTATTGTTTTTAACTGATTCCTATCAACTAAACCTTCTAAATCTTCATATTTACATGCTAGAACCGTTGGTGAACCTTCATCCTCTTGAAGTTGGCCAAAACTACCCAAAAACACCTTAAAAAGGGGTTTAAAGAGTAAGTCTTCTAGCTTCAGTACAAGTGAGTTAATCCGCCACTTTGGCATGCTTTTATTAAGGGATTAACACCCTTCATTCCTCTGGAAAATAGGGCTGTGGAACACTTGGGAACAGCTTTCAAATTTTAAGGTAAAAATCCATGTTTTAAGACCTTTAATGACTCTTATGGTTAGTTTCAGTTTTAAGCTGAGCCATAACCTTTACTCTCTGTTTAATTCATGCCAAGAGGTGTATAAAACCACCTCCAAACATCCGTGACAGTACATGGAGTGATAGGTTGATTAAAGTCATTTTTAAGGTGAGAAATCTAGTTTTTCATGGCTTAAAATTACTCTTATAGTTGGTTCAACCTTTGGAACCTAACTATATCTTATTCTTGCTGTTAGAAATTAATTAGAAGCTGTATAAACCAAACTCCCAAGCTGGGGTGACCATTCAAGCTTCAAAAAGATTATAAATCAAGGTATAACACTCTAACTATATATTAATGCTTTAAAGCTTATGGTATATATTGTGCCGAGAGTGGACTGGTTAAAATGGTTAATTTAAACCTATGTGTGACCAGAAATGACTTAGTTGTATAAGCTAGTCATCTAAATGATTTAATTAACATAATGGTCAAATTAAGACATTATGTGGAAAATTGGTAAATATGGAAAAATTGGTGGTGAGGCTGAGAATTTAAAGTATTTTTGAGACATTTAAAGTGTAATTTATTTTGCAAGTTCAAGGTTGTAATAAGGCCATGTCATTAGGCCATTTTATTTAAGTTTAAGAGCTTATTTAATTTTATTTATGCATTTAGCATTAAGTTTGGGGTCAAAAGGTAATTACAAAAAATATAAGGCCGTGGGCTGTATTAGGTTGAAGTTTGGAGTTTAAAATGAATTTAAATAAAAATTATAACACCTTATAAAGTTTTGTACAAAATTGTATAAAGGAAAGTTTGGGGTATATATAGTAATTACTGAAAGTTTGGGTTTCAAACAGAATTTAGAAGTCAAAGTTGACTATATAGGAGACTTTGACCAAGTTTGGGAATTTATGGAATTAAATACTAACTTATAATAAGTTGAGTATGGCATTGTAAAAGATTTATAAATATTGGGGTGAAATGGTGATTTCCAAAAATAATGGGTACCAAATGAGTTTAGGACCTTGGGTTATTAGGAATTTTTAGGAATTTATTTGGTTAAATTTGGAGTTAGTATGAATTATATAAGTATAATATATGATATTTTATATCATTGTTACATTTAGGAAACATATGGGGTAAAAACTGTAAATACTGGAAGTATAAGGTTAGGAATGATGTTTATAACCTTTTGGTATAGTTTGGTGATTTTTGGAATTATATATGAGGTTTTATTAAGATATATGTATAATATAGTTTTAATGATATTAGAAACTATATGTTATAAAATGGGGTGATTTGGTGAATATAGAAAGTTAAGTGGTAGGAATTAAATTAGAATAGACCATGGGGTCTGTTCGGCTATTTTTAAGAAGTAATAACCATAGGTTATAATTATATTAAGGTTTAAAGATTATAATATAAGGTATATATTATAAGTGTAACAAGGAAATATAATTTGGGGTTGTTTTGTAAATTATGGAAGTATAGTAAAATTAAATAAAACCGACAACCATATGGGCTGTTTGGTATTTTGTTACATTTTATAGCTATATGTTATAAATGATTTAAGGATTTAAATATCATAATATATGTTATATAACTATAATGTAACATTATATAATTAATGTGGTGATTTTGTAAATATTAGAGAACATAAGTGTGTTCGAAATAATTAGTATTTTAGAATGAGAATTTATAATATGGTTTAGAATGTTATAAGGGTTGTAACATTTATAACATAAGAAATATTCATTATGGAAGAATGAATATATTATAAAGGTTTACCATATAATAAATGGTCCCATAATACATATATATAAATAAATATGTTATGGAGTGAGAAATACAATATGGTTCAATAACCATATAATATCATAATTAAAATGATATGAGATAAGAAGAAAAGAATTATAAACATTAGTTAAGGAAATTCTAATTTTATGTTGTTTATGGAATAACAAGGAGTTAAATAATTCATAGTATTTTAAATATGGATTATACAACATTACGTTTGGAAAGACTAACCTTAGGAAAATAAATACTAAGGTGAGATGTATAATATATTATCAAAATTATACACACAATATAGTGACAAACTATATCATATACAACGTATATTAAATTACATGCGATAACGAATGTTGAGTTAAGTATACTAATATACCACGACGTAAACGTGCATGTAATATAACGTTAACTAATCCCGAGTTAAACCAAAAACCCGACAAACGTTGTTAGTAAATGACGGGGAATGAACCGGGAGGGATTAGCGACGGTATGGGGTACCGTAGAGTAATGTTGATATATGGGATACTAATCTGTAGTGTTATACGTATTATTAGACTGTTAGAGAGGACATGAGGAGCATCGGACCTAGCTGATTCATACTCCACCGTTCTAAAATCAGGGTGAACGGTATGCTGTTATGTGTCTCTGATTGTCTTTGAAGACTTCCTCGGTTCAAACTTATGTGTGAAATCTATGATAAGATTGTTTGTCTGAATGTGTGAATTGATATGCATGAATGTATATTTAAGCTGCTTATTATTTACTGTTTTTGCGATAACAGTATTGGTTCGTATATATGAACCTATATATAAAACGAACTAGCGGCTATGGTGCTATCTTATATGTGTAATATAAGGAACGTCAGAAAAACATTGTAGCACTAGGATAATAAGATATGTATATTATCCGAGACTCAATTACGGAGCACTAGCCTTTTCTAAACGCCGCTCTTGTATCTAACACTGGATCCCAAGTTTACGTACTTCGGATTGGACTAATGACCTTAGTCTGCTTTGTTAGAAAAATTGGTAATGCGATGCGATGCAATGGTATAGGTGTAACAAAGCCAAGAGGATGTGGCTCTTGGTGCGCGCTGTGATCACAAAAACGATACCAGGATGTCCGCGTACGGGTCCGTAAGTATCAAGAAATTTCCCGCGAACTAGAATGGTTCGTTGGTCGGAGACTCTACCGCTGGAGTGGCTACTGCCGTGGGTGACCCACCATAATATATGGGTAATTTAGAGACACGTCATTTTAACGAGACGTTGTCACCGAGTATGACTGAACAATTATGAACAGCTTGTTAGCTCGTACATTTGGCGAACAATATTGGACTCTTATGCTAAGGACGGGAATTAATACTCGTTTATTATTCTCGTTGTTTCACCTTGTTGTTCATGGGTTAAGTTGTGTGGTTTTATGTTGTGTGGAATATATTATGAGTGTTAATGGTTGTGTTTTTGTATGGTTATTACTGTTAATTGTTTTACAGTTTAAATATTAAAACGGTATTGCATGTAACGAATCCCATGTTCTCGACCAAATAATTGAGGGGTCTGAGGAGGCATGACGGGGCATGTGATAACATACTCAGCAGGGGCTGATTCCATACCACAACCATGTTTATTTTCAGGAGACTAGCTGTTTGTCGACACGGGGCGTGACACTTGTGGTATACTTTGGTACGGATTGATACAGTGGTTGTTTCGGACTCGGGTTTGGTAAACCGAGGTGTATTTTTGTTTAGAAGCTCATGTGTACGGATTTATGTGTAAGACGGTATTATGTTGTATTTTCTTTTGGTATTATCTAGACTGCTGTCTATCTCTTGTGATCACTGCGGGAATACGTTTCGTATGTTGATTATCAGGTAACGTGTTATCACTCGTATGGGCGAGTGGTAATGGTAACACCATTAGAACGACAGTCTGTTATTTACCGCTGCGATTTAGTTATTAAGCACAACGTTTATTATGACAATTTGGAGCCGAAGTAGTACGGGTGTTACATTCAAATTGAAGAATTCTAACTAAAGTTTTTTCCCTTCTCTCTAATTTAACTAATGTCTTCTTCCTTTGTTGTTATGGTAGCTATTTCAATGGAAGAGTAGTTAGTAAAGCTTCCTAGGTTGGAATGCAATTCTGAACTGTAGAATTCTTTGTTAACACGCTTCTCTTTTCTATTCACAATAAAGTTTAAGCCAATTTTGTTTGAGCTTTAGCTTAATCTGGTTCATTATTAATGTTTCTTTCTAGATCAATGATCGAAATGTGATGCACAGATAGAGATAGAAGCATAGAAATTTAAATCGATTAATGACTAGAAGCAAGATTTGCCTAGCCTCCTCCAACAGGAATTGGTGCTTAATGCAACTAAATTAAAAATAGCTTAGGATTGATTAGTGTTGTCTTAACAAATAAGAATCCATTGAACATGACTTGTTAACTAGATTAGAAATATTTTATGAGGTTATTGCAAAACTGGGGAGTGTGTGAAATATTATAATTCATAGGTGATGGCCGGCAAATCAACAACCCGGGGTGCTCTTTTTTATTCTTAAAAATCTAGCCTTTATTTCCTACGTCTATTTCATTTAAGTGTTGTTTTGTGTTGTTTTGTTATTTCATTCTATAAAAAACACTCAATTATCCTAAAAAATAATCTTTTTTGTTTTGTTAGTTTATGTTTCTTGATTAATTAAAGATTTGTCACTAATTACAACAAAGGCTCCTTGGGTATGACATCTATCTTCCCCTATATTGCGAAAACGATAGGTGCACTTGCCTAAATCATAGATATTCACATATTTCTACCACAACTTAATAGCGTGTAAATAGTGGCCCATATTATTAGCCCAGCCCTCTAATATGTTTCTAGGTCCTTCCGCGTAACTAGTATAAATAACTACTGTAGTTACCATTCATATACATACGACACGACGAATGAAATACAATACATAAGCGCAGTTTACACATTATCAAATTCTACTATGGTATCAGAGCACTAGGCCCCTTCTCTTCGATCCTCCATCATGGACAAAACTCCAGATTATTCCACTGGAGCACAATCTAACTCCAACACTCTTTTTAATGGCAATATAGATACTCGCCCTAAGTGCCAAATTTGCGAAAAAGGGGTCATGTGGCAAAGCAATGCTATCACCGCTTCAACTATGCTTATCAGACTAATCCACCAACTAATGTGTCTGCTAATGCTACTGGAAAAAGTTCATCCACTGATTGGATTGTTGATACTGGTGCTACCAATCACTTTTGTAGTGATTTTTCTAAGATGAACATATCATCTTCTGAGTATACTGGGACAGATTCTGTTGTTCTAGGTGATGGCTCTCAACTTCACATCGCTCACCAGGGTACTGCATCTCTCCACTTGACTGATAAACCCTTTTTACTCACAAACATATTGCACACACCATCTTTACAAAGGCACCTCATATCTGTTAGTCAATTTTGTAAAGATAATGCAGTGTTCTTTGAATTTTTACACTGACCATTTCTTATTAAACGATCTGCACAACAAGACTACTCTCCTTCGGGGGAAGCTAAAAATGGTGTCTACTGCCTTCCACCACCTCCGCCAACAGTCCACTACAGATCACTACTCTATGCTCTTGCTGCTCCTACAGATGTTTGGCACATGCGGCTTGGGCACCCATCTGATCACATTACTCATATAGCTCTAAATAATTTTTCTCTACCTGTTTCTAAAGTTGTTAAAATGAAGTCTGCACAGCCTGTTGTGCAGGCAAGGCTCATCTAGCCACTTTACTTCATCTTCTGTTTCCAAACATTGTTTTGAGTTACTTTACTTAGATCTATGGGGTCCTGCTTATCAACAATCAGTGGATGGTTATAGCTATTTTCTATTAATCGTTGATGATTTCTCAAAGTATATGTGGTGTTATCCTTTGAAAGCAAGTCACACCTTGAAGGTGTTCACTGATTTTCTGCATTTTGGTTCAGAATTATTTTGACCGCACTATTAAATCTATACAAACCGATGGCGGAGGAGAATTCAGGGCTCTCACACCTTTTCTGTCCAAACATGGTATTTTTCATAGACACACATGCCCTCACTCTTACCACAGAATGGTGCAGTTGAGGGCAGAATCAAACACATTGTTAACAAGGGACTGTGTCTGTTACATCACTCCTCCTTACCTATCAATTATTGGTCTTATGCTTTCACTACTGCCTGCTACTTAATAACCGCACTCCCACCCAAGTTCTGTCATACTCTTCTCCCTCTCTTCTCCCTATCACAAACTATTCCATAAACCTCCTGACCTCAAACACTTAAGAGTTTTTGGTTGCTCTTGCTTCCCCAATCTTCGTCCCTATAATGCCCACAAACTCTCCTTTCGAACTGAGGAGTGTCTCTTTCTGGGCTATGACACTCATTCCACAGGATATATATGTCTTCACTTGCCATCACACAGACGTTACATTTCTAGGATGTGATATTTCAAGAAACATCCTTCCCTTTCAAAAAACTCAAAAAACCCCCACCCACATCCTCTTCACAGAGAACTCTTGTCAAATTACAAGTTCCTGTTATCTCTCTGAAATACCCCTAACCTTTAAAATATAATTAAATGATCTATTAATGATATAAGATGACTATTAATCAGGATTGGACTACGACCTTGGTCTGCTGTGTTAGAAAAAAAAAATAGTAAAGCGATGCGATGGTATAGATAAGTTTATCAAGGATGTGGCTCTTGCTGTGAACTGTGATCCATTAACGATACTAGGACACCGTGTGGTAGCCGTAAGTATCTGGATAAATTTCCAACGAACTACAGATTGTTCGTAGGACGGAGACTCTACCGCTGGATGGCTATTGCCGTGGGTGACCCCATAAGAGATGGGTAACTTAGAGACCGTCGTTCTAACGAGACTTGTCATTAGACATGACTGAACAATTACGAACGACTATATTAACTCGTACATTAGGCGAACATTATTGGGCTTGCATGCCAAGACGAGAGTTCCATACTCGTTTATAATCTCGTTACTCTCTACTTGTTCTCCTTGTTGTTCATTGGTTTTTTTGGTTTTATTGTTTATTTGGTGGATTTTGTTTGAACGAGCCATTGTGCTCATATTGTGTGTTGTGAACTGGTTGTGTCGAGTCACCGTACTCATGTGTGGATTGTGGTTGGGTGTCTGGTCGAGTGAGTCGCTGAACTCAATTATGAAATATTAAGTGTTTGTTGGAATGGAGTCTCTGTACTCATATAAGCGCTGTAAACGCTTTCAGTGGTTTATTACGATGCGATGTGTGAAGCCGGGGGCTTGTTTGTTATTTGAGATTACTGCAATATATATTGTTGTTTTACAGTTTCAACATTGAACTATTTGTATGGAAACGAATTGCATACTCTCGACCAAATAACTGAATGGTCCGAGGGTGCATGACAGTCAGGTAATAACATACTCAGCAGGGGCTGATTCCATACCACAAACTACCATTTTTGCAGGTATGCAACTTCCGGTGTCGGCAAAGAGAGTGACGCGCTGGGTAGTTTGATTACAGTTATTTAAACATGCACTGTTGCATTTTAATACGAACCTAGAAACATGTATAGGTTTTGGATACGTAGAAAGCTCACTGTGAATGTATTTTATATTGGTTTTGGGAGTTTAGATCTATCTCTTGTTGTCACTGCGAGAAAATGTTTCGTATTTAAGAGCTTATCAGGAAGCACGTTATTACTCGTATGGGCGAGCAAGAACGGTGACCAGTAGTCAATTGTTGAGATTACCGCTGCGATTATATTGTTAAGTAAGATGATTAGGAGCCGAATAGAGTAGGGGTGTTACAAAAGTGGTATCAGAGCGGAGTACCGCTCTGATGACAAGAGATAATAGGATTATACAGTGAGCATAGGTTTTGGGAATACGGGAACGTTGTGAGGACACGTGACCTTGCGGGGTTGATGCAATGCTTAAAGCGTGCACACCATAGCCGTAGAGGCACTTCAATATTAAACGACCGAGACTACGGTATTAGACCGAGTAAAGGTCTAACCCGTCCTCTTGACTTATGTCAGGGAGGTCCTGGGTAACAGTACTAAGGAAGAACACGGAGCAGCGGAAGGTGGTGAAGGTCCAGCAACCCCAAGTAACGCGAAGATGGTATGAACCACTCGCACTTGATGGGAGAGCATCCCGGGAAATTTGCAATGGTACCCCACCCGCCGCAGCCCGTACCTCGAGTACTATCTAGTGAGGCAATGAAATGAGAAACACACGGAGATAACTCTCCTGATCGGAAAGACCGATGTGGATGCAAAAAGATTATGTTAAATGTAGAAAATAAGACTTTGTGTTTTGATGTAATGTTTAGGACCGGGGTCCTGGTAATGACATAATGTCTACCATACGAGGATGAGATAAATAATGGACCGAGTTTGAGGAGAAATTTCCTGTAGGACTAATGGGGCTAACTTGCTATGAGCAAGGCGACCCTGTCTTACATCCAGGAAAGCACCGATGGTGCGCTTGGAGGGAGAAGGTAGAAACGACAAGTAGTGATTAGTTTATGAGATATGTAGTATACAGAAGGAATTACCTTAGAAGTCTCACCCGAAGCGAGTAACTCTAAAACCATGCAACACTGAAGGTTCAAGATGGCCCGACGTGCATGAGGAGAGATCATGAGAACTGTAGAAACAAGAACTCGCTAAGTTGCTATCATGCGATGCCTCGAGAGAAGAGTAAGACCTTACTACCATGGTGAACTTGTGGGAACGAGTGCGGAGTGAGACTGTATTAATTTGAATAAGAACCTTTGACTTAAACAGGGAACCGATTAGGAAATAACACTGCACTGACACACCGTACTGGTGACTCAGTCTGCATGGTGCACTTACCACTGCAAGTGCCACATTAACCAAAGCATCAAAATTCAACCTGCCCTGCGCACTTGCCACAGCAAGTGCAGCGACGGTAAATTAACCCTAAAGGACGTGGTGGTCCAGGCGGTTACCAATAAACACTAAATCTTATGTAAGTCCGTAATGCAATAAAGCAGGACACAGCCTTCTTAAGGGCAGGGGTACGAAACCCTTGGGTTTGAGGTCGATAAAACCTCGAGAAGACCTAGCCGGTCTGACCATTAAACCTGAAAATACACCATTTTTAATAGAATATTAAAAGGAGAGTAAACGAGAATAACAATATTAGTGCCTACAAGTCTAACCCCAGTGCCGGTATGGACATTAAACGTCAATCATTACCGGTGGGGAGTGACGGGTCTTCAGGACCAGCATAACCATATTCAGTGAGTGTGCGGCACTCGTGGTTAAACCACTACCATTGAACATTGCCAGAGGGCAAGGAGTGAGCTATACGAGACGGGACTTTAAAAAAATAATAATAATAAATAATAATAATTGATAGGCAGATGTGAACGTGCAAAAAAAGGGGCCGATGTAATGCCCACACCACACACACCGGAGGTGTGGTTGATCCATTATGCTGCTAGACTCCGTATGGAGGGCAGTGGATACAAACAAAAGGGTGAAAATTGCCTGGCGACGGAAGATACCGTTACCTCAAAGAGGATGGAGGAAATATGAGTTGAATAAGAGTAAGGACTACACAATGAAGAGGAATGATTAGCGGAAACCACTAAGTTGTGGGTATCCAATTGTAACCTCAGGAGAAAGTATTAGAACCAACTAGGAATAAATTAAATAACAAGATTAACAGTCATTTAACTATCAGAATAAGTATTGAGTCTGAATATCGTATGGCATAGGCCTACGGAGGGATACCTTAGTACCACCAAGGTGACCCAAAACTAGGGGAACAAGAATGATGAATCACAGGTACTGATCAATACCAGATTAACGGGACTACCATAAGATAGGGGAACACGAGGTGTCAACCTTTATCATGGAGTCCGGAAACACCATATGGTGTAACCCAATAGATTGGGTGGAATCCGAATACTGAAAACTCATGTCTGAAGGCGTTAACAGCCTAGGAGTGAACGGGAGAGATAACAGGTAGTTACTGATCCCCACTCACAAATACCAGATGACGAACATGTGGAAACCAGAATTAGGGCGATAAGTCGCAAACACCTATCTTAGAGAAAGTAAAGGAAATATACATTAATAAAAGAAACCATAGAACCTAATATTAGGGCCATTCTGACATTAAAGGTTAAGAATTGGCAGCATAGCTATTCAAACATAAGTTACCAAGACTAAGAGTACGATAATCACCGGGTACGAACGCTACGAGTGCACTAAACGAGACATGGGACGACCGCACTCCTAGGAGCTTGTGGGCCTGACAAACTATATTAAGTTAGTTGGGTAAGTAGTAATGTATCAGTATGGTACCCCATGCATGTAAACGAGTAGTGTAGGACCCAGGAGGTAATCAACTCTGTGTCTAAGTCAGCGAATGGAACCCTGACTAAGTAAACCATGTAATGACTAGAGAGATCTCAGTCAAACTAGCAAGGTTAAGAAAATCAAGGATAGCTTGATAATAAAGTGACATAAGGTCGCAACTCCACAGTGGAGGAGTTAAACATAAGTTTTGGGGATTTTAGTAAACGAGGAAACTAAGGCCAATTTAATGGTAATGGCAAGTTGAACTCATGAATGAAATGAGGAATTGAGGTATCTAAGGAAGTTATATTAGAGAAACCTTTGTGATAATAGATGCTACCCAAAAGGGGGCACAGAGAGAATTATACCACGCGCTGAGGACGCCGCGATGATGTCGCGTTAAATAATAACAACCACATGCTCAAGCCATAAACGTTAGTATGTAGTACCAATTAGGTTTGAACAGAATGAATACCAAGCTAAAACCCACAGTCGTATTGTATGTTTACAACAGACGAAGGGCAAAAGCGAGCATTACAAGAGATACTCTAAGCTGGAGATTAGATACTCCATGCAAACCGCAACGGCGGATAACCGTCCAATCGACTGGTACATGGTGCGCAACAAGCGACCATTATAATAACTGTTAAATACTAAAGTACCAACACACGAGGGATACGAGTTTACACTAGCAAAAGCGGACCTACAAGGTACCCAAAGAACGAACTCATTCCAGAGGGAAATAACTTAGAGTCATGAGGCGCCAGTTGGTTGCGCATATCAGACTCGTCTTGACATTTTAGAGATAACTACTGCAAGCACTAGGTGCTAGAGCATAGCTCGACAACCCTTTTACTGAAGGTTAGTTCGGTAGGGTGACATGAACTCATGGGAATATACCATGAGCATGTATAGAATTCAGGAGAGCTGAATAAAATGGCTAGTTGAAAAATAAGTGTGTGTGACTAACGATACCACACAGCCGAATAAATTACTCCATTTCTATAATTATGGAAGACTGTGTAGAAAACACCGTCACATGGAGTTGAAACCGACATGAAACTACTACCCAAAAGGGGTAAAATAACCATATAGTGGTTGGGCAGACTGCTTGCGGAGCGAGTGGGCCCATATTGCTTAGGTTTGACATACCTAGCAGGTTTGAGGAACACAAATGATGTGTTTACATCTCCCGATCAAACCGTATATGAATATACATACACCTAAGCGAGGTAGGCGGTATAACCTGAGGGGCTAAAGCCCGACCCTATGGAAAAAGGGGTAATGAAATATGTAGCACATTGGTGCACGAATAATCCCACTGGAAGGAACATCTTAACTTACTTCTTCACGATGATATATTCGTAGATTACGTGGGCGTAATCATTTTAAGGGGGGTAGAGCGATTAAATATACCGTACGTAGGAGTACGTAGCGCATGGTACACATGCTGCAAACTATTATTGTACGTAGAGTACAAGTATTATGACTGTGTTAATTACTTGAGGTAATATGTGATGTATTATGTGTATGAATATATATATTTTAGTTCGCATTGTGGCGAATAGGAAAGGAGAACAGATAGAGTGTTCTTATCCTAATTCCGATTATTTATGCAAACGTTGCGAACACTAAACACATAAACGCCTAACTTGTTAGCTCCGGTTGAGAGTTCAAGTAGGTTTATCTGGTAACTTCGGTGGGAGATGGCAAACAGAAGGAGTAGAAAGCTCCATACTATATGATTTGTGACTCGGTATGAAACCGATTATTGGAATGCGATGAGTGAGTCGGCATGAGACCGATGTATAACCTAGTGGAGGTAAAACCTCTAGGAATTGTATGAATAATTATAAGTCGAGTGAACTTGGTACTTGGTTAGAATACATAATCCTGTATGCCGGTGATTAGATTAATTACACTGGTTGACTTGTGTATCTATAGAACACAAGACGGCAAATATCAAGAGGAAACAAGATTAGAAGTGAATAAACAATTGATTGATTGAAATTGACGTGGGAAGTTGAACTTGATCCTGGTCCGATCAAGGGAAACCGAACACAAATTGAGGTGAGGGATAGTTCAACACTGACGCTGACCACGTCGGGGTTGAATGATTCTCGAAACTTCCTACAAGTGGACACAGATATGAATAGAAATTGGAATTTAGGGCGTCACTCGAAGGGCCGTGGACCGTGGAGTCCTTCGTCATTAGACCGGTGTGTCTGCGAGTGACATCACCCATAGAACCGTGGACCGCAGAGTCCTTTGTCGTTAGACCGGTGTGTCTGTGGGTGACTAAGGAAATAAGGTGATACTGTCCGAGGAGCCGTGGACCGCAGTGTCCTTCGTTATGATCAAACCGGTGTGTCCGCGGGTGGTAGACGTTGGCTGGGGTTGGGGATCGTCAAGTCCTGGTCTTTAAGACTGCTTCCCTGTGAACTGTCAACGTTAACTATATGTGCACACGTACATGTGGAATGATGTGTGGGTATCCTCGCGAGATACTAACATATAGATAGGGATGCGTGGAGTATTCCTTGCAAACACCTTTGAGTACTTTATGAGATTTGCACCTTGTCTAGTGCTGTGTATTATGAGATTTGCACCTTGTCTAGTGCTGTGTATTATGAGATTTGCACCTTGTCTAGTGCTGTGTATTATGAGTTTTGCACCTTGTCTGGTGCTGTGTACTATGAGTTTACACCTGTTGAATATGTACATAGTACCGCTGAGTACTTTTGGTTGATAAGTTGGATGTGCACCTTGTTTAGTGCTGTGATATGAATGAGTTTATACCATGAGTTGGCTATTTGATATATACTGTATGTATAGACTAGGTCTGAACCTAGTGGGAGTTACTCCCTAGCAATGGACTGTTTGGTTACTTAGTGGAACTTGATTCCTTAGGTGAACTGTAGAGGATTAAGGACTTCGGGACGAAGCCTTTTTAAGGGGGGTAGACTGAAATACCCCTAACCTTTAAAATATAATTAAATGATCTATTAATGATCTAAGATGATTATTAAACACCTAAATATTATTGGGGAACAATCTAAAAGATCTCAACAAGGCAAAACACGCCTTAAGATCGGTAAAGCCAAAAATGTGCTTTAAGACACCATAAAGATTGTGTGACCTCAAATAGGATCCAAAGTGGATTCCTAAGTATTATAATGAAGTAAGGAACACAACAAAACCGTTCTCAAGGAGAACTAAGCTCAGGAACACCCTGTGACACAAAAATGTGCGCTAAAACTCCTTAAAGCACGTTTTTTGAGATTGCCTTTTAAATTGATTTTTAATGGGCTTAAAAATTATAATTATCCTTAAATATGATATTTTATCATATTATATCATATTAGGAATTTAATTCCAGAAATTTACGAATTTTTACAAATTAATATTAAAATATTAATAAAACCCTAAAGTGGGGCCCGCATGAGTCAATATTGACCAAGCATGGTCAATGGTCAATTAATTGACTCATTTGGACCATGGAGATCGGCTGCAATAAGAGAGGAGACAGCATACAATGATTTGGGGACAAATTACTACCTAATCTCCAATTTAGAATAGTAACCTTTACTTTTTACATTATTTCCACCTTTCTCACCTTCCTCCTTCCTTCCTTGTCCGATTCCTTCTGCCCAGCCGAGTTCCTCCCTTCCTTTGAAGCTCTCAAAGCTTGTTCTTGAGCATGGAAGGCAAATCTAGCTCCTAAGTTCTTAAGGTAAGTGTTTTAATGTCATTTTTAGCCCTTTTTCTTCATCTCTTCACTACCAACACCTAGATTTCGTGGCTCATCAATTCCTATGGCTTATTCTCAGTGTTCTAAGGTTAGAACAAGAGCTAAACTCGGTTGAGACCAGTAGAGGGACCAAGGTTGTTCAAATCTACATTTTAAGGTAAAAACATACCTTAAGGATCTCCACTCTTCATGCGGTTTTCTTCCTCTGATTTTTATGAGTTTATACACTCATAATATTCATATTTACATGTTCATTCATTTGGTTAGCCATTTGGAGCAAGGGTGACCAAGATCCAAGAGAAAAACTCCCTTTTAAGGCATTTTTCCAAGGTAAAACCTAATAACAACGTAGCATTTCGAGATCTAACTATTTCCTATGTCAATATGGTGGATCTAACACCTTGTGGTGTGTTTGGTTCAGATCGAAACCACCTTGAACACTCCTTGCATTTTTAAGGTGATTTTTGCCTTAAATCTTACATTAATTATTCCTTATGGTTAAGCTCAAGCTTGGAGTGTAACCATATCTTGTTTTTGTGTATTAAACATGTCTAAATCAAGTGGTGAATTTTCCTACAAGTGACCGAGCCCATACAAGGAATAATCAAGGTATAAACACCTTAAACTTATGATTTTTGTAATTTCCAAGTATATATATATACATGGCCGAGAGTGAAACTTCAAATATAGGTCATATTGACCTAAAAATGGAAAAAAATGGCTAAGATAAATTAAGCTAGTCATTTAAGAGATTTAATTAACATAATGGTCAAATTATGACATTATGTGGAAAAATAATTAAGCCATGGTGAGGCCGAATATATGCTATATTTTGAGACATTTATTGTGTAATTTATTTTGCAAGTTCAAGGTTGTAATAAGGCCATGTCATTAGGCCATTTTAATTTAAGTTTATAAGCTTATTTAGTTTTATTTATGCTTATAATTAAAATTGGGGCCAATTCGTAATTACTAGGAATTTAGAAAGCCGTGGGCTTAATTTAGAGGAGTTTAGGGTTTTTAAATGAATTTAATAAAAATTATAACATTTTATAAAGTTTTGGGTCAAAATTGTAAAAATAGAAAAGTATGGGGTATTGTTGGTAATTACCGAAAGTTTGAGTCCCAATTGGTATTAGAAGTCAAAGTTGACTATATAGGAGGCTTTGACCAACTTTGGAGAATTTTAGAAATTAAAATACTACCTTATAATAAGATACTTATTAAATTGTAAAAGATTTATAAGACTTGGGGTGGTATTGTGATTTCCGAAAACTTGGGGGTACTAAGAGGAGTTTAGTACAAACCTTAGGTTATTAGGAATTTTTAGGAATTGATTTGGTTAAATTTGGAGTTAATATGAATTAAATAAGTATAATAAGGTATTTCATAATATTGTTACAAATGGGTAACACATGTGGTAAAATCGAGATTTAGAGAAAGTATAAGGTTAGGAATAATGTTTATAACCTTTTGGTATAGTTTGGTGATTTTTGGAATTATATACAAGGTTTTATAAGGACATATGTATAATATATGATTTTAATGGAATTAGAAAACTATATGTTATAAAGAGGGGAAATTGGTGAATATAGAAAGTTAAGTGGTGGAAAAATAATTTAAATAGACCATGGGGTCTGTTCGGTTATTTTGAGAAAATATAACCATGGGTTATAATTATATTAAGGAATAAGGATTATAATATAAGGTATATACTATAAGTGTAACAAGGAAATATAATTTGGGGTTGAGTTGTAAATTATGGAAGTTTGGTGGGAATTAATTAATACCGAGAGTTTTAAGGGCTGTTTGGTATTTATTAGCAATATATAACTATAAGTTATAATTGTCTTAATGACATAGTTGTCAAATATATGTTATATAACTATAATATAACATGGTATAAATTATGTGGTGGATTTTGTAAATAATTAAGGAACATAGGTGCTGTTCGGAAATATTAATATTTTTGAATGAAATTTATAATATGGTTTTAAGTGTTATAAGAGGTATAACATTTATAATATAAGAGGTATTCATTAAAAGGAATGAATATATATATTATAAAGACTTCCATATAACGAATAAGTCCCATAATTCATTATACAAATAAATATATGTTATGGAGTAGAAAATATAATATGGTTTAATGACCATGTAATCATAATTAAAATGATATACGGTAAAGGGAAAAGGAATTACAAACATTAGATATGGAAGTTCTAATGTTAGGAGTGTAATGGAAATGAGGATTTATATAATCCAAAAGTACTGTTACATATGAATTATACTCCATTAAATGTGGGAAAACAAACCTTAGGAAAATACTACTAAGGCGAAATGTATAATGCATGATTAAGAATTATACATACAATGTAGAAACAAACTACATGATATACAAGGGTATATTAAGTTACATGCGATAACAAAGTTCAACAATAAGTATATTAATATACGAGACAAGACTACGCATGTAATATAACATTGTTCCAAATCCCGAGTTAAACCGAAAACCCGACAGACGTTTATAGCTAACAACGGGGAATAAACCGGGATGGATTAGTAACGGTACGGGGTGCCGTAGTGTACTGTTAGTATGAGATGCTGATGCATGGTGTGATGCATATTGATAGATTGTTAGAGACGACACGAGGAGCATCGGATCTAGCTGAATCATACTCCACCGTAATACTTTCAGGGTGAACGGTATGTTATTTATGTGGCTTGATTGTCTCTGAGGATTTCCTCAGTTCAGACATTGTGTGAAAATCTGTGATAAGATTGAATGTCTGCTTGTGTGAATTAATATGCTTGAGTTGTGTATTAATGCTGCTTTATTATTACTGTTGTGCGATAACAGTACCGTTCGTATATATGAACATATTATAAAACGAACTAGCGGCAATGATGCTATCTTATATGTGTAATATAAGGAACGTAAGTAAAACGTTGTAGCATTAGGATAATAAGATATATAAAATATCTGAGACTTATATACGGAGCATTGGCCTCTTTAACGCCGCTCTCGTATCTAGCACTGGATCCCGAGTCGACATACTCAGGATTGGACTACGACCTTGGTCTGCTGTGTTAGAAAAAAAAAGAATAGTAAAGCGATGCGATGGTATAGATAAGTTTATCAAGGATGTGGCTCTTGCTGTGAACTGTGATCCATTAACGATACTAGGACACCGTGTGGTAGCCGTAGTATCTGGATAAATTTCCAACGAACTACAGATTGTTCGTAGGACGGAGACTCTACCGCTGGAGTGGCTATTGCCGTGGGTGACCCGCCATAAGAGATGGGTAACTTAGAGACACGTCGTTCTAACGAGACGTTGTCATTAGACATGACTGAACAATTACGAACGACTATATTAACTCGTACATTAGGCGAACATTATTTGGGCTTGCATGCCAAAGACGAGAGTTCATACTCGTTTATTCTCGTTATATTCTGCCTTGTTTGTTGTTCATTGGTTGTGCTTTGTGGTTATGTGTGGTATGTTGGTGGATTTGTTTGAACGAGCCATTGTGCTCATATTGTGTGTTGTGAACTGGTTGTGTCGAGTCACCGTACTCATGTGTGGATTGTGGTTGGGTGTCTGGTCGAGTGAGTCGCTGAACTCAATTATGAATATTAAGTGTTTGTTGGAATGGAGTCTCTGTACTCATATAAGCGCTGTAAACGCTTTCAGTGGTTTATTACGATGCGATGTGTGAAGCCGGGGGCTTGTTTGTTATTTGAGATTACTGCAATATATATTGTTGTTTTACAGTTTCAACATTGAACTATTTGTATGGAAACGAATTGCATACTCTCGACCAAATAACTGAATGGTCCGAGGGTGCATGACAGTCAGGTAATAACATACTCAGCAGGGGCTGATTCCATACCACAAACTACCATTTTTGCAGGTATGCAACTTCCGGTGTCGGCAAAGAGAGTGACGCGCTGGGTAGTTTGATTACAGTTATTTAAACATGCACTGTTGCATTTTAATACGAACCTAGAAACATGTATAGGTTTTAGATACGTAGAAAGCTCACTGTGAATGTATTTTATATTGGTTTTGGGAGTTTAGATCTATCTCTTGTTGTCACTGCGAGAAAATGTTTCGTATTTAAGAGCTTATCAGGAAGCACGTTATTACTCGTATGAGCGAGCAAGAACGGTGACCAGTAGTCAATTGTTGAGATTACCGCTGCGATTATATTGTTAAGTAAGATGATTAGGAGCCGAATAGAGTAGGGGTGTTACACCCTCCTTCCTCCCTACCACCTTTATTACCTACACCCTCTATCACCCACACCCCAACATCCCTATCACCCTTTCAACCAAGCTCTACAGAATCCCATTCTCCCATCTCTGATGACTCCTAACACTCCTCAGAAAATCAAACCTCATCTTTTACTTCACCCCCTACCTCAGATTCTCCTTCTCCACCTCCACCTCAACCTTCTAGAATGGTCACTCGCTCTCAAACCAACTCTCTAAAACCCTTACAGCGGACAGATGGCACGGTCAACTGGCTACATGCTACATTCACTACCCCTAAGCCCACTGATCTCTCTGCTTTCCCTGATGAGCCTTGCTTCACCAAGGCCATGAAAATACCAGAATGGCGCCAGGCTATACAAACTGAATTTGATGCATTACTTCGAAATCAGACATGGGCTTTGGTTCCTCGTACTAAGAACATGAATGTTCTCGGTGCCAAGTGGGTTCTGAAAACAAAGAAACGGGCTGATGGGACTATTGAGCGGAGAAAAGCAAGGCTAGTTGCTCTTGGATACAATCAAACCAGTGGGGTTGACTATCATGACACCTATAGTCCAGTAGTAAAGACATCTACTGTAAGAATAGTTCTGTCTATTGCTGTTTCCTGTGGGTGGCCTATTAGATAAATTGACATCGATAATGCTTTTCTACATGGCTATTTAGATGAAAACAGTTTTTATTAGCCAACCTAGTGGATTTGTGAATAAACAATCTCCCACTCATGTCTGCCACCTAAACAAGGCTCTATATGGTCTCAAACAAAGTCCACGGGCTTGGTTTTCTAGATTGAGCAACTACCTAATTGAAATTGGTTTCACCCCCTCTCTATCTGATTCTTCTCTGTTCATTTACAATAGCAAGGGTCAAAAGGTGTTCATTTTAGTTTACGTCGATGATATAGTTATAACAGGTTCGACCACCACACTTCTCAACCAATTAGTGTCTCACATCTCTCAGGAATTTCCCATCAAAGACCTTGGGAATCTTTCTCATTTTCTGGGTATTAAAGTTCAGAGATCTGTTTCTAGGTTAACTCTCAGTCAGTCTCACTACATTAAAGACCTATTAACATGGGCAAGTCTTAAGGACTGCAAACCCATGAGCACACCCATGACTAGCACCATAAATTTTGACACCACTGATTCAGCAGATTATTCGGATCCACACAAGTACAGAAGCATAATTGGTGGATTGCACTACCTAGGGTTCACAAGACCCGATATTCACTACGCAGTAAACAAGTTGAGTCAATTCATGCAAAAACCAAAAGAAGTACACTGGAAAGGGGTAAAACGAGTCCTTCGTTACCTTAAACTCACCATGGATCAACGCTTGTTCTTCTCTGCTACCCCTCTTGGAGATCTCCACATTTTCTCGGATGCCGACCGGGCTGGATCTACTTCTGATCGCTGCTCTACCTCCGGGTTCTGCATGTTCCTCGGGAACCACCTTATTTCATGGCAATCCCGCAAGCAACGCACGGTGGCGAAGAGTTCCACTGAAGCCGAGTTCAAATCCCTTGGAGTCGCCACCTCCGAAGCCCTCTGGCTGCAGCAGCTTCTGGCGGAGTTGGGTGTTTTCCTCCGGTCGCCGCCTCTTCTCCACTGCGACAACGTCAGTGCCTTGTATCTCACATCCAACCCGGTGCTGCACAGCCGCGCCAAACACATCGAGATCGACTTCTTCTTTGTGAGGGAGAGAATCAAGAACGGATCTTTACAGGTTGATTTTGTTCCTTCTCACGGCAAACCGCAGACCTCTTTACCAAAGCGTTAGACAGACAGAAATTTTCGGACTTCAAGTCCAACCTCCCTCTCTCCCTCGGTAGTTTGGACTTGCAGGGGAATAATAGCGTGTAAATAGTGGCCCATATTATTAGCCCAGCCCACTAATATGTTTCTAGGTCCTTCCGTGTAACTAGTATAAATAACTACTGTAGTTACCATTCATATACATACGACATGACGAATGAAATACAATACATAAGCGCAGTTTACACATTATCAAATTCTACTACAACTAACACTATGAAGACGATTATTGGGTTTGAAGTTTAGATTAAAAGGTCTATGACCCTAAATTTTACACCTCAAACCCTAAAATATGATCGGTTATCAACCCTTTCAAAACAAACAAAAAATCCCAACTTACCTCCCTCTAAAACGGGAAACTACAGGTAGGGGTAGTAATTAAACATAGGTCGACAATAATGTTGAAGACAATTCTAGGGTTTATATGTAAAAAATAATAAATTTTTAATAATAAATACATCACACCATTAAATTTGTATATTTTAATAACTTAAAAGTGAGTCGTATACTAAGTATTGTTACCGATAGATGATGTTTTGGCATAAAGCACAAAAATAAAGGAGAAAAATGTTGAACTTTATTATCCTTACTTTTTATGGGAAATAAAGAGTTATGAGTGAGAGCACAAAAGTAAAGAGTAAAAATGGGAATAAAATGGTAAAAAGTCCAAAACATCCTACATTTTTTAAAATATGATAAAACATAGAATATCATATAGTGAGAATAGGAATGAGTAATATATTTACATGCAGCAATGTAAAGTTTAAGTTTACGAAAACATATCCGTGATAGATTTTGTTTCGGAGAGCACAAATTATGATAACAAACAACATAACATTTATGCGCAGGGGCCATGCAGGGTCAGAAGCATGCTTATGGGTAGGTATCCGGCTGAATCTTTTCGACAAACAACAGTTGTCACAAGAAAGGATGAGTGGTCACACAAGGAGGAGGATGATTATTTCAAGGTATTTGTTGATGGTAGCTACTTACCGAATGGGAGGTGTAGGGTGGGCATGGTCTGTTATGGCATGACTAGAGGAGTTATAGCTGCTGGTTATAGAGGAGGCGTTGATGGCTGTTCTGCTGTCATGGTGGAAGCAATGGCAATGACGCTAGAGCATGGCTTGGATCGGGTTTTGTCCTTAGGAGTTATGAAATGTTTTTTCATGGATTGAAAACAGATTATAGATTACATCAATGGGGTGGGTAAGGTGGATGATGATGTTATGTTTGTGTTAAATAGAGTTTTAGTAAAGACTTTACCTCTTAATAAGACATCTTTTATTTTTGTTCCAAGGGGTAAAAATGTGGTGGCACAATTGATGGCCCAGAGCTCACAGAAGATGATGATAGTTTTTGGTCTGGTGATGATATACCAACTAATGTAATGGATTTATGCAAGTAGTTAATGACATGGTTACTTTCTTTCAAAAAAAATAGCATAACATTTATATATTTTATAATTATGTTCAACAAATATAACACTTTAAGATTTTGAAAATCAAAATTAACCAAAAATTGCTTTGATGCAACCTTTAACTTCAGGGTTGGATTGAGTTCTCTAATTGACATACAAAATTTTAATTTTTCACATGTTTTGCTTCCACGTTGGTTACTAACATTAAGAAAGTATTTTTGAAAGAGATTTTCAGTTTTAGCTATAAATATATGTAACTATCACTACAAGTACATTCATACATTTTCCATTACATTAAAAATACGGTTATTATAAACTTTATAATATAGTTTAACAAATTAATATATACATTGAATATTTTTTTAGTAATATTAGAATTGAAAGTGTACATATATATGCATGAGTATAGTTTATATATACCAAAAATCAGAGGCGGGTCTAGAGGGGGGCTAGGGGCTCCAATCCCACTTGAACTTTTGAAAATTAGTTAAATACCTTTATAAATTAAAAAAATACAAAATAACATAATATTTTAAAAAATGATGGTGTCAAAACAAATTTTGCCCCCTAATAAAATTTGTGGATCCGCTACTGTCAAAAATACATATTTTATTAACTATTAGTACATATATGTAGCTATACCTAACTACACTAGGGTGTAACAAAGAATTTGTTATACATTATGTTGGGCTTGCCCTAATAAAGAAGACAATCATGTAGAGTGAATAGCTACAGATCGAGTTAGGAGGGCTAACCCTGCTAATTTTAGCGTTCAAAATAAACTATTTTTCAAAGCGAGTTTAATGGCGTGAAATCCAGATTGCACGCAACTATTCAGCGTTGAAAATTTCGTTTTCTTACTTGAATTTGAATGTGCAATCTCTTTTGCTGTCTTTCTGCCAATAAGTCTTCTTCACAATTGTCAGTTTTGCCCGAACGTCAAAGCGAGAAAATACCTTAACCCTCTCGATATCGTCACATCTCGCGGCCCCCTTGAAGGCTATCGCTCGCCATTCTCGCGCCGTGGGTGTAATCCGGCATGGCAAAGCCTGCCAGTAGAAGGTCCTATGGTATGATCGCACAATGAAATTGGAAGCTGTTACCGCATCCAAAAGAGTTCATATGTGAGATTGATTTGAAAGTGGGGAATGCAACAAAATTTGGGAAGAAAATCTTCTAAAGAGCAACGAAATTGAGAACAGGCTTGTCTACTCCCTGAAAATCGAAGCTCGAATTGGTTCCAATTATAATTCGAGGAAAGACAACATAGGAAGACGTAAGTGGCAGGCCTCGGCTATTGCGAGCAATCCCAGAATTTATCGGCAAGTTCAGCCTCGGATTTGGCGGTATGCATTGAATAGTATTTGTTTAATTGGCTTTAGCGTGCTATTTGGGCTTGTTTGGAAAATCTATCCCACTCTAGCTTATATTTTGTAGCAGTTGACTAATATGCTGCCCGTATCTTCTTTAGGATTAACTTGTTAATCCAGGGTATATTATGTTTTGCGAAGCTCAGTGGTAAAAGTTGAATGACGCTTGCTGCCATGACTCTTGAACTGGTGTGCAATTAAGCTGTCCGTTGAAAGCGCTAATGAATAAACATTCACATTACATGTAATTTCATGAGTATTTGTAAACATGATATGGATTCTAGCAAACTTATACCTTCTACACTTGGACGACTAAATTGAGTTATGTGTAGTGGAGTTTGTAAATGGGATTTCAGTTTACAGTTCCTCTTTAGTTTGACTCTTTTTATGATTTGGTTCTGAACAAAAACATCCTTCAGGTTCGCAGTGCAATGCTCCATTTTTTATATATATTCTACTTTGAGCTGTACATTGGAGATCACATATTTTTTGAAGTTTGATTCTGTAAGTAATCTAGTGACCAACAATTCTTACATGTTCTATAACTTCCTCTATATATGCTTTCCTACTTTGTTGTGACTCAGCAAACTTGATTGGATCAATCAAATAAAAAATGAAAAGGTTGGTAAAAAAAAGTGAAACAAAAGAGAGGAAATTTGACAAACAAACTCAAATGATCTATACTCCCTTCCTACGGTTATTTGTTCTTCGTTTGGGTCAAAACACATTAACTTGTCTTTAATATTTAATATCTATAGAAGTTAATTTTCAATTGTAAGCTGTAAATACTTTTTACCCTTTCCTTAAAGTTATAACAGCCTGAGCTAATAAAAAAACATTATTTTGTATACTAAATATTTTAAATAATATAATCTGTCTCATCAAGATGGTTATTATGTGAGAAAAGTAGTATTTTAAGTTGTCCACAATCAAACTCAAAAATTTTCTTTCTCTATATCCTTGTGGTACTTCGCTTATGAGAGGGAAATACATTAGAAAAATGCATGTTTTGCTTCAATTTCCCAGTTTTTTAAAGGCCATTAAGTCTAAAGGTCTGATCAAGCTAAAGCAAAGGGCAACAAGATAGCTGTATATTGGAACCTTAACATATGTGATGTGCAGTGTCTGTCATCCGTGGTCAATTGATTTTCTACATCATCCACTATCTCCATGCCCAGAATTCACCAACCAATAACGAGGCTTCATGAGATAGAAGCAAGGTGTATCATCTGATCATAACCTGCAGCCAAAACTTGAAATATTCTTACATGCAATCCTTATGCTTACTGACTGTATTTGTTTATCATTGTTGTGCTTCTTTGTGTAATGTGCTACCACTTTTTTGAACTCTTTGTATCTCATGCCTCTTTTATTGTATCAGACATGCAAGGGGTTATGCGGCACTTGAGGTTGTCAAGGCCTTTCCTGAGGCCTTTCATATTCCCTAAATTTGAGCTTACTAGTCCTGCTCATAAGGAAATGAATGGGTTTGAGGGTACCTCAATTTCTGATATCTTAAGTGCAAACAACGAGAGCGCTGATGGTTCCAGGCTTTGGTGCCCTGCTAATGACACTTTGAAGAATGCGGTCAGAGCAGTATGTCTTAAATTGTGTGATTTCTTTTCCCCCTTGATGAATTATCTAGCTAGTTTTACAAACATCTGGTACTTCCCTGGAACTTTTTTTTTTCTAAACAGATGATGCCACTTAAAGTTGGGGCTTATGTGTATATGAAACCTGGAGAGCAGAAATCAGTAGATGGGGTCATTACGAAAAAAGGTACTTGTATGGTAACTCTTTAGACAGGCCTTGCACTGCCACTTTTTGTTCTTTATTTCTTCTAAGGTTTTATTTCAGGGTTGGGTGGGGCTCTCTTCCTTCCTTTATGATAAACTCTATAGTTACATTCAATATGAACGGGGTTGCTTATATGACATGCTAATTTATTAAGGGTGTTTTTTGTTGGTTCCGGTAAATTGGCACCAGGACTTTACATTGATATAGAAAAAGAATGTCACACCACCATGACCAAAGATACAAAAATAAACAATAAAATACTGGCAACTACCAAGCTACTCTGGACATGTTTATCTGCTGGACTGGTACCACCCTAAGCATGGTTGTTAAAGGGAGGTGTAGGCCTAGGTTGAAACTGATGATAATGCAGTAGTAGTGCCCGCAGTCCACATACCAGAAGCGACCACCTAACCCAGCTGGCAAGAATTTTCCTCTTTGGCAGTAGTAGTTGGAGCAATACAATTCGGTTACAACGTTAATATCTGTTTTATCCTTTCTTTCCTTTCTGGTAGTATAAGTAGCTAGTATGCTAGCCTGGAAAAGGTATCAAATGTTTACTCCTTTTGACCACTTGCAGATAAGCAGGGCTTGCCCTGAATAGGCTCCCTAGGGAGAGACTGTTCTATTGTTTCACTGTCTAGCTATTTCTGGTAACACTTGTAAGGCTCTGCCCAATTATTCACTTCAATACAAGTGTGCCTTAACTATCTATTGGCCCCTAACGAAGAGGGAGAAGTTCTATCAGAAACACACTGTGAAGCTCTTCCTGAACTTTACCTCGTCCTTAACTCCATCTTCCTCCAACTTATGGTCCATCTTCCTCTTTTTTTTTTTTGCCACGATGCTATAGTATCTCATTTAACAGACAGTCTAGCTCCTACTAGGCTCTTCCAAATTTTTTTGGATTTTTGGTTCTTCACCATCTTTCTCTTTGGGCTTGTCTACCCCTTCACACTTTTTTTCTTGTTGCTTAGTAGAGATTTCTAGGCATCATGAGCTCCATGAACACTTCAATCTTTCTTATTACTTCACTCATCGAGCTAGAATTGCTTGGCTCTCGTTCACTGTTTGAGCTCTTGAATTTTCTTGGTGAAAAGTGGACCATTATCATCACCACATTGAGAGCAAACTCGTGATGTGGAATAGGGTGAGACATTTGTAGCTTTCTTCTTCTTTGAAAAGGATTTCCTCGTCATCTCTAGTGATCTACATGGTTCTCCTAACCATGTACTTACAGAGATCCAGGGACTACTCAATTTTGTGTCATGTCAAGCTTGACATGTCATTTCAAATGTACCCCTTTTTGGTTAATAGTTCTTTCTGGTAAAATATAAGTGTCTGACACAACTGATTTGATTGTACCCTGACTGCAAGATAATCCCAACCTTTTAGAATGGCAGACACTAGGCCAAGTTAATCCGTAACCCAAATGACTTGAAATATTATGAAGGGTTAACAAATGGGCCCAAATCCTGAGTGGGTTCTATCTGTGTTTTAAGGACCCACTGTGTATGGTAGTTGATTTGCTGTTCATGTACGTGCTGTACAAATGCTTCTTAGTTCTGTACTTTTACTCCAAAGTTCAGTGACATGTAAGTGCTAGTGAAGTGTAGCAATATCTTGCTAGATACAATGAGTTATTTTCATATGTAGGTAAACATTAATTTATTTTCTAGTATTTTTCGAACTTATAGGATGTCTTTGCAGCATCCCTTATATACAAACGATAAGCTAGTATTGAACCAACGGCTATATGAAATATGCTCAAAGCAATGAAAATAGGTGTACACAAGTTCGATTAGAGAAGTCAATGGGGCTTAAAGTGAATGCTTTATTATCATTTTAAGTGTCATAGATTTGTGTAGGTACATGGTAATTGAGACCGTCATCCGAAATGTAGACTGGCTAACTTTAATTACATTACACTGGGATTTGGTATGGATATATAAAATTTGGATGTATTTTTGACATGCAGTTTGGTGAAATTTAATCAGAAAAATGTAATTCATTTGTGAACTATATTACAATTCACTGTTTTGTTATGGGTCTGAGATTTCCTAATTCTAGTTGGAGATCAAAAGAGCATTTTACATGTAGGGTTAATGAACATTTTGTTCAGATCGTAGAACACTATTTTATTGCTAGTAACTTCTGTTATGGATCCCTTTTTGCCTTGCTAGCAGAAGCGCAAACACAAGGGCCTGTACGAGGGATTATTTTACAAGGGAGGAGCTTTGTTCCCCAGCAAACTGCAAGGAAATTCAGTTTTGATAGTCTATCAACTAGGCAGTTTCTACGAGACAAATCTTCAACCACTAGCGATAATGGTAATGATGGTGCTTTGCCTGGTGGTGATGGTGTTGTTGACGGGCACCCTATATCACTAGCAGAGGCAAAAAAACTAATGAGACTAGTCAATGTTGAGTCGCTGAAGGTAAAGTTGGGGTTGGAAGGAAAGGAGGTAATCAGTTATTCAGAGCTACTGAGAGCATGTGAGAGCATGGGTGTTTGTAGATCTCTTGATGAGGCAGCCGCTTTTGCCAAAGTTCTTGATGAAGCAGGGGTTGTCCTCCTATTTCGGGACAAGGTCTATCTGCATCCTGATAAGGTGCTGTCTTTCTCCCAATTATGCATACTATAGACCAGGATTGTCTTAGGCATTTACTGCATTTGGGAGTTTCATTGATTTCTTCTGTCGTAAAAAAAGATGGGTTTACGTGGAAAAAGACCTGACTTGGACAAGCAGAGCCAGATGAAGCTTAATTTTTCTTTCGCAAAAACTATAAATTAGGTTCACATTTTAAGCAATTCCAAAGCTGCCTTTGTATGTTCTAATGTTTCCCGAGAGACGAAAGAGTTGATGGATTATGTTTTTGTCAAGACTGAGATGATGTATGATCTATAACTAGTGATAATTTCGAATATGAACGACATACCCGTTAAAAAATCTTGTAGTGGCATCACAACTAATTGATCATAAAAAAAGAAGAAAAAGAAGATAGCAGCCTTGCCTACAGGTGAGGAGGATCTGCATTATGTCTAACCGTATACAAAGACTGGTCTGAATTTTGCATGTTCAATTTGTTTTACTTCATATTTCAGTGAATATTAATGCAGTGAAAGCGGTCAATGCTATTTAACTATGGGGATTAATGTGTGTGTGTACGGTTTGCAGGTGGTGGATCTCGTAAGGAGATCAGTACCCCTTGCTCTGACCTCTGAGGATGATCCAAGGAAGGATGAGCTAAAGAACCTAGTGGAAAGAAAAGTGGAAATTGATAGGTTAGCTCGAAGACAAGTTCGTCGCATTCTCTGGTCAGGCTTAGGCGTTGCTATAGTTCAGGTCGGACTCTTTTTTCGTCTTACATTTTGGGAGTTCTCTTGGGATGTTATGGAGCCCATTGCATTTTTCTCTACAACCACGGGGATAGTAATTGGCTATGCCTATTTTCTGTTTACTTCAAAAGATCCCACCTATCAAGACTTGATGGAAAGACTCTTCCTCTCAAGGCAGAGGAAGCTCTATAAGAAGCATGATTTTGATGTCAGCAGGTTCATGGAGTTGCAAGACAAATGCAAGTCCCCCCTTGATAATTTAGCCACTTATAAGAAGGCCCAAAAAAACTTGGTGGTTGAGGATGCGTAGACAAGGTACACCTTGTGCTTTGCATATTTTTTTTTTTTTTTCTTCGGTTTCAACAACCTGTGCTCTTCATATTTGTACCACCCAGTGAGGTGACTGAAAGACTCTTACTCAAAGTTCAAATTAGATAGGTCATAACGTATTACTGATTGAAGCTTTGTACCAAAACATTGGTGGCAACTACTTGAGATAATTGGAAAGTTTTGTGGCATGCTTATTCAATACTTGCCCTATTTATTAGATGAATATCTCGTTTTGCTTTTGGGTTGGCTGTCTGCAACTGTAGCAGGTCAATCATATCTCCCTGGGCTTGTATTTAAATTCAGATTGTTGCATCCTTAGCTAGCTAATATGTAAGATCCTGGTTAATTTTTGTTGGCTATTTGTCAGAGTTCGTATTGAACTTTTTTTTTCTGCGCAAGGAGTTTAATGGCGTGAATTTTACTCTTTCTAGATTGAAGGCATAAGCTTTTTAAATACTGTAAAATTGACTTTTCTTGTCTTAATAATAGTAGATTTACTGCCTAAAGTATATCGTTCTCTCCTGCCAAGATGTCTTTTCCCCAGTTGTCATTTTTTAATGTTAATTTGAGGCATCATAACATGTCTAACAGCCTGGGATCTAAGTTGAGGTCACACGCCACACTAATGTTTGGCGGAAAGGGGGTACTTTCTAATATACAACATTTTACTTAGCTGCTAAAAGGGGAAAAAATCTGAAATAACACTCCATATAAAATATTACTTATATTAATCTCCAGCCAAAACTAATTCCTAAAATAACACTTCTGGGAGAAATCGTCGATTTCTTCAATTATGAATCTAGAAATCGTCTCTTGAAGAGAAGATTTCAACAAATCCCACACCACGTGAGCAGTTGAGTCAGTGGGACGGGGGAAGGTGAAATCGTCTTTACAACAGACGATTTCACCCTTTTATGATGCGCGCCTTGTTTTATTTTAAACAAGTTTCATGATTCATAGGCCAAACTTTTCGGGTTTCGACCGCCCAAGGGACAGACCCGCGAGCGTTTGAAGAGACGATTTCACCTGTTTACAACACTTGGAAAATTTCCGAAGTGTTGGAACACCACAATTCAACAACACACACTTGGAACATCTTCCAAGGGCTGTAACACCACAAATTCATAACAAACAACCTCTACATATTATGAACTCTCACATAATCACGATACTCAGAACCACTTCAACACAATTGTAACATTATGTAAACACAAGAAATTGAAAAGTGAACCAATATAATAGTTTATAAGATAGAAAACATAAACAAGTAATACAAACTCAAGTTGTTTACAAAATGTAACAACCTACATCATCTATGTCTAATACGTCGTACATACGTCGTACATACGTCCTAGTCACTCTAAGTACAGGATCCTCAACTGCTAATGCGAGAGTAGGATCAAGGTCACGACCACTTAGATCTCCTACATCATGACAATCTCGGGAATGTTTATCCCTAAGTGGTGCTCCAGGAGTAGATGTAGAGGCTAAAGCTAGGCCTGAAGCTGGTGTCATGATGTCGAAGTCCATGCTCGTCCCAGCACCGGAGGATGATGCCCCGTGAAAACCTGAGCTGCTCCCAAAATATGCAAATCCAGTAGTGTCGACCTGCTGCGTAGGATCGGCGACCTGAGACATGGTCATGCTACCGGCGATGTCGAACGCCTCCTGATGATCTACTGGCGCAGCAGCTCGACCACGTGCACGTCCTCTTCCTCGACCATGAGGACGACGACCACACCCTTCTCTTCCACCCTGATCCGCAGCGACATTAGCATCTTCATTGTCAGGGGCAGCTGCTGGGACATGCTGTGGCCGTGGGAGGACGTAGTACGTGTTGTTGTACTCGTCTCCAATCAACCGTAGACTAACGAGAGCATCATCGACGCGCATTTCCTCTAGCATGCCGATGACCTCATTTGTGGTCTCCCCCCTAGACCACAATTCAACATATGAATATAACAAAATAATATGTCATAAAACTAAAATAAAACAAGTCAAGTCATATTTACTCACCATGTATCCCAACAGAGCTCCGGTACGGCCAATGTACCTCCTCGTGTTGCGACCGTACCACTCTTCGTAAGCAGGACCAGGATCATCCAACTGTAGATTGCCGACTCTCTCAGCGCGCAGATTCCACAAAGTAATGTACTCTGAATGGTGAGTTGCCCAGTTCCAATCAGTGCGGCCTCTCAAGTTGATGCCATGCAGATCCACTCGTGCATCGTCCCCGTCTGTCCTAGGATCAGCCGGTGGAAACTGTCTCCCGCCAAACTGCCGCATCACACAATCCGGGAGATGCCACTCCACGATATGAAAGCATATAAGTGGCACCCGAGCCCGTGCAATGACAAGATCAACCAAGCAATACGGAGGAAGAGACCGTAACACCTCCTCCGTATAGGGCTGCCACACAATCTGAAACAACAAACACTAAAAGTTAGAGACAAAATGTTTGTGAAATGAAACCAATGCAACATACAAAAAAACAACACTCACCTGATGCGGTGTCTGCCTGTCAAATGCCTCTCTATAGTGTGTGAGGACATGCGTAGAGTGCCCGGTCACATCGAA
Organism: Limonium bicolor; assembly: GCA_023374045.1. NCBI lineage: Eukaryota > Viridiplantae > Streptophyta > Magnoliopsida > Caryophyllales > Plumbaginaceae > Limonium > Limonium bicolor. Next base: position 45,868,902 of record CM041783.1, on the reverse strand, counting down.
CTCGACATGCCAACGATGGGCAAGCGGAAGTAAAGGAAGTGGGCCAGCATGATGGGCATGTTGACGGATGGGAGCTATATTTGGAAATCTCTCCCACGCCCAAATTTGTAAGATGACCAGCGCCCCAGCGATACCACTGTCCCCAGCGTCACACGCCAGGCACAGCTGTCGGTACAACCATGCCAGACATGTAGAACCCCAACTGTACTATCCGACCTGGTCGAAGTCTTCCAAAAGCGGCAAGAACATCAGGTGGACCTGGTTCCCCGACCGATCAACAAAAATGGTCGCACCCAGTAGCATTAGTATGTAAGCACGGGTGTGCCTCATGACCGTCACCTCATCTGCATGCTCAGGTAACTGTCCAAAAGTAGAACCCAGCCAACTAAGCTTGATCCTACTATGACGTCCAAGATCGGCCGGCCTAGCGCCAAGGAGGTCGTCGCACAACGCTCCCCAATCTATGTATGTAGTACTCGTGACTGGTAGTCCGTCTATAGGTAGGCCGGTAAGCACAGCAACATCCTCCAATGTGATGGTGGTCTCTCCTGTCGGCATGTGAAAAGTATGGGTCTCTCGACGCCATCTCTCGACAAGTGGAGTGATCAGATGCCAGTCCAAGGAGATGAAGTCTAGACTAGCCATCCCAATGAATCCAGAAGCCTCCAAATATGGGCGCATCCTCTCATCGTAACGTACATGCCCGCCACGTCATAAACTAGCCTCGAAGCGGCGACAGTGTAGCACCTGATACTCGTTCCCATCCCACACAGACCTAGACCTATGACTACGCTGATGTCTAATTATGGAACCAGGGGGCGGACCAGGATCCATGTGTAGCTGAGTATTATATAACAGAGATTCAACCATATTAAAAACTTGTATTTAAGAAAAAATATGCAATTTTTATAACATAAGAAACATTGCATTAATATTCTACGAACAATACAAACCAAAGTTGATGTCTAACAAACAAATACAAGTACAAACGTAATCGACTAGTACAACACAACGAACACTAAGTAGCACTCCTTTTAGGACATCTCCTCTTGTTATGACCCTCTTGCTCACACCTAGTGCACCTAGCCTTTTTCTTGGGCTCTCCATCTCATTACGAATACAGGTTGATCTTGGCTTCCCTTTCCTCGCACACGAGATGGATCAGGAAGAATGATGGGAAAGTCCGATGGAGGCCACGAGTGCTGATCCCCGAATGGGACAAAGAGTCGACTGTACACATCGAGCTTCTTCTACCAAGTGTACCACGACCCCATAAGAGATGTACTATCCATGTGTATGAAAGCAGTTGCTGCGCAAGCGTGTGAGCATGGAATCCTGTAAGTTTGCCATTTCTGGCAAGTACAATGCCCATCTCTCAGCTTAACGATGTGTCGGTTGCAACCCTTGAACCTATAAGGTGATGATCTGGTGGCCGTGGTGATTTCGAACAACTTTCTAGGCCCGTCAAATCTGGTAATATGGTGAGCGTTGGCCGACTGTCTCCATCTCTACATTTTCTGCATCGCCCAACCAACATATACCTCTCCTCTAGCCACAACTGCTGATGCCTGACCCCTTCGTGTGTCGAAGTACTTCACACAGTTATAAAACGTCTTCTCAACCAGAGCAGCAATAGACAAGTTTCTAGCACCGAGCAAAACTGCATTGTAACTCTTGTTCAAATTCGTAGTCATCATGCCGAATCGGTGCCCACCATCATGTGCGAACGTCCACTGCTCCTTCGGTATAGTGCCAAAGAAATCAGGGGCAATGGCACTAGCACTCTTCAACTCTGTCATGCATATGTCAAACTTACGGGGCTGTGATGATAGGGCTGCTCTGGATGCCATCTTCTTCATCCCTGCACTTCTTTCCACTTTGTTGAAGTTGCTCACGATGTGGCGAACACAATATCTCTAGTGCACATTAGGGGGTTTCCACACCCCGTTTGATCTCTCTACTGCAGCAAGTATCCCAACATGACGGTCGGATATCAAGCACATTGGAGCACTATCCTCACGGGCCGATATAACATGGATCCTGAGACAAGAGAGAAACCAGGACCACGATGCATATAACTCCTCATCAACAAGTGCAAATGCAAGTGGCACTATGTGTTTGTCTGCGTCACTTGCACATACAATGAGGAGTTTATGCTTGTACTTACCGTACAAGAAGGTACCATCAATACATATCACGGGTCTGCAATGTCTGAATGCATCAATGCATGGCCCGAACGCCCATAAAACCCTCTTGAATATACCATACCCGGGATCAATGTCGTGCCAATCAATTTCAACCTTCGTGCCATGGTTTGTATGCTGAATTGCCCATAACAAGTGGGGTAGCGTGCTGTAAGAATCATCCCAATCACCGTACACCATCTCAATAGCTCTCACCTTTGCCACCCAAACATTCTTCCTTTTTGACAGAATACTGGAACTTATTAGCTATCACTGTCTGAAGGTCACCAACTCTGATGTAAGGATTCTATTTGACATACTTAGTGAATATACATGCCATGAATCTCAAGTCAAGATGTGGATGCTCTTGACTCAAGATCGAGTTTAGATAGGTGTGCGGGCCTTCAGCAATGGTGATCATAAAGGAACTAGGGTGCTTCTTCGTTACCGCACCACACAATCTCCATCCACACTCGTTTTCGGATGGGCAGTAGATGTCCCACAACTTTGTGGTTGACCGGTTCACCACAAACGATCGATGATGAATAATGTGGTGCCTCTTCACAGCATGTATCAGCGAGTCTTTGCTCCAGAACATCATACCCTTCTTGAACTCATCGTTGTAGCTCCAATCTCCCAGTTCCAGTTCTTGTTCCTCCTCCCACCTCATAATACCACTACCACCACCGGCGTTGTAGAACGGGTATGGATGGACAAGAGAAGCATCGCCGTCCCCGGTGGTGGTAGTGACCACAGCAGTAGCCACATCAGTCGGTGTGGCATCATCGGCACCATCATTTTCATCACCATCATCATCATCATTGAATGAGCCACCTCTAAGCCCTTCCATCTTATCCTCCTCAAAGTCTTCCCGCAAGTCACCGTCATCATCAAAGTGTCCAAGTTCATCACCAATGTCATGTTCGAGAGGATCTACAACGGGTGTTGGGTATGATGAATGGTCTTGTGTATGTAAGTAGGTTTCATCTTCAGGAGGAGCATTAAGTAGAAGAGAAGTGTTTGTGATGTTTTGTGTTTGATGTGTGGGATATGAAGAAGGGAAAGGGGTTAGGTTTTCAGGCGGTGTGAAGCTTGGAGGGGCTTGGTGTTGATAAGATGAGGAGGTGAGAAGTGTTCGTGGTTGTCGGTTTTCATGTACTTCAACGTAAAATTCATATAATATATCTCGTGGCCCTTCACCCCGATAGTAGAACATGGAATTTTGAACATCCCCATCATCATCGATGGGTATCACTGTCCACTTTGTGGTACCGTCACTTCGTGGGTGCACAAGTCGATACCGAAATGACTACCAATCTGAGCAATAAGCTGTTCATAATTGATGTCGACACTAACCAATAGGAGCTTCTTCTTCCCACCCTCATAATCAGCTCCGTTTGCCCCATAAAAAATTTTGCCACTAATACGACACAAGAACTGGATAAAGGAGGATATAACCACCTATTTGATAACACAAACACACCAATTTCGGCTTAAATCAACCACCCACAATCAATCACATATCCACTTATTAACTCAATGTTTCTCATTCAAAACTACTAACTATAATTTGGGAAATCATATAATTAAATCAAATAATATTAAAACAATGATACAATTATCATCCACATTATCTTATACTTTTTCCCTTTACAAAAAATTAGTAACAAGGTATAATTTTAACAACATTCAAAAATATTAAATTCATAAATCAAAATCTACAAATTATGGTTACCTAGCTCCACACATTTCAGCATTTTACTAACAATGCACCAATCAATTACAATTTGCAAAAAAAAAAAAAAAAACCCCCCAATTCTCTAACAATACCTAACTTCTTTTGGTTTAGGGTTACCTCTTGTATTTGTGCAGAAATTGACAGAGATTGAAACTGGTTGGTGGCGACAGCAAGGGTGGCGTTCGACGAGCTCCAACGACCTCCAGGCGGTGATTTCTGACCGGAATAAGGTGGTGGTGCAGTTCGCGGCTGAATTGGGGAGACTTCTCTGTATGTTCGCAGAGAAAGAAGAGAATGAGAGCGGGTAAGAAGAGAAGGAGAATGCGGGGATATTAGAACCCGTGAAATCGTCTCTTCAAGAGACGATTTCACAAGTTTAAAGAAAATCAGCGCGCCCGTTATAAGACGAGAAATCGTCTCTTAGAAAGACGAGAAATCGTGTCTTAGAAAGATGAGAAATCGTCTCTTAGAAAGACGATTTTTGAGTCAGCTACTCGCGTGGCGCGGGAATAAGAGAAATCGTCTCTTGAAAAGACAATTTCTACTTTGATAATTAATGAAATCATCTCTTCAAGAGACGATTTATCCCGGGAGTGCTATTTCAGGAAATTGTTTCAAGAGAGAGTTAATATGAGTAATAATTTTTTTAGGGTTATTTTAGAATTTTTTTCGCTAAAAGGGCTGGGTCATTATCAGAACTATCAATACTGGGGTAGATAACATTCTTCAACTTTCCTTCTTGGATACTCGTCTTTGGTTGTTTGAGACGACTAACTTTTTTTTTTAAGCAAACAACTTGATTTCCCATTCCTTCAACTATTAATATGGTTCATTGGGGGGGTAACAACTTGCTCACCGGCTATTGCTACTCCTCTCGCAACATTGTGGGTGCCCAAAGTTTCCAGCCCATAACATCATTAAACAAACTAGCTACTAAGGAAACAAATAAAGTATCTAGAATATTTTTACAACTTTTAAAGTTGTATACATTGAGCCTCAGAATATTCAGCTCCATATTATCATTGCCGGTGATGTTAGCTTAAGTTCTAGCTTTGATCTGTTGATGCGAGGAGGGATTGGTCTTTGACTTCAATCTACACTTTGTTGTATCTTGATTGCATTGCCCACCTCAGCCACATATAAGGAATTGTCCTTCCATTTCTTTATTGAAATACCCCGAAATTAAAAATAGTGATTAATTAGGCTAATGAAGATTTTAGAAGCTTAATTATGCCTAAATAAACATGAGGGAACAATTCCCGAAGAAAACGGATCCATAAAATGGGTTAAAAGCACAAACGAACCTTAAAGCGCGTTTTTCGAGGAAACTGGGAAAACACGACTTTAAGCGGGTTAAATAGACCCGTAATAATTTTAGTCAATCAAATTTCTATAATTAGACATTAGTGAAGGTCTAGAACCATTAAAATGAATTAAACGAGAAAATTCCGGAAAATGGGTTCCGGTGAGTGAATAGTGTACTAACTAGAATTTGTGGGGTGTTAGTTATAATAAAACCAAAATAACTTTCCCCTTTGCAAATTAAAAATCAGATTTCCCCCTTGTGTGTGTGTGGGTGCCGATTGCCCCCCCCTCCCACTCTCTTAATTCACTCTTATACACAAAAAGACAAATTAATAAAGTACAAAAGTAGAAAAGGTGAGTTGGGACTCTCTCTCCTCACAATTCACTCTTCACTCACGTATTCCCCCCCCCCCCATCTCTGAACTTCTTCTTCCTCCCAGCATATCAATGGCGATTTATGCCTTCCTCACCAGCCCTCTCATTCTCTCCCACATTTGAAGGTGCAAATCAACTCCAAATCTCATAAACATTACACCATTGAACTCCTCTTCTCTTGGGCATCATTTTCCACCTCTCAAAAGCTGAAAATCTCCATCTTCATCACCATGGTTGTAGACCATTTTGGAGCTTGAAGAACACCATTGTGACCCCCTCCATCTCCACATTGTTTTAAGGTAAAAAGGGTCTTAAAAGTCCATCCTTTTTTAGCTCTTCTTTGCAAAACGAAAATCCAAGTTGAGCTCTTGTTTTCTTCCCCTTCCAGCCGGTTTCGGTTAGTCACTTTGGAGCTGGGAGTCTTGCCTCATTGCTGTTCCAAAAGTCCCACCAAGAAGCCAAGGTAAATGCCCCCTTATAAACCTTAACATGTATTAAGTTCTAGGTTAGTTTAAGGATGAGTTTCTAAGCTAGTATTGGTATGTATGGGTGGCTGTAGCATTGCTGAATTATTGAGCCAAGAACAAGAAACAAAGAAACAAAGAAGAAATAGGAAAGGAGAAAGGAAGAGGGAAAGGAAAAACTAGAAATACAAGGTAAATGCTCTTACCTTGAGCTAGTTTTGTACGCTTTACTATAACAGATTTTGAATGCTTGAAATGAGGAAATTGAATTGTTTTGAGTAGAGGTTATGTTGCGGTATAATGAGGGAGAGAACTAAATTGTTTTGGAGCTTTTGAATGATGATTTAAAGCTTGGAAAAACCTTGAGAAATAAGAGTATATGTGCAGGAAAATTAATGTGTTGTAGTGCTTAGATTGATGAGGAAATTGGAAATGAGTTGTGAGCTTAAATTGTGTGTGGGCAATGTTAAACTTTTAGGGGAACCTCTGTCAAATTTTGTCTAGAAATTAGAAGACCTAAGTGTTTTAGGAAGAGAGAATAACCTAGGAAATAACTAGGGTGTCTTGGTGTTTAATGTGAATAATTAACTACCTTGGAAACTAACTTGGGATAGTTAGGTAATGAAGTAGAGTGTGGGAGGAGATAATGCAAGTTGAACTCTAGTAATGGCATTAGTTGAGAGAACATTGAATGGTAAGAATGAAAGTTAAAATCTGTAGCATAGAAGGAACTAGAAAACTAGTGCAAGTGCTGAAATGAAAGTGAGAGAATTGTGTAAATTAACATGGGAATGAGTAATTGTGTTAGTAAATGGTTTAAGGAGGTTTGAAGTGCTAAAATTGGTATTAAATATGTTAGTAATGCTTTGGAAAAGATTAGAGAAGAAATGGGTGAAAGAATGGAGCTAAAACAAAATTTAAAATGAGTATACTGGCTCCGACCGACCTTGGGAAGGTCGGTCGAGCCAGAATTTTGCAAACACGGAAGTCTACTGACTTCAACCGACCTTGGGACCGATCTTGGCAAGGTCGGTCGAGTCGTAATTTGTAAACCCAGAAGTTTACTGACTTCGACCAACCTTGGGACCGGTCTTGGCAAGGTCGGTCGAGTCATAATTTTCGAACCCAGGAACCTACTGAGTTCGACCGACCTTGGGACCTACCCTGCAAGATCGGCCGGGTCTAAATTTACATAACAGAAGTCTTCTGACTTCGACCGACCTTAGGACCGACCTTGGGGAAGGTTGGTCGAAGTTGAATTTTTTGGAACCCCACCCTACTGACTTTGACTGACCTTGGGGCTGACCCTGGGTAAGGTCGGTCAAGTATATATATATATATATATATATATATATATCTATATAGAGAGAGAGAGAGAGAGAGAGAGAGAGAGCTTAGTAGTATACCATTGATAGAGTAATGATGGTAAGAAGATGTGCACATAAGTAAGAAAACGAGCTTAAGAAATAATGAGAAGAAAATGATTTTCGTGACTAAGTATGAGTTGTAAGAGCTAGTAATTGTAAACTGGAAATATTAATGAAATAACGGGATAGGTTAATAATAGATAATTAACCGTACAATCCCGTGTATGTTATAGGACTCAAATAGTTGAATCCTGAAGGAAAACCGGAAGTGCGAGTATGACTGTGAACGGTATGATTTTCTCATGCCTCGTATGCTACCGTGGTTACCTGATTTGTGTGATTGTGTGTTTTGTGTGTTTTGTGTGATCACCTAACTAAGATAAAATGCACAAATCGGGTTTATTGCACTTCCTTGTGCTTGTACTATATTGTTCCTTACTGGATTGTCCTTGAACTTATAGTTTGTATAATTCATGAAATATATGAATGTGAATGAAGTGTTTGTGGCCTTGATGTGAAGTGTACTAACCAAGTAGTATGGAAAGAATGGTTTCTCACTAACTCCCTAACTACCTAACATGTCTAACTTTGAGAAATTGGTAAACTGGAGTATTGAGAAGCCCGATATAGTTTCGGCCACGCGTGAGGATGAGGAGACACAAGAGGTTGGATCCGATTCCTGGCCTTAATCTTTTCCATGGTCCAAACCCCTTAAATGGGTAGCAACCTGGATTAGTGAGCCACCCTAAAGCCCGGTGGTGGGATATCGTAGTCCCTGCCCGGAGGTCACACCGACTTGACTTGAGTATTAAAGTAAGAAGAGTAATTGGCCAAGTAAAGATCACGACTGGTGTAAGTCAAGGATCTCGAGTAAAAGAGTAAAGTACACCCGATTAACCCGGGTGAATGAGTAACTAACAAGTAATGCGTATGAACTTGAAAGGTGTATCTCATTGCTTGGGTAAGTATGAATGGTTGACTTGTGATTGTCTTCCATTGTATGTATGGATTGTATTTATGTATGCTCTGCGGTATGAATGTATTATTGTTCATTATAGTATGTGTACATGTATAAAATAAATGAACTGCATGTATTCGACAAAGTAGTCGGCGTACCCCCGTTAGCACACGGGGTATGCGAATTTCATATGCAGCTTTGCTGAGCCCCTTGGGGCACTGTTTTTAATTCTTCCAGGTACCCCGAGAAGAATGATGGTCGTGTTGAGACCAAGAGGAATACTTTTTGGGTAGTTAGTGGATTGAGAAATGGTGTACTGAGTAGTACACGGCTTATTGCCTTTTTGAGTAGCTGGTGTACCATGTGGTACACCCTTTTGGATATTGGAATTGTGAATTTGGTATGAATGAGTGGATGTATAAACTCATAATTTTTTAATGGACTTGTAAGAATGGGATGTAATTGATATAGACTTGTGTACTCGGTAATCCAAGGATGTAAGTAATTGTGGGGTATGTAATTGAAGTACTTGTTATTGATCGGTATATTCTAATTATCAGACCGTTACAGTAAGTAGCATGAGCCTTGTTGGTCATTGGATGGCTAACGGCGTTGTATCACCCGCTGGGAGTAAGTAGGAATTCCGCTGCGAGTAAAGTAATTATGGAAACGATTAGGGGATGATAATAGGATTAGCGGGTGGGGTGTTACATTTTTCTTCACAGATGACCCACAATTTGTAATTGTAAGCTGCAAGGATTGATCCTTTGCAATAAGCAATAATACCGCCTGCTACTACACCTTGTGTTATACCCCATGTTTTTTCTTTTCTTTTTAGGTTTAAGGGGGGATTGATATTTTATGTCTAACCTTAGGTTACGACTAGTACTTGGTGACTACGCATTCTCAGAAGATATTTTGATTCAAAATTTGCAAGGTGGCAAGGTTTTGGAGGAGTTTGCCGGCCCCAAATTGCCTTAGGGGTGTTTGGTTTCAACTTTGTGTTTTTGTGCCTTAAGGTGGCTTATGATGTTCTAGACTTATATGTTGTACACTTGGACTTCTATCACGTGTTAGTTTGTGTCCAACCTGATTTCTTTGTCCTAAAGTGTGTTAATTAGTGTTTTTGAGTGATTGGTATACTTTACTATTCATTATGACTAGTAAAAGTATATTCTTTGATTCACTCTTGATGTTGGTGTTCTTAATTCATGTAATAATGTCACATGATAAACCAATTTTGTTAGTTGATTTCCTCCTTTATAAATGTTCTACTTACATCCTTGTTCTAATATAAGGTTTGATAACCTTCATGGACTATGTATATTTATTCATATAAGTTGTGCTAAGAGTTTTTATGGTTCATTAATTCATTAAGGCTCATTAGCCTTCCTAATCCTATGATTTTCCTTTAATTAGGTTTATAAACCGTAGGGGTATTTCACCGGGTATTAAGGGGATGTGGTTAGACAACATCCTTCTCTTTTCCCCACTTATTCACATCACCTAGGAAGGTGTGAGTCCCTAACAGGGGTCCCCTAGTGCGGGTCCCGAGGTGAAATCGGTTTGTGTGAACCCTCACTCTCACATGATTCATAAGTGCAGGAATTTAAAGTGTGCATGAAAGTAAAAACACAACATAATAAAAGCCGTAAATAAACAATTTCAAGTTAAGCCCTCTTATCTTATAATTAAACAAGTTAAAAGTAAGAGTTAAGTCCCCAGCAGAGTCGCCATTCTATGAGCCTCGATTTTTGAACTACAATCCTATGTTGATTCGGGTTGACTAGGATCTGATCGGGCTCTAGGTCCACTTATAACCTATATTTAGTAACTAAGTCATAAAAACTATAGTTATTAAATCCTAAGTTAGCTCACTAGAACCTAGTATGAGTCGCCACCTAATTTTAACAAACGGTAAATTAGAATAGTTAGAGTTCGGGTTCGGGGGTTTGGTATTCAACTTTTCCGGGTTCAATTTACTTTCACTACCTTTCTATGTCGTTTCCTCTAGTTATGTTATTTACGGCTTATTACAAAGTCGATTTAACCTAAGTGCGCGGGTTTCTGATTTTTTTTATTTTTCGACATTTTTTGACTGAAATTTAAAGTGGAAATTGAAATTAACCAAATTAGGGTTTTGAAGGCTGAATTAGGTCAAATTTTAGTTAATGTCCATGGACACGGACCTACTCTTCGACCCTACGAACCCTAATTAAGCTAGTTGTACATAAAAGTCAAATTGTAGAAAAAAAGCAATTTTGAAAACTCCGAGGCCATGGACAGGGCGTCCGTGGGCCCGGAAATGTATTGAAAACTCTAAAAAATTAAAAAATTAAAATTCCACCACCGTCCGGAACGTCTGAGCTTACGAACAGGGCGTCTGGGACCTCGAACATAGCGGCCATGAGTGTGGACCGCCCTCAGACGGCAGCGATCGGGTGGTTCCTGCGGTGTTTTCGGCTCAAATTTTAGGGGTGCGTAGTCTGAAAGATTCTAAACATGTTAGTAATTGATAGACCTAAATTTGACTTCGAATTAATTTTGAAACTTAATGAACAAGTTATTGACTAGAAACGTAAACAATCGGCAAATCGGGAACCAGAAAAGGTCGGTTTGATCCCAAATTTTAACAGAGAGTTTATTAAGTTGAAAAGAGTTAGGCTCTGTTTGGTATGACTTTTTTGCGGTTGTTTTGTAGCTCTTTTGGTCTGGTTGTTTTGGCTAGTTGTTTTGCAGCGTTTTATTGGTTGTTTTGTGTTGACATATTTGTGGTTGTTTTGAAAGATTTTGTTTGGCAGTGTGGCTGTTTCGTCCGGTGTTTTTGAATAAGTTAGTTAAGTTAGTTACATGCAATGCATTTACGAATTTATGTGCTACGATTACAAATTTTATATTACATTCTAAAACATTTTATTCTTAAGTTGTAAATAAAGAAACTACTAATAAATATACAAATCAATATATACATTTTTATTAACTAGGAAGACAACAAATTTTTATTACAATCAATTTTTATAAACATTTATATTAAGGTCTATACAAATAACTTCATTATAATCAACCACAATTTTATCATTGGATAACAACAATTGTAACTATACATGGTTTTAACACACCGGGCTACTTGTTCATATTTCAATAAAAGGAAAATATAATAATTAATTAATGAACTTTATTAATGTTTATATCATACAAAAAAATAAACAATTTAGTTGTTAAAAAAATATAGCCTCTATATTACTATATGTACATATAATTAAATATTCAGATTTTATACCTTATTTTTAATAAAATGAAATAGTACCATTACAATGTGGTGTTGGTAAATAATTTGTAAAAACTACTACTCAATGATATTTTTATAAAAAATAATCAGTGAATTTTTTTAAATTAGTTAATTTATTCGCATCAATCGCTACAATTTTGCAACCCTAACTTGTAAACAATAATATGCATGGTATTCATTTTTTTCATTATGGTAATTTTGCAAAATTACGGTATTCATTCTCTTTACAGCATAAACTACTGGCTGTTTTGTGGCTGTTTTGTGCTGGCATATATGTGGCTGTTTTGAAAATTGTTGTTTGGAAGTGTGGGTGTTTGGTATTTTTGCCAAAAATACCACCCTAAAAAATGCCACATACATGACGCCTCCGAACGAAGCCTTGGAAAATCTGAATTCTAACATGTTTTACCTTCGGGATTAAGGTGATCCTTCACGTGGGGAATCTCTGGAAGTCTCGTTAATGTCGGTTCCGGTTTGAGTTCGACCCGAGCTTCTGACCCTTGATAATTGGTGGGTTTCTTCAAGTTTTGGTGCTGGTTTGATGATTGTGGTGGCAATGGGAGTTAGAATATGTGTTTTGATGGTGATTTCGGTGAATTTTCGGTTTTTGATCGGGGCTCAGGAGTTCAAAACGTGGGAACTTTGAGATGGCTGAGAATTCTGGTTGCCTAGGGTTCTTGGTAATCTGATTGAGTGAAGAGAAAAGATCCCTTATATAGACAACACTAAAGATAGAATAAACGAGGTAAAAGACTAAAGTTTATCGGGATTTGGTTATGTGACTTCCCGAAGGAATCTGACTATGAAATTTTAACAGCATGTAAAGGAAGATAATTCTTGTTTTTCTAATGAAAAATTGGAATTTTCGAATAAGGGAATATTTTTAATTTCAAATTTTCGTCATATTTGTTCAGAAATTACTAGGAAATTATTGGAAATTCGAAAATTCAAAATTCCAAAGCCATTATGCTCTAAATGTCATCCTTTATCATGTGTTAAAATTTCAAAGCATTTCGAGTTGATTTAGTCATTTTCAGAGGAGAGAGAAAGCTTACGAGATGGCTCAGAAGCCCTAAAAATTACAATAATGCCCTTCGTGATGACTAAGCTGTCACCTTTGTCCTGAGACGTGCTATTCAACCCAGGATTCTGTGCCTTTTGACCAAATTACCCTTCACAGCACTTGTGTCCTAACGTACCCTTTTTTGGGGGTCAAAATTTTGAGTATAACACTAGGATCAGCCACTGATTTGCTTTTTTGGGATATTTATACTTGAACGATTCCAAAGCATTCTTCCAATTGGAAGAATGAGAAAACTCTTTTTCCTTACTCCTTCTTTTCTAGCATGAGCTTCTTCAATCCAGGAGGAAACTCTAGGTTGCTGCTAACATCAATATTAACATCCTGGACAACCTGATCCGGAGCTGAAGGTTCTGGCTCCTCGTGAGTAATCTCTGGACATGGTTGCTGAATATTGAGCTGCAAGCCCTTGTTGGTAACAACCAGACTTGAGAAGTTCATAGCAGTATCACCACCTAATAACAAAGATTTTTCTTTTTGACTACTTCCTAGGGACCTGAGCAGGAGGTAAAGTTAGGAGAACCTCTTTGTTCTATTTGATCAAGAAGAAATTAGAGAAAACTTTGCTAACACCAGCGTATGCAAACCCCATCCAAGGGTCATATCTTTCAACCCCATCTTCCTTGATTTTTGGAAATTTGCACCCAATGATCATATGATCTAATCTACCACATCTAAAAAGAAATATGGGAGGTTAACATGTGAAACCCGACAGTAGTGTTCCTTTTTTCCCGTCATCCACCATCAACACCCTACAGAGGGGGTCTGAGATATCAACATCTACACAGATGTTTAACACCTTAGAGGCGATAAGATTAATTTTTTATATGCAGGAAACAAAAGTTCCAACCTTATTGCCTAGAGTCACTGCTGCAGCTTTGTTAAAGTACATCATTTGCAAGTTATGAACATCAACCTAAACCTTGATCATCTTAGGATCGTGCTTATCTATGTGTAGGAAGAGATCTATTGGCATATGAACCAAAATTTTGTTTTGATAATGCCAAGGACCATTGAATAAGATATGTTTGATATTTTCCCCTGATGAGATTTCAAGAACATGTTAATGCTTATCTCACTGACTTTGAGAAAATCTTGGGCTTCCAAAGTTGCACCAGGAATAACTGAAGAGCTTTAGGACGAATTCTGTCTGGGTTCCATAATCTTCCAAGCAAAGAGAACTTGATCTTCAGAATAGAAGAACCAAATCTGAGCAATTCACCTCCAACCTTCTCTAGTTCACCAGGGTGAATATTAAGTTTACTCCAATCTGCTAAAACTTCTTCCATTTTTCCCCGAAGAGCAAACGAAGAAGGCAACAAAATTCACTTTCTTCCTGAGATCTTGGAACGGGGCAATCAGGAGGAAGCTTGAACTCCTTGATTGATCGAGGAGGCAGAATAACCTGATAAAACCAATATGAAGCGATGGATTTGACTATCATCTACCCCCTTAATCTGACTGACTTCTTTAAGATGGTAGATATCCTCTTTATTATCTTCATGCTTAAGAGAAAGAAGAGGACGTGGATTCCTCTCATTAGTCCAACTTGGGTTTTTGCTACTAGAGTGTGCTTAGCTTAGCAAGTACGTAGCCACTAGCCGCCATACTACTATGCCTCCCTTTCAAACGGCCTCAGTATTTTCTTTCTTATTTGATCTTCTCTTTCTCACTCCTTTACACACAAAGTCAAGGCTCAATCTCTTTTATTAGGCCCCGTTCGTTAAGAAGATGAATGTCTCTCGGGAGATGAATGTCCCCTTTTTTCATCTCTGGTTGAACATTAACGTGGGATTAATCCCTACCCAGGAGCTGATATAGAGACGCCAATATTGCAGCGTTTCAGATTTGTTTCATCTATGGGGGAGATTAATGAGAGATGACATAAGGAACATTGTCAATATTACCCCCTTCCTGCTTAGCCTTCCCTCTGTAATTTGTTGTTCGAGTTCATTGATTATAGGGGAACTGTCATTAGTAATAGTAAAACAACAATGGTTTACGAGAGTGAAAGAAATTAAACCTGGTAACTACAGAAGAGGAACAAGATTAGAGGAAGGATAATTACTTGTGGACAAGAGAGACTGTTGAACCAGGAAGAGAGAAGATGAAGTGTCGTGAGTAGGAGCAGAAAGATTCGTACTAATTTCAGGGGAATTGAAAAAAGAATATGGAATTGGCAGGGGTAAAGAGGTCTTCTGCACATGACACTTTTTAAAAGCCCCTTAAAATTTCTCCCGTAAACGAACGGATCTAAATTCTTCTAGATTGACCAACCAGATTAATCTAGTGACATTAATCCCTACACAAATGGGCCAGCTGTTAACGAACGAAGCCTTACTCTCCTTTGATAGAGCTGGCTGCACTTGGTTGCTTTCAGTTTCACAGCTTACAATATTGTAACTTTTAGTGTCTTTTAATAAAATCTGGTTAGATCTAGTTCGACGGGCTCCGTTCACACCAGAAAACAAAATTGTATGCTCATACGAAAGTTGATGAAAGTCGATTCCGCAACACAAAACGACTGTTTACAAAAACACTACATTGGTGGCAGGTAAAGATAACCATAGATGTTCAGGTGCTCTTCTATTCAACAAAAAAGACAGACCACTCGAATTCACAAATCATGAGGAAAAATTCTTTCTTTTTTAGAAAGATTTTACAATTGTACACTAATTTTCCTCCTTTTTTCCCTTGTATGTAAACCGTCGCATGTATTACACTAGATATACTTCAAGCCAGATATGTGTTGCTGTCTCGATATGAGATAATGGGCTAAGGAATAAATAATGCCCAGCAATCCCAATATCTTAACCTTGAGAACATCGGTTATTATGACTGAAGGAATATTTAGGGGCAGCGTCAAGAGAGGTGCAGAGTCTTTCTGCTTCGTGTAGCTCCAAACAAACTGGTTGAATAGGATATGGCTTGGAAAGGTAAGAATGAGAAGAGCTATATTCTTCACTGCAAATAGCCAATCTGGCCCACCAATCTCCACTCCCCAACCAGCGTTACCATGCCACACTTCATCCCAGATACCGTACAATGCAGTTAAGATTAAATACACTGATATGACCACGGTTACAGGAAAATACCTCTGCTTGTCGCCAAACCCCGCAACTAAATCAGAATCTTGATTCAGTAGAAGCAAGATTGGAGCCATGAAGAAGATCGCACGGTTTGACCCACCAGTCAGATTCGCATTCAAGATTAAGCATATAGCAAAGCACATGATAGTGGCTACATTCCCAACAGCTGGCATCCAAGCTCCTTCCACAGCCAGTCTCTTAATCGTAAAGGTGGGCACAGTTGAAACCCTACGCTGCTGTGTGAACCTCATTTTGGGCCCGAAATTCCCAGAACTACTGTGATGACTCTGTCTAACCCCAATCCGTTCAAGACTTTTTTCTCGAAGTAAGGAGGCCAACTCAAATTTCACCTGCAGAGCTATCAGCATAAAAACTGAAGCATATAAACCCAGCAGGGACGTTCTTGCACCCTCAACAGCTAAAAGATTAGTCAGCCTACGATCATCCTCCATGAGATCTTCATTCACAGAATTTTTTATTCTCACCTGCCCTTCTAACAAGAAAGTCACAGGGAACAGAGCAACCAGTAGAGCGAAGATCCATGGTAACAACTTTGTGCTTGTAGCAGAAGGAAAATGAGTGAAAACAACAAATATAGATGTGCAGACCATTATAACAACTATGAGTACGTGAAGGACTGCTGCTTGAAGGAAGAATTCAGCAGATATATAGATCCCAAGAGAAACCCCAACAGCTATGGCATACAATGTTCTCAATTCAACAATATAGTTGATTGGAATCACTGACGTGACTGCAGCCAAAGTAAGCAACAGCGCACCAATCAGAAGCCATGACGGCCAGGTAGGCTTCGGTCCCATAAACCCATAAATTGAGACATCATCTGCAGTCTGGTAAGCAGTCCTCATGAATTCCGAGCGATAGGTCCATGACAATGGAATGGGTGGCTGCATCAGTATCAATAGAACTCCTGTCGCTACCACCAACAAGAGACACCTCTTGGCAGACTGCATATATACAAAACTTCTAGGATCATAAGACAGAGAGACAACTTCTAAAAAAGGATAGTACTGACAGATCTTTCTTACAGCTTAGGATGATTTCAGATATAACTTTAATTTATCTAAAAAAGATACACCATACACTACATCACAATCACATGACCTTTTAAATGTCTGACCATTATGTGGCATACATGGTATTTATTGCACTGGACATGAGTTTGTTGTAATTTTCAGAGATATCATCTTTAACATTTAAATATAATTGACAGATGATTCACAGCAGGACATAACTCTCTTACCTACTTATATAAGATAGTTCAGAAATAAAATAAAAAAGACAACTACATCTTGCCACGATGATATACCAGTTTATGTAATAACTAAACAACAAAGATGGACATCATCGTACATTAGATAAAGCAAAAAAACTGTTAGTTTCACAGCCGCAGAGATAAATCGTACGTACCATCACATGGGAGAAGTGGAGATAAACTATAGGTACACAAGCCAACCCAAGAAGGACTATGCAGAACCCCAAAAGCAAGCCAGCTGATGGGGATCTCCCGTGCCACCACTGAAGAGCTTCAAAGATAGTTTCATAGCAGAACCAGATAGATACAGCAACCACAGCAGCATGCATATATCCTTGCCATGGTCTCATCTTAGAGCAGGCTTTAGACTTGTCCCTGAAGATTTAAGTGATTATTTAATTAACCTTCACCCATGAAAGTGTAAAAAACACCATATGTACATGGGAGTTGAGAGTACCGGAGATAGTACATACTTATAAAGTAGCAGTGGTGGAGAAACAGCCAATAAGAGAAGAGCAGAGACCCACACCACAGACTTTGATGTGATCAGAAGCATGGCCAGCTTCGAGGAATACAGACAGGTTAATATCCACACTGCTTTTGATCCAATTCTGTTGTCCACTAGGAGTCTCCTAACCAGAGCCAGACCCAAAAATGACGTCATGACCACCATATAGCTTGGATACATGACATCTTCCTCCAACCCATAATAATATATGCTGGAATAATTAAAGAACCGATTCTCAATGTGGCAAAGAAGCAGCGCGTGACTAATCAGACCAACCTCAGACAAAAATCTAAGTTTTACAGGCAAGAGTGTCAAGCCAGGAACAGACATGGCAAGCACAACACTCGCAACTATGATCTTACAAAAGGATTTGAGGGACATGCCAGCCAACCAGATGTTTAGATCCCAGTAGTTGTGCATCACAAACCACATCACCATAAGACTCCCGAGGGAAACAAAGGTAAAGTATGATGGCAGCGATTTTTTTGTGAAAAAACGTGCCAAATAAAAACCAGAAACTGAAGGTAGTGGAAGCAGCTGCACAAACAAAGTGAGAAAATCACATCAGTTTCATAGATTAATCTGTATGTATATGTACACAAAAATAAACCAGAAATAAGGGCAAAAAAACTGATGTGTTCCAGAGCTGGTGTCTTTAGTCAAATTTTTTATTTTTTCCTTTTTTTTCTCTACATAGACGAGCCAAATGATACAGAACATCAAGCAAAGATTCTTAGAAGGAGCACTTGCGGTGACAATTCAAAGATTCAAAAAAGATGTAGAAGAATTACAAGAGAAGTCCATTATCAGTGGCAATGAAACATGATTGATGGACTTGGCATACAACCAACACTAAATTAATGGTTTCACCTAGATTGAAAAGACATGATCCATATAGAAGATGCATATCCAAAAGTCTGGTAAAGCAAGTTTCAAGGATTCTTTCAAGGCTTTTGAACTTATCTATCTTTCCATAACCAATAACTTGGGCCCAGTTTGAGACCAGCTGTGAAAAGAATTGTAGGAGAAATATTAGCAGACAATAACTAACTGTTCATTTTTGTGAGAGAAAATCAGTAAGGGTCTGGAAATCTCCATTTCCCACCTCTTCTAACTGAGCCTTCACACAGTATACATAATTACACTTTAAATAGCAGCCAAATCACATCACTGCTGACATGTGGGATAGATTTTGGTCAAGTTTAGTTCCTCTACCTCTCCTTTTGCACACTAACAGCATTTCATCTTTCGTCGGGGTTATGATACACTTGATCTATATCGCAGAAAAGTTCTAGCAGCTGAAATAAAGCAGTCAAGGTTTAATGACTGAGAAACCCCCTATAGCACAAGAAAGCAACATAAGATCATCACATACCCATATAGGAAAACCCAGAGCAACA
Source organism: Limonium bicolor (assembly GCA_023374045.1). NCBI lineage: Eukaryota > Viridiplantae > Streptophyta > Magnoliopsida > Caryophyllales > Plumbaginaceae > Limonium > Limonium bicolor. The sequence goes on along the minus strand of CM041783.1, from coordinate 45,849,872 downwards.
GAACCAGTAGCACTAGCCACTACAGCTGAAGTTACGAAAGCCACAGAGCTAACAGCATCATCAATCATACCCAGAGCATAAGCAGAACTCCCAGCAGCTCCTCCAAGCATCGTCAGAGTCACCAGAAAGTAGCTATAAGGAGGTGGTACCTGGACATATCGCCCGAGCGAGTGGAAAACAACCCTAATTTCAAGGCAGATGATAATCACTACCAAGGAAATAGCTCCATTAACAACACGGATGCTCTGCAGCTGGTGAGGATTCTTAGTAATCCACCACAACCCATTCCTAGTCGATGCATAGAGTTGGAGTAGAAAAGGGATGAAGAAAAGAAGAAGGCAATCAGAGACGGTGGCAGGGGAAGAAAATATGACGGAATAGTGAGACGCTATGTGAAATAACAAGGGGGTGAAGAGTAGATTGAGAGTATGAACACAACTCTCGAGGGGTCCCAATATCAACATGTCATCCGGTACTTCTCCGCCGTGATAACCAGGTTCCTGCTTAGATTTGAAAGAGGACGGGCGAGGGATAGAGTAAAGCCAGTAAAACAAACAGTTGAAACTCATGAGATAATAAGCTGCATTTCCCATACCAACGGCAGAAACGGTAGCCCATGTGAAGAGAGAAGCACCAGCCAAGGGGACGCAAGCAAATAAAAGCCGCTCGAGAGCGAGGACGATGGCAGGATTTTCAACTTGGATCCATTTGAACTGAAGTGAAGACCAAACTCCAATAAGAAAGTTGGTTTCCGCACAGAGGAAGGTGGCTAACATGCCAAGAGGGAAGGAATTCAAAGCAGACACGAGAGAAGAACTGAAGAAGAAGGCGATCTGAGCAGCAATGAGAGAAAACCAAACTCCAAAGAATGCGCCAGGCTTGAAGTTGAGAGAATCGAGGATATAAGCGCACATGAGGCCAAGAGTCAAGGTAGCCACAACATGGGAGCCGCCGAGATCGAGGAGGAAGGCCGCGCACGGGACGAGAGCGATAGCGATCCTGCCATTGTAGGCGAAGATCGAGGGGGAATATCGAGAGTTCTTCAAAGATCGAGAACTGCTGCTACTGCTCAAGCTGTTTGTGGACGAATTAAGACTAACGTTCCGGCCAGGGTTAGGGTTTCGTTCCGGCGAATTTGCATACATGCGCCCGCCACCTACATCGAACGAACCGGAAAAGCTCGGAGCACTGACCGAAGACGATATGTACGAACCATAGCCTCGTGGTTGAAGCTCCGGTGGCAACATATTTCCTGGATGAGAGAAAGATGGGCGAGGCAGAGATCAGAGTTGGCTCTAATTATCAGCACATTGTCTACACTGGGGTTTTAGGGCAATTGGATCATTTTCTTCGCAGTGTTATGTCGTGGCTAGTCACATACAGCTTGTTCATGTTGTTTACTTACCATGTCCAAGGAAATTTCATTTTATTATTAAAAATGTTACTGAGATGGTAGATAGTGCGGGAATATGTGGCATTATGAATGAGATAATATTTGTATTAATTTTTAGTAGTCATAATTTTTAAAATATAAGTCTAAAATTAAAAATTTTGCACCATTGTTCATCTAAATTCAAGCTCTTTAAAACAAGACCAGTCATGGATATGTTTTGACAAATTTAAAAATTTATGTTAGTTATATGTACATATCAACATATATCAACGACACTTATGATTCACTACGTACAGTTTAAAATACACCATATAACATTAATAATACACCAGAAAACAATAATGAATCAGTATTTGTTCCGAAGTTTGTTATCTAATTCACCACTTATTAGTTAATGAACCGTAATACCAATTTCAATTAATCATAATATCAAATTCAATGAATCATAACATCATTTTTGGTGAATCAACAGTCAAATATAAAAAGAAAAATTTTAAACAATAATACAACATAAAAATAATATTTGGTACGTTAAAAAATACATGATTCACTGTATAAGGTTTAAAATACACCATACAACAATAATAATACACTACAAAACAATAATGATTTTTATCGGGTTCGAAATTTGTAATCTAATTCACCACTTATTAGTTAATGAATCATAATATCAATTTTATTGAATCATAATGTCAAAACTAATGAATCATACATGATTTTAGTGTATCATCATACACATGTAAAAATAAGTTTTTTTAAGGGAAAATTCACGATATACCCCAGTTTTCTTTCGTAATTCACAATATACCCTTGTGGGTTTTCGTAATTCAACTTTAAACATGCTTAAATGTTGTCTGAAATTGATGAAACTTTACATGGATGATGCTAAAGTGTTATATTTTGGTCTATTATCAAATTTGAAGTTTTTTAAGCTCACATGTGACCTGTGGGACCCAATGAAAATTATGACATGTTCATTGGGTCCCACATGTCACATATGAGCTTAAAAAACTTCAAATTTGATATTGGACCAAAATATAACACTTTAGCATCATCCATGTAAAGTTTCACCAATTTTGGACAACATTTAAGCATGTTTAAAGTTGAATTACGAAAACCAATAGAGGTATATTGTCAATTACGAAAGAAAAGAAGGGTATATCGTGAATTATCCCTTTTTTTAAGTTGTCAAAACATATCCATGATTGGTCTTGTTTTGAAGAGCTTGAATTTAGATGAACAATTATATAATTTTTTTCATTTTGGACTTATATATTAAAAGTTACAACCATTTAAAGTTAATATAGTAAAAATGACAGTCAAGTCAGCAAAACAGTCCAGTCAACAGCTGACTGGGACTGCCATATCACAAGCTTGCACCATCTTTTTGCACGGCGTTCCCGTACCCTCAAATTTTTGCGATGTTTTTATATGTATATTGTACATTTGAGATAACCAATCTTGTTAAATACATATTATCAATAAACAACTGGAGAATTTTAACTCAGCCATAACTCTTACTTTCTCAGCTTTACCGTACACGTTATTTGGGAGAGGCATATCTCTTCAACTATCAGCTATCTAACGTAGCAAGCCCCATATGAAGGCCCTTATGAGTGTTAGGGATTTGCTAGATCAAGGAGCTTATAGACGAGTAGTGAATGGGAGAGCACCTTTAACAGCATGATGGATTGTTAGTAAGCCTGGAGGCAGGCCCTTTCTATGGAACTTTGAAATACCCCGAACCTAATTAGGGTGATTAAAGGCCTATTAGTGCCTAAATAATTTTGGTAAAGAAAATAAATCCAAAAGAAAAGAGAAAACGCTTAAAAAGTGAAAAACGCTAAAATGAGCGTTATGTGACCATAGGAGGAAGACGACCTCGACAAGGGTCTTAGATGGATTTACAAGGCTTAATTAGGCCTAATTAATATATTGGAACAATTCTCGAAGAAAACGGATCCATAAAACTAATTAAAAACGCTAATAAAGCTTTAGCGCACGTTTTTTGAGAAAACCCAAAAATGTGACTTTGAGTGGTCAAATGAACCCGTAAAAATTATAGTTCACCAAATAACTATAATTAAATATTAATGGAAGCCTAAGAACCATTAAAATTGAGTAAACGAGAAAATCCGGAAAACGGGCCCTATTAGTGAATAGTGCTAAAACCGGGTAAATTAACGAGCGTTTTCTGTAAAAAAACGAAAAATGCTCCAGCTCACATGTATAATAGGGGCCGGTTTTTAATTAGATAAAGCAGCCGCATCTCTAGTATTAGCTAGTTAGAAAGAAAAAGAAAAGAGGAAAAAAAAGTACAATAGGAAAAACACCCTCTCTCTCCTCTCATTTTCTTTTCTTTCTTCTCTCTCTCCTTCCTTTTCTCCTTGCCAGCCAATTTTCCCCCTTCTTCCTCTGTGCTGCCGATTTTGAGTTCTCCAACCAGCCAACAATGGCTTCCTCCCTTCTTTGCCTTGACCAAGCTTCATTAAAGCTCAAATCACAAAAATAAATACATATTCTTCTTCCTCTCACCAAACTCTATCATCCTCTCTTTTCAAAATCTCAAATGGAGATAGTTGACCTCCATGGGTATACCCCCATTTGTGAAGAAGATGGCATTTTCTTGAAGCTTGGAGTCCCCTTTTTCCATTAAGGTAAAAATTTCAAAGAAAAACTCATTTTTCTTCCACTCCTTTGTGATGGCCGATTATTACCCCTCCTTGATGCCTTGTTTCTTCTTGTTTTGGAGCTTTGTTTCAACCCTCCAATGGTGGTGGAACCCCCTTCTTGATTCAAGGGTTATAACCCTTCTTAAAAACTCCAAAGGTAAAACCTAACTTTTGTGCTTTAAGCCCATCCATTGAATTCCAGTCATTCCAAGGGTTTAAGAGCTTTATTAATATTCATTTTTGTGTTCTTAGATGTTGGGTTGAGGTTTGAAAACTCCATTGCCCAATTTGACCGAAAATGAAGAGAGGAGAAGGAAGGGAGCAAAAGAGGAACTTATGAGAATTTAAGGTAAGAAAACTACCTTAATAACTATATTTATTATTTTAGAATTTGGGTTGGGGAAAATAAAAGATGAGATAAAATGTGGAGCAAAATTGTGTTTGTTTGAGGCTAAGAGGAATTTGTGAAATTGATGTTTGAGTTGAAGGCCTTGGAGCCAAGTGAATTGGGTATATATGTTGGTATTGTTGTTTGATGAATTTTGAGGAATTATGTGTGCTGGTAGGACCCTTTGAGGGTGTGGCTAGATTAGGATTTATTTGGATGAGAATAGGAGAGTTTGGATATGTTAGGTTTATGGGGAGGTTATGGCAAAAATTTAGTAGAAAATGAGTGTTTTAGGTGGCTTGGTAAGTGGGGGAAACTTAAGTGTTCATTTGGGTTGAGTAGAGTTGATTAATAACCTTGAGATGATATTTGGAGAACTAGAAAGAGAGATGTAAAAATATGTAGCAAATGGCATGTGAGAATCTTAGAAATTGTAGAAATGAGTTAGTGTGCAAGACTTAAGAAGATGAGAGTTGGACTTGGGTTTTAGAAGTGCATTTGTCTAGGAATGGTTTGGAATAGTCATTAAGTGATTTGGTAAGGTTGTTTGGAGGTAGAAACTATCAAGAAAAGCTAGAAATGCACAAGTGTGCAAAATGTAAAAGTGGGAATGAAAAATTGTAGAAAACTAAGCAAGAATTGAGTGGTGGATTTAACCAATGATTGGAAGAGATTTAGAGCATGTTTTAGGGTGATTAAACATGTAGGAAACTTGTAAAAGATTAGGGAGAGATTTAGGGTGGATTAAGGATTGATTTGGGGCTGAAAATTTACCGAAGTACTAGTTTTTAGCAGGGTGCAGGACCTAGGTTGGGAACCAAGTCCCAGACCGCATAAAAAATAAGGCCGAGACTGAGAACTAGTATTGGTCCGGGACCTAGGTCGAGGACCAAGTCCCGGACCAGGTAGAAAAACAGGCCGAGAGTTAGTTAAAGCATTGGTCCGGGACTTTAGGTTCGGACCAAGTCCCGGACCACCCCCAGAATTGTGCCATGAGTATTTTTAAGGCTTGTAAAGGTGGGGGTTTGGTATTGGTTTTAGATGATGTTTAGGAGTTGTTTGGTGACTTGTAAAGGTCCTAAGAAGTGTAAACAAGTTGGAGAAGTGATTGAGAAGGTTGTGAGTTTAAGAGCACATGAACAAAACTAAAGAACAATGGGGTAACGAGGTTAATTACGGGAGTACTGGTTTTACATACCGTAGCACCTTAAATTAATGGAGATGTTTGAATTATTATCAGTGGACCAAGAGTAAACCGAGCAAAGTGAGAAGACACGGTAATAGTAAACCAAGGTGTAAGATATGATTTTCTCATGCCCCGTATGCTACCTTGGCTACTCTGATTTGTGTGCTTGTTTGATTGTGTGATCACCTTAACAAGATAAATGCACGAATCGGATTGTTTGCACTTTCTTGTGCTTGTTTTGTACTGCCCTTGTTGGATTGTTGATTAAATTGAAGTTTGTATAATTCATGAAATGTGTATTTGTGGATGAAGTGCTTTGATGTTGAATGTGCACTGTAGTTTGACTCATAGATGAGTCTTGTTTGAGTAGTGACTCGTAGGAAGAGTCTTGTTGCGAATTAATGAAAACATGGAAACACACTAAACCTATCAAACCAAGAAACGATAACGCAAATCTATGAACTCGCTAGAATGTGAGAAAGTATACGAGATTAGTAAACTCCCGATAACGGTTAGAGAACCGAAATGATTTAATCCACAAAACAAATAATAGTGGAATTATATAATGAACCTCTATTTAGAGGATTGATAAATGTTCAAGATGTGAACCTTGAGAAAAGTACAGAGTAGTAAGGGATCACCAAACCCCTTAGAACACTAGTCGACCCACCATGAGAGGATCTGACTAAAATGAACAATGTCCCGAACATGAGAGTATTCGATAAGTTGGGTAAAACCTTAAATCTGAGAATACTAGACATTGAGAGTTCCCTAAGCTATTAGAGGATATCGAGAGAGATACTTCGAGGCTAATCTATGAGATTGTGAAATAACTCCGAGAGAGGAGTTTTGGGAATTTGAGTAGTCTGGTAGAGAACCGGACATTTGAGAATTTTGAGGAGCTAATTGTATAGCTCCATTTGTATTTGTAAGCCCGGTGGTGAGTCTTGTGTATGACTCTACCCGGAGGTCGTGGGCAAAGACTTAAAAGATGCCTTTGAGTATTGATAAATTGGTTTGAGAATTTGATTGAGGTAGAGAATTGAGTATTGAGTTGAAACTTGGGAGAGTTGGGAGTTGAGTTGGTAACTTGTGTATTGAGCCTTGAGATTGAGGGTTGTAAAACTTGTTTGAGATTGAGAGTAAGAGAATTTGAGTAAGTGTAACCCAAGAGTGTGGGTAAAATAATGAAGAATGGATTGAGGCATAGTGAGGTAGAACCCTCAAAGCCTAAGTACATACATATTACACTAACCCCTTGATGTGTGTGTTAGTGTTTGTGTTCGATGTTGAACCTTGATTGTGCCAATATACATATATAATGTATTGTTGCCTTGCATGTTGTCTGAATTAAAATGAACCGCATGTTCTCGACCAAAGTAGTCGGCGTACCCCTGTTAGCACGTGGGGTATGCGAATTTCATATGCAGCAATTTGCTGAGCCCCTAGGGGTACCGTTTTTATTTTACAGGAACATTGGAGTCGAATACCGTTCGAGAGTAGGACGGGGTTGGAAGTTGAACATGGGTAGTTGATTAGGAATATTTGTATGTTGTAAAGGTTGCACTGTAAGACCGGAATGATACCGGCAAGCTTGTGAATTGTAGAAACTCGGTATAGAATTGAATGAGGTTTGTATTTGTATTGTATCCGAATTGGTTAAGGAATGGAATGGTATTTGTAATTGTAGAGTACTCAGTATATTCGTCATCAGACCAATATTGTATTTGTATTGATAGTTTGCATTGGAATTGGCCTTGTTAGTCATGTGGGTGACTAACGGCATTGTATCACCCACCGTTGGAGTAAGTATCCCGCTGCTTTGTTATTGTTAATTAAGACGGGTTAGGAGATAATGACTTGATTAGCGGTAGGGGTGTTACAAAAAGTGGTATCAGAGCGAAGTATCACTCTGATGGTCTAAATACTGAGTTTAGGAAAATACCGAGTTAGAAATTAGAGACTTAGGGCTAAGGGTTGAGTGTTAGCGTGTGAGGTATGCTAGATAGGAACTTCCAGTATGATCTGGATACCTACATAACCAATCCCGCCCTCCGCAACCCCCGTTATAAGTTAGGAAAAGAACGCTAGAGAGATGGAAAGACCTCTCATACTCGGGTTAACCCGATATGGCAGTTACAAATAAGCCCTGTAAGAAAAGGAACCTGTCATATGGTAGATTCCGAGAACTGGAAATCCCGAAGACGGTTCCCGTTTGAACGACAATAACCATACTTAACGGCAGAAGATTGAAGATCCTAAATATAGGATAATGAAATTTACGGCACCATGGGGCGACGTGCTTCGCAATCGTGAGGACCATGAGTAGCCAGCAAGAAGGAAAGCGCAACCGCGCAATGAAGCGAAAAGAAGGAGTAACAAAACTCGAGACAAGAGAGTCTACGGACTGCAAACGCTTGAAAATACCGCCAACGGTATACTAACCGACTATGGAAATAGTCAAGGTTGGATAACTCCAAACCTACAACGCCAAAAGGCTGTGATAACCGAATAACATAGTCAGACAACTATGAGAGCACTCATAGAACATACACCAACAGGACTACGATGTAGCTCCTAAGGATTAGTCAACCCTCGGTAACCACCGTAAGGGCGTGGGAACGAGCAACGAAGCAAGGTACACGGAGTACCTTAAGGATCGGGAAAGCACCCAAATTATCGACAACCTTGTCAAGGACACTTAGAAGCTACTCAGGAGATTGATCACTAAGATCAAAAGATCAAAGGAAGAGCCAATAAAATCACCAAATACGGATGGAAACAATACCGTAACCGGTATGCGTTAACCTGAAAACCGACCTACCCGCGCACTTGCCAAGGCAAGTGCGGAAATTACTGGCAAGTGCGGCAATTACAAGGCGAATTGGGAGACTTTTGACAACCAACAAGTACTTACTAAAGTACCCCCATGAAGATTGAAGCAAATATAGGATCACTAATCCTAAGAACTTGAAGAACAAAACCCTGGAAAGGCCTAACGGCCTGACCATCATATTAACGAACATACCAGTCAACGAGAAGCTAGACTTGGTCAATACCTCAGACATGGCAACACCAGGAAAATTTTCTTTCAAACCCAAGATTTTATTCCAAACACAAGACTTTTCTTTCAAAACCCAAACTTCTCTTTTTCAAACCTCAGATTTTAAAACCAAACCAGAGAAATTAAGGTAAGTTATCACAGAATGATACAAGAGGAGTTGACAATAGAATACTTCACCTAAGCGTGTGACGAGCACTACGAGTGTACCCAAATACGGGATATGGAACGACCGCACTTCGAAGGAGCTTGCGGGCCTGACATACCCTTTTGTGAGTTAGTCGGGTAAGTGGTAACGTACCAATAAGGTACCCCACATATGTATACATGTAGTATACGAAACACGGGAAGTAGTCAGCTCCGTTCTACGGACCATAAGGTAAATTCAAACCAAAACAGTTGGAAACCTCGAACGAGCGAAGAACCTAAATAATCTTATAAAGCTAAAGGAGTCAAGAACCCACTCCAGGAGGATGATTAAGAGTTAAAAAGTGCGAGAAGCACTAGTAATTGACTAAGGACATTGGATAGGTCTCAAGGATATTGAAGCAAAAACATATTAGATAGAATGGAAACCCAGTCTAAACATAATAAGGCAATGCCTAACATGAACACGCCAATGTTCAATGAATTGGATAAATACCCAGAGTGATCATATAAGGTACCGAAGAATACCATTCATCACCAAGAGGATATCAATCCAAGCAAAACATTAGAGAAGTACCCCTGGTCTACCCTAAGAACGGGAGACGCTACAACCCTAAACGGGACAGTTTGAAATCTAGAACCACAATACGGAGTAGACTCAACATACTCATAAGTTAGCCAAAGGTAATGGCGTAACTCGGTAACACCCAGGAGCAATCTAAGAAGGGTGTCGAACTAAATGACGTGATAAAACACAAGAAGCAAAATGAACACTCGGTGGGAACACCGAAGGGATCCCACTTGACAAGGGATACCCTAAATTGAGAAATGGTACCGATCAATACCAAGAAACTTAAATGACATCCAACGGACGAAAGCGTGATGCGACGATCTTATCATGAAGCCCGGTAGTACCTCCAAACCATTTGATGGTATACGGATAAGCAAACTTATGAACAACCTAAGATGAGCAGAGCTCTAGGCAACGTGGCTTGTATGCCATGAACCTACTACAATTCATAATCCAACGGTTGCAAAACCCATTGTGAACCATATGGAGAGTTGCCAAGAACGACACCGGTAAATATTTTACTAAATAACGAGCAAGGATACCCCTCGTTAATGTGAGACCGCGAGAGCGGTGAACTCATAGAGTCCAAAGAAGAGGAATGCCACCAGTGAACGACTGAAAATACACCTCTTTCAGAACTACTAATGTAGTGAAGCTTGAGCATGCAATTATTGCCAAGCAATGTGAAATAAGCTTTGATGACAAATGTTGAAAACCGAAGAGTAACCGGTTTAGAAGAAACACGGTATGGGTATAACCTGAAGCGTAAAATCAACAACGCTCAAGGAGCTCAGAGATATAAAAGAATGTCATATTCTATAATCAGCCAAGGAAATGGCGAACCATTGTCTAAATGGTACAAAAACATGAGCAGAAGCTAAGTGATAGCAGATGCCATGAAAACCAAAGTTGGAAATAAACACGAACATGGTGCGCAGCAAGCGACCAGTCTATGTTAATAACCACACAATGACATGGAGTTGTTAAATACGAGATGACAGGAAACAATGTTCATTCCTATTGCGATCGCATAAGAGATTTACTGCCAAGGGTTTACGCCTCTGCACTCTGTAGGACTGAGTGTTTTGGTATTGCACTTGTGCAGTAATGATCTAGTGGGATAGCTAGGAATATGAGAAAATGTCAATTGTGGTAAAAGTAGAAGGAAACTTACGAAGTCACTAGGACCGACGCATAGAAAATGCAAGGTCGTACAAGTAAAGAACACTTGTACAGAATCAGATAAGTGGGCATACTTCAGAAACCACTGGAAACTGAGGAAGCACTACATGCTCAGTAGTGGCTCAACCTCAGCCGACAACAAGTCGGAGGATCAAGTGAATGATCACTATAATACACAACAGTATGTATAAAGATTTCCAAAGAGCTGGAGATAAAGTCTGAAGCTCATTGAATTCGCGTACGGTAAGAAATACCACGCATGAATAATAAACCTTCACTCCAAGTTAAAAGAGATAATAAGGTGATGTCTAACACAATAAGAATAACGAGAAAGGTGAACAAACCCCAAGTTATCAGGGTCGCGCAGTAGAAGCTAGTGGGCCCAGAATTCTAAGGTTTAATATACCTAGTAAGGAATGGCTAATTATTATCGCCTTGAAGCCTATGAGGCTAGAACCAAACTAGGTTAAGAGTTCAACAAACTCCGATGAAAATTCATGGTGCAGGGACTAAACTAGTAAATTGGTTAAGACCCTTTGATCAAGAAACATTGTATAATAGACCGCATGAAAGTTAGAACACTCCATGACGGCTGAAGCCTTACACCAATGTCCAGTGTTGACACATGGTAGATTACGTGGGCGTAATCCCTTTTAAGGGGGGTAGACCGAAAAACCGCGATGTGTATGTTTTACGTGATAAGTGCGTAAACTACAATGCGCATAGCGCAAAAGAATTTGTTTTGATGATTGGTACTTATGTTACTGATACGTATCCAAATGAGCATGTTTTATGGGTGTAATTCATATGTTATATTAGCACTTTTCTTGCTCATTTCTCCACTTTGGTTAGTTTTCCTCTAGTTTATATTTTATTGGTTATATTACAGATTTATTGGTTAAACATGAGGAAAACCAATCTAGGAACAAAGTAGACGAAGAGACGAACGCATAGGTGCAAACGAATCTAAAAACGGAGCTCAAACGAAGAATCTGGAGCCTGTCGAAGTTTGCAGGACAAGACTACGAGAATACACACGCCCGCAAACGTGTCCGTACGCGGACAGGGGAGTCCGCGACACAGACTCAACCACAGACAAAACACAAAGGCTTGTCCGCAACGCGGACTCAAACGAGGACGCGAAAAAATACATGCGTCCGTACCCCGTCCGTACCATGGATGCACCCACGGACGCGCCTAAAACGTGTCCGTACGCGGACAGAAACAGATCTTGCTAGGACACAAACAGATCTCGCTAGGACATATGTGTCCGTACGCGGACAGAAACTAGGACGTCACACGTCCGCATATGTGTCCGTACGAGGACAGAAACACGGACACGTGTAAAATGCAAAATCAAATTCCAGATTTCACGCGTTGAAGCTTTCGGCGCCGTCTTCTCCATTTTCTTCTTCTCTTATCTACGACGCCTACAATTTATCCACCGCCTACCTTCAATCCCATCCACCCTTGTCTTCTTCTTCTCTCTTCTTCTATATAAACCCACTACTTCTTCATCAATGGATCATCATGAAACCACATCAACTCAACACTCCAAATCACTCATTCCACATACAATTCCTACGTACATTCTCCACTCTTCTTCCTCTTCATTTCTCCATTCACCATCTACACCTCCACACCACCACATTATTATTACGTCCAACCTCTGACTGACATATTACCAGTTAATATGTCAGGCTAAGGAGGATATACTCTGGGTGAAGGTTAATTTATAGTCTATTTAAATATGTAATTATGTTTTTACCGGTTTAATTAAATACAGTTTGTTACGATTAAAGCTTATCTCTCGCCTTTTTAATAAATTTCATGAATTTATTAAAATGCTTTACTAAATTTATTTTGATCAGATCCGTGATAAATAGACAGGTTAATTAATCCGTAAATCTGTGGAAAGCTTATTATGATTTAATAAGTTAGTACTTCAGACGCAAATATAATTTATCGTACTAAATCCGTTTACATGTGTTTTGCTCGAATCTGGATTAGACCGAGCATGTTCTGGTAAACGAGTTCTTTTGAGTCTATGATTTAGTCCTCAAAATAATAACAGAAATTTTGCCAAACTATCACAATAAAACCGGTAGACATAGCATAAAAGAGCAGATTATATAAACCTGAGCCCAGAGTCCCGTTTAATTTATCTTTTACTCAGTTTATTTTATCTGTCCTTTTTATTTATAAAAACAAGTCAATTAATCCCCCCTTTGTGACATAGCTTAGGAATTAGATAATTCCCCTTTAGTCCCATGGTTCGATATCCGGTCGCTTCCACTGTACTATACTACTGCGACCGGGATTTTGTTTGCAGCCCGTAAGGTATTTTGAGTTTTTAATTTCTTTTTCATTTGTTTTAAATACGTCAGTTCCAACCACTCACATTATACTGTCTGCAGTTACATAAACATATGTATCCATTCATAGGGTATTGTGGCTATTTGTGAGATTTGAAGTGGAAAGGAGTAGAGAAACTCCAGGGGAATGAGAACCCCGATTGATAATAGTATGAGATATGAGTACGTTTGAGGAATTTGATGAGAATAGATCGGTATGAAACCGATGTTGAACCTAGTGGGAATTGATTTGGCTTGATTTGGTTTGATTTCACTTGTGAACAATTGGAGGATAGAAAAATTAATTGGAAGTATGCTTTAGAATTCTTAAGTATAGTAGATGGAGATAATTTAGTAATAATTGATGAGATGAGTAGTAAGTGGGTAAATGAATTCTAGAAACTGATAATGTATTGATGGATGATTATGACTAGAAAGATTAAGAAGATAGAAATGAAATAATGTTTGACTATTTGATTGTGTGAATTGAGGTGGGAGGTGGAACTTGATTTGCTAGCGATCAAGGGAAACCGAACACAAATTGGGGTGGATGGATAGTTCAACACCAATGCTGATCACATTGGGGTTGAATGACTCTTGAAGCTCCCTATAAGTGGCCACAAGTAATTGCACTAGTAATAGGTGAAACTAACATAATTTGGAATTTGGAGTTGTATTGAGTTTTCAAAATGAATTTCCAAACTGGTTTTGACACAAATGATTTTCTTCAAACTTGAGAATGAGGATTAGTTTTGAAACCGCTTCCACGGGTGCTAGTTGGACCTCCTCATGGTTAGGCACCGGTATCGGGTCGAACTCGGGGAGTAAGGCTAGTTGTGAGCCGGTAGAAGTGATAATTAGTTTTGAAACCACTACAACAGACGAGTAACGGTACTAAGTGACTAGTAGGACGTTTGTAGTGTGTGTTTTGTATTTTTCCAAGGGCCGCCGGATACGAGTAGTCCGGTTAGGGAAGAGTACCCACTTTGGAGCCTGAGGATCTCTAGATGTGCAAATGAATTTGATCAGAACCAAAGGACCGTAGGGCCAGAGAGCGTAAGTGCCCAAAGTCATGACGACCGTGAACCAGAAAGCGTAAGTGTTCAAACGTGACCGGTACCTGAGGGATCACTCGATATGGGGGAGGACTTAGTGCCTAATTGTCTACGGATGGACCCCCATGGAGAGATTGAATAAGGATATTTTTTATTGCTATGCATGCTGTGACATGTTGCTTGGATGCGTGGTATACATCGAGTTGGGCTTTTGGAGTCTGACAGGTTATAGAGAGATTATAACCTTAACATTGAGTACTTGGGTGACTAACAATATTGGATTCACCAACTTTGAGGGCAAAGTTCTTTAAGGGGGGTAGATTGAAATACCCCGAACCTAATTAGGGAGATTAAATTACTTTAATACGATATTTGAGGGCCTATTAGTGCCTAAATAATTTTGGTAAAGAAAATAAATCCAAAAGAAAAGAGAAAACGCTTAAAAAGTGAAAAATGCTAAAATGAGCGTTATGTGACCATAGGAGGAAGATGACCTCGACAAGGGTCTTAGATGGATTTACAAGGCTTAATAAGGCCTAATTAATATACAGGAACAATTCCCGAAGAAAACGGATCCATAAAACAAATTAAAAACACTAATAAAGCCTTAGCGCACGTTTTTCGAGAAAACCCGAAAACGTGACTTTGAGTGGTCAAATGAACCCGTAAAATTTATAGTTTACCAAATAACTATAATTAAACATTAATGGAAGCCTAAGAACCATTAAAATTGAGTAAACGAGAAAAATCCGGAAAACGGGCCCGGTTAGTGAATAGTGCTAAAACCGGGTAAATTAACGAGCGTTTTCTGTAAAAGACGAAAAACGCTCCAGATCACATGTATAATAGGGGCCGGTTTTTAATTAGATAAAGCAGCCCCCTCTCTAGAATTAGCTAGTTAGAAAGAAAAAGAAAAGAGGAAAAAAAGTACAAAAGGAAAAACACCCTCTCTCTCCTCTCATTTTCTTTTATTTCTTCTCTCTCTCTTTCCTTTTCTCCTTCCCAGCCGATTTTTCCCCCTTCTTTTTCCGTGCTGCCGATTTTGAGTTCTCCAACCAGCCAACAATGGCTTCCTCCCTTCTTTGTCTTGCCCAAGCTTCATTAAAGCTCAATTCACAAAAATAAATACATATTATTCTTCCTCTCACCAAACTCTATCATCCTCTCTTTTCAAAATCTCAAATGGAGATAATTGACCTCCATGGGTATACCCCCATTTGTGAAGAAGATGGCATTTTCTTGAAGCTTGGAGTCCCCTCTTTCCATTAAGGTAAAAATTTCAAAGAAAAACTCATTTTTCTTCCTCCTTTGTGCTGGCCGATTTTTACCCCTCCTTGATGCCTTGTTTCTTCTTGTTTTGGAGCTTTGTTTCAACCCTCCAATGGTGGTGGAACCCCCTTCTTGATTCAATGGTTAAAACCCCTCTTAAAAACTCCAAAGGTAAAACCTAACTTTTGTGCTTTAAGCCCATCCATTGAATTTGAGTCATTCCAAGGGTTTAAGAGCTTTATTAATATTCATTTTTGTGTTCTTGAATGTTGGGTTGTGATAGGATCGGGGTGCTGACCGAGTAGGTCTGAGGTGTTAGTCTCAGACCAACTCTGCTTGTAGAATAAATGTGTGCAGAAAATAATAACGCGGAAGCTTTTGTTTAAACTTAACAAGATAGGATTCTGCTTGTATTGAAGTTCAATGTGAATTACAACCTAGCTTCCTATCTTAGGATTCGACATAAGTATTCTGTCTCATGCAACACTCGCTCTACTCGCGGCTTTGATCAATGCGTAACAAGGAGTAAAGGGGAGTGTTCTATGTGTGCTCTCTAGGTAATAAATACCTAAGCTAATTGACAATATCTCACTAAGATCTCTCAAAATACTTTCTCTCTCAAACGGTGTTTTTCTCTCTAAGAATAATAGTCTAGAACGCCCACTCAAAATAGTTACAATCCTATGTTTATATACTACTTAACTGTTTCCTAAAACTTCGGAGATGTCTTCACGTAGCGGCTACTTAACTTCGGATGCAGTTGGAGCTTTAGTTGCTTCACGTTCGCAAGTCGTGCATACTTCCACGTTTCCGAGATATTCGGAGCCACTTGATAGTATCGCGCCTTGATTGATCAGAGACAGGTGAACAGGTCTTGCTGTAGAGGTATTCGAGCTGGTGAGTTACGACGCCAAGTCTTTCTACAGAGCTACTTTGACCGAGGAGGCAATCATCTGCAAAACTAAGTCTCCAACAAAATTCCCCCTTTTTGTTGATGATGGCAAACTCAGTGTATCCGGCGTGGACTTTTGAAGTCTTTATGAAATGTGCCTGCAAAAGAACAGATAACAAGGCAGAGCAACTATCTCGGGAGAACAACTCACTGTTTGTTCCCTCTTAAACAAATACTCCCCCTTAAGCTAATGCAGTTGATAAGAGCAGATAAAAACTATAGTATGAAACTACTTCAAATACTACTTAACAGAAATAAAACCAATCCGAAACAAGGTGAGGCCTTCAGAGGCACTCAGCGTCCACACATAGTCACCCGCATAAACCAGCCACGGGATACACCGCTTCCCCCATTTGCCAACATCAGGGGAAACACATTAGCAATATCCAAAAACACATAATCCAAAAGTCACAAAAACAATCCACCAGCGCAATTCAAGAGTATTCAAAAGTCAGTCAACCTAGGGGTTAGAGGGGGTGGGGTAAAGGGTTAGTCATCTCCTCGATCTAGTCCTGTGTCTGCATTCCGTGCTCCATCTTCCCCCGAAGCCTCAGCATCCTCCATCGCTTTCGCTGCTGCCAGGGTTTCAGCAAAAGTCTCCCTGAACTCCTCCGCCAGTTTCTGGACTCCTCCTGCAAAGATATTCATCGTCTGCTTGTGGTTGTTGTTGAGGACGTCGATGAGCATATCGATCTTTATGGATAGAGCGGCGAGGTTGTTCTCGATCGCAGTTACCCGTTCAGTGAGAGTTGCTGTGTCAGGAGTGGATGTTGTTTTTGGAGGGGCTTGTTTTTTGGATGGAGGATTTGGCTTAGAGATAGACTTGATCTGAAAGGATAGTGTTTTGTTGTACAATATCTGGCCAAGAACGTCGGTTTCGGTGATACGACTGGCCTTTGAGGGATCGAGGATGATTTCACAGTGGGTGAGGATTTTTGGTAGCCAAAAGACATACCCTAGATAGTGTCGGGGTCAAGAGATGGTTGAGGCTATATGATTGAGAATGAGTTTTGGGAGGTTTATTTTTTGGTGATGAATCAGGCAGTACATTATCGCAAGATCAAGTGGGCGGACAAACTGGTTCCCTTCCTTTCTAGGTACTAGGTTTTTGATCACCAAGGTATGGAGCATCTGGTGAGTATTTGACAGAGCGGGTCGGTCTAAAGAGTGACCAACTCTGCTATTGGGTAAAAAGAAGTTATAAACCTCTTTCGCAGTTATAAACCCTAGATTAGGAAATCCAGCCCTATCATAGAACTCTAGTCCGCTAGTTGGAATGGCCAAATGATTTGCAATGGAGTTGGAATCAAGAATGATAGCTTTTTCATGTACCTCGGTCATTATCTTTCCTTTGTGAATGACGCAATTTTGGTAGAACTGGTAGGCTTCGTTTTCATGGTAGGTTTGAATGTCGTGGAACAATGTTGGAGACTTAAGTTTTGCAGATGATTGCCTCCTCAATCAAAGTAGCGATGTAGAAAGACTTGGCGTTATCGCTACTTACCAGCTCGAGTACCTCTGCAGAAGCATCTGTTCACTTGTTCCTATCTGCCAAGAAGCGCGATACTACTGAGTGGCTGCGGAAAACTCAGATGCATGGGAGCGTGCGCAAACGTGAGAACGTGAAGCACAAACAGCTCCACGACTCCGATACTTGCGGAATCAAATCAAGGAGCTGTTACATGAAGACTTCACCAAAGATTTAGGATATAGTTGAACGAGTATATAAGCATATGATTGTAATTAGTTTATGTGTGCATTCTAGATTATTCAGAGAGAGAAACACCGTTTTGAGAGAGAAAGTATTCTTGAGATATCTTAGTGAGATAGTGTTAATCAGCTTAGGTATTTATTACCTAGAGAGCACACATAGAACACTCCCCTTTACTCCTTGTGACGCATTGATCAAAGCCGAGAGTAGAACGAGTGTTGGATGAGACAGAGTACCTCTGTCGAATCCCAAGATAGGAAGCTAGGTTGTAATTCACATTGAATTTCAATACAAGCAAAGTCTTATCTTGTCAATTTAAAACAAACGCTTCCGCGTTATTATTTTCTGCACACATTAATTCTTCAAGTAGAGTTGGTCTGAGACTAACACCTCAGACCTACTCGGTCAGCACCCCGATCCCATCAAGTGGTATCAGAGCCTGCGTTGGCTGACAAATCTCTCAAAATGGCGGAAATCTCAAATACCAACAACAACAACAGAATACAAGTGGAGAACCCAAAGCTAACTTCCACAAACTACAACATGTGGAAAAACTAGATTGAGTCACACCTCCAGTCACTTAATCAGCAACTCTGGGCGGTAGTGACGAAAGGTAATTTCCCAGTACCTGAAGGGAAAGATCCAAGCTGCTATACTGCTGAGGAGCGCAGATGTGTTGAGCTAAATGCCCAAGCCGTACGAGTCATCTACACTAGTCTCTCTTCACCCGAAAGAAGAAGAGTGTATCACATAAAGGTAGCGAAAGACATCTGGGATCACCTTCGAGCTGTTCACGAAGGAAATACTAAGCTTCGAAAGTCAAAAATACAAGAACTGAAGATGGACTACGAAAACTTCGTGGGAAAGCCTGGAGAATCCCTCAGCGACATGCTTGCACGATTCACTGAACTCACTGCTACTATGGAAGAGCTGCAGATTGGAGAGTCAAATGAAAATTTCAACAACAAATTTCTGGATAGTCTGGGCGAGGAATGGACCGAGAGTGTTATCTCTACGAAGGCGTCCAAAAGTCTAGAAAAATGGACTTTGACTGACTTGGGATCCTATCTTCAGTCCATCAACAAATACAAGATGAATATCAAAAATAGAGGTAACACTTCTCACTCTAACTGTAACACCCCTCTCCATAATCACGATATAATCCCTCACGTAGCAATAAATAAAAACGTCTCGCAGCGGAAAATAAATAACAATTACAAAACTCACTCGGGTGTCACCGGCCATTACTCGCCCATGCGAGCAACGTAGCCTAACTACATCCAACTTCCAAAATAAACAAACTGCTAACCGCAGTGATAACGAGAAACTCCTATACCTCATACTAAGTCCATAACCATAAACATCGACAAGTGAGCGTCTACCCAATCCTGAAAAATACATAACCTTACCATAAGACCATACACCATCTTCATTACTATACAACATCTCCAATTACCCTGTTCCTGCTCTTCAGCTCCGACAATGATCAACAACCTGAAATGGTGTAGTATCAGCGATAGACGCTGAGTATGCCGGGCCTGGACCCTAATGGTCACTTGTCATTTTAACCGTCTTATTATTAGATCGGTTTCATGCTTTACCATTTTACAGTTATATTCAATACTGTAGTAAACATGCATAATAAATTTAACCATCCATCCAAATATCCATAAACATTCGACCATCCATCCAAATATCCAAACATTCATTTAATATTCCATACAACATTTATATATCGAACGTATCGAGTAATAATGAAATACCCCGGATCTAAAAATGGCGATTAAATTACTCTAATATGATTATAAAAGGCCTAATGGTGCCTAAAGAGTATTGGTAAAAAGAATAAAACCAAAAGAAAAGAGAAAACGCTTGAAAAGCGAAAAACGCTAAAATGCGCGTTAAATAAGTATAAGAGATATATGATCTCGAGGGTCCGAGATGGATTCCTAAGGCTTAGTTAGGCCTAATAAGTATACGGGAATGATTCCCGAAGAAAACGGATCCAATAATGGATTAAAAATGCTAACGGAGTTTTAAGCACGCTTTTCGAGAAAACCCGAAAACGCAACCTTAAGTGGTCAAACGGACCCATAAAAATTATAGTTGATTAAATAACTATAATTAAGTATTAATGGAAGCTTAGTAACCATTAAAATTAATTAAGCGAGAAAATTCCGGAAAACGGACCCGGTAAGTGAATAGTGACGAAACCGGGAGACGAAATGCGTTTAATTCGAAAAGACGAAAAAACGACCCGGGCTATTAATTAATGTGGGCCGGTTTTAATTATAATGTGTACACCCATTAATAGCTTGCTAGCTATTAAGTAATAACAAGACAAATAAATAAATAAGTAAAGCAATAGTATAAAGTAAAAGTAAAATAAAAAAACATACCTCTCACCTTTCCTTCTTCATTCACGATTTGCTCCAGACCTTGCAACTCCTTCGTCTTCCTCTCTGTACGCGCGACAACAACAACACCACCCTCTCCCTTGTCTCACCTCTATCTTGCTCATTCCTCCACCGAATCACACGAAATTTGTACCGTTGAACTCCTCTCGGTGAGAGCTTCGTTTTCCACCCCTCAAAATCTTGATTCCTCCACCTTCACTTCCATGGATGTTGGAGCTTTTGAAGCTTTAAGAGCTGATTTTAACTCTCCTCCACCTCCTTAATGTCTTAAGGTAATAATAAGTAAGAGTTTTGGCCATTTCAAGCTTGTTCTTGTAATTTGGGAAATTTTCCCTCACGTTGGAAATTTCCTCCATTTCAGCCGATTTCACCTTGCTCTTGTGGGGTGTTGGAAACTCTTCCAATTGATTGCCAAGCACTCCTTTTGGACCTTCTAAGGTAATACCAAGGCTAAACATTGAAAACTAACTCCTTAAAGTATTAGGTTATGTGGGGAAAAAAATTGAATTGATTTGTTGTTATGTGTGTGGTGGGATATGGTTGTAGCTTGCAATCCATAATCCTTTGTGTGGTGTGGAAAAACAAGATGAGAAAGAGGGAATAAGAGAAAGAGGAAGAAGAGGGGTGAAAACCGAAATGAACAAGGTAAAGAGCTTACCTTGTGTTGATTTTATTTTCCTTGTGAAACTTATGTGGGTGTTGTATAAACAACCTTGAACTTGAGTAGTAATGATACTACAATATTGTTAGTTGAATGAGATTGTTTTAATGTGGTTTAAGTGTGCAAACAAACCTAGGAAACTAAGCTAGTCATATGTGAGAACCATGGGAATTTGATGTGTTATTGGTGCCTAAACAAAACAGGGGTGAAGATTGTGTTTGTGAGTACATTTAGTGTGGTGAAAATGCTAAGGAAAGCAAGTAGGTGCTGTCAAAATTTGCCTAGGAATGGATAAGTTTGAGTGTTTTATTATAAGGAAGAAACTAAGTGGTTTAAGGAGATTCAAGTGGGTGGTTAATGATTTGGAAACCAAACAAGGAGAAGTGTGTGTGAGGAGTAGAAATAAGGTCAACTGAAGTGTTGGAAATGGCATTATTTGAATGGTAAAAGAGGGAGCTAAATCTGTTGCAAGAAGTGAAGAAGACAAGAGAACTAGTTATGAAAGTGTAAGTGACTTTGAGTAAGAATTTGGGTAAGGGTTTCACCCATGAATTGATGAGTTTTAGAGCATGTTTTAAGGTGATTAAACATGTAGAAATATTGTGGAAAGATTAGGGAAAGGTTGGAGGTGGATTAAGGATTGAAATGGGGTTGAAAAACAATGTGAGTTGCAGGTTTTAGCAGGGTCCGGGACCTAGTCCATGGACAAGGACCCGGACCACCCCCTAAAATAAGGCCGAGACTGAACAATCAAGCTTGTCCGGGACTTGGTATAGGGACAAGGTCCCGGACCATATATAAATTTCACCCGAGAGTTTAGTTTGCAATTGGTCCGGGACTTAGGGTCAGTACCAAGTCCCGGACCACCCCCAGAAACCTACAGAGAGTATTTTAAAGGTTGTAAATGGTGGGGGTTTGAATGTTAATGATGTTATAACATGTTAAGGCCTTGTTTGGTGATATGTAAAGGCCCTAAGAAGTATTAGAAAGTGTTAGAAGTGATTGAGAAGTGAGAACTCAAATTAACAAGAATAAAACCGAGATAACGGGATAACGGGGTAAGTACGGGAGTAGCATTTTATTATGTACCGTATGAGCTTAGTATTAATAATAATGTTTGAAACATTATCAGAGAATCGTGCGTGACCCGAGCATGGTGAGATGACACGGTAAAAGTAAAAACCCCGGTGAAAGGTATGATTTTCTCATGCCCCGTATGCTAACCGAGTTACTCTGATTTGTGTGTTTGTGTGCCGGCTTAATCAAGATTAAAGCATGAAAATAATCCCTTGTTTGATTATGCATGCATTGTTGTATGTTGAATGAGCTAACATACTTGTATGCCGGTGTGGTCTAACTTAGTGCATAGACCGACTCTTAGTGAGTATTGATTGACTAGAAACCCGTTGAACGGGTAGTCACATAACCAAAGGTATTATGCAAACACACACAAGCTATCGATTAAAGTATAACGATAACACAAACATATGAACTCCCTAAAATGCGAGGAGATGTACGGGTTGAGTATATACCCGATAACGGTTAGAGAACCTTAGTGAAACAATCCACGAAATAAATATGAGTGGAGAGATAAATGACCTCCATCGAGAGGATTGAAGTTAGTCCAATAATGTAAACATATAAAAAAGGTAAAAGAGACCTAAGGGACTATGTGACTCCCTTGAGATACGGTCGACCTCTTATATGAGGATTTTACCCGGTATAAGAAAATATCCGAATGTATAAGCATATGATTGTGAGGGTAACCCTTAAACCTAAGATTACCCGAATTTAAGTAAGTTCCCAAAGTCATTAGAAACATCGAGAAGGATGCTTCTAGACTAATATATATATGATATTATTATAACTCCGAGAGAGGAGTGTATGGGAATGTGAGTAGTCCGAGAGTAGTCGGACCTATGTAAAAAGAGATAGGAACTAAGAGAGAGTTCCGTGAGCTAGTTGAACCTTCCCACCATGCTAGACCCAGAGTAGGGTCGAAACCGGGGAAGTAAGACTATGCTAGAGAGCCACGAGTTTTGGCTTAAGTATGTATAAGAGTAACAAGCGTGACGTAGGAGACCTGTAGTGTCTCGAGAATCTACAAGAGCTTGAGTATGAATAACCCAAGAGTGTGGGTGAGATAATGAGTATAAATAACCCGAGAGAAAGGGGTGAGTATATGTATGAGTAACCCGAGAGAATGGGTAAGTATAAGAATGAGTAGCCCAAGAGAATGGGTGTGTATACGAATAAGTAACCCGAGAGAGCGGGTGAGGTATTGAATAAGTAAACAAGGCATAGTGAGGAATAACCCTCAATGCCTAAGAGTAACCAGTTACCACTAACAACATTGTTATGTTAGTTAGGAATCGTGTTCCGTGATTGGATGTAGATTCCTTGTGTGATATACTATATATTGTATTGTCATGATGCATGTTGTTTGTTTAAAATGAACTCCATGTATATCCGACCCAAAGTAGTCGGTACCGCGGTTAGCACGCGGTATATGCGAATTTCATGCGCAGCGTAAGCTGACCCCCTAGGGGGAACGTTTTTAGTGTGCAGGTACTTGAAGCTGACCACCGTTCGAGGAGTAGGACGGGGACGGCTGTGAGCATGGGTAGTTAGTTTGTAATCACTTATGCGTTTGTATGAGGTGTAAGTCCGAGTATGTTATCGGCATCCATATATTGTAGACTCGGTATAGTAGAGATATGATTGAGTATTGTATTTGTATGAGTACTCGGTTGATCCAGTCCATCAGACCGTTACTGTATGTGAGATAGGCCTGGTTAGCCATATGGGTGGCTAACGGCGTTGTTTCACCCCTCGTTGTAAATAGAGTTCCGCTGCGTGAGTAAGTGTAATTAGTAACGGATTATGAGGAAATGATGAGATTAACGGTTGGGGTGTTACAAATAACAATATAATGTACAATGTACATTCGCCGTAGCGTACAGTTTTCATATTTGATTTACCTTAGCCTTGTAGGCTCCATCACACAATAAAATAACCACAAGTATAACCAATGAACAACAAAGTGAAGCAACGAGATAATAAACAGGTATTAAGTCTCGTCTATGGTATTGTTCGCCACTGTATAAGTCTCAATTGTTTTAGTTGTTCAGTTTTACCTAGTGACAATGTCTCGTTAAAACGACATGTCTCTAGTTACCCATATATTATGGCGGGTCACCCACGGCAGTAGCCACTCCAACGGTAGAGTCTCCGACCAACGAGCCATTCTAGCTCACGGGAAATTTTCTTGATACTTACGGACCCGTACGCGGACATCCTGGTATCGTTTTGTGATCACAGCGCGCACCAAGAGCCACATCCTCTTGGCTTTACTTCCATTCCATTAATTAATTAATTATACCATCGCATCGCATTACCAAATTTTCTAACACAGCAGACTAAGGTCATTAGTCCAATCCGGAGTTTGTAAACTCGGGATCCAGTGTTAGATACGAGAGCGGCGTCGTATAGAAAAGGCCAATGCTCCGTACAAAAGTCTCAGATAATATGTATGTGTTATTATCATAGTGCTACAACGTTTTACTTACGTTCCTTATATTTCATATAAGATAGCACCATAGCCGCTAGTTCGTTTTATATATATAGGTTTATATACGAACCAATACTGTTAACTCAACAACAGTAAATAATAAGCAGCTATAATATACAATTCATGCATATTAATTAACACATTCAGGCAAACAATCTTATCACAGATCACACAGAAGCCTGAACTGAGGAAGCCCTCAGAGACAACCAGAGACACAAAACAACATAAGTTATATCAACCAAATATGAGCCCAAGGAGCAACCTTAGGTCAACTCGGCAAACCCCTTACAACGTTCACCCTGACTGTATTACGGTGGAGTATGAATCAGCAAGATCTACGCTCCGTGTAGTCTGTTAGCGCTCGTCAAGCGTCCTTGTCAGAAGTATACTCTAAACGGTAATAAAACTATAAGTCAGTCTCCATGACATTTCAAATGTAAGTTAATCCTTTATTTTTTTAATCTTATCCACATCAGTTTAGGTACGTAACCTATAGTTGCATGAATGCATGCATTCTTGTATTATACTGCATTCTAAAATTCATAACTTATAGTTCGTAACTATCTTTATTATTTTTTTAAATAACCACCACCATTAAATCATATGGTTTTCAACCAAAATATATATATCCACCTTATATACATTATTCTTGTGTATGTATATATTTACCACGTAGGTAATTCCCATGAGTTTAATAAACTCTTGTATTTTATGTTACATTTTATCATCTTTTATTGGATGATTATTCCCATTAGTTGTATTATATTATACAATTATATTAAGATTATTATCCTAATATCATGTAACATCTTATGTTGTATAATTACAACTCCTAAGGTTTATTCCATAAACACCTTAGTTTATAAATCTCATTTATTTATAGTTTGTCACATTATTTTATGTGAGTACCCTTCCTTATATCAATTCCATCTAAACCATATCATTGTCATAACGTTTATAACATTTTAGACCTTCTAAAATTCATCTTTCAACTCCTATTAACTCAGTATAACCCTTAACTTAATTTAAATTCCGTTTTGACCACATAACATTATGTAATGTTATACCATATACTAATATCATACTATGATATTTTATTTCCTTTAACTTATAATCTATAGTTTTTATACAAAACTATTGTGTATTGCCTCATAGGCATATACTAAACCTTATACTTTTCCTTAAACCATAATTTCCTTTATTTACAAAATCACCCCTTTCTTTTTACCATGTTATATATCCCATTTAATATAACATTTCTAACTTATAAAAGAGCATAACCTATGGTTATTTTTTGTAAATTCCGAACAGCCCTTGTGCTATTCTATAATTGCCATTTGGCCCTATTTATAACATATAGTTTGATAATATCATTAAAAACATATCTTATACACATATCTCAATAGATACCCTTATATAATTCTAAAAATCACCAAATTCCACCAAAGGGTTATAAATATCCTTATTAACCCATATACTCTTGGTATTTACCATTCCACCATCTATTTTTCTCCAAAGTGTCATAATGACATAATAAACTATATTATACATATATAGTTTATTTTAATTCCAAAAACAACCCATTAAATTCCTAAAAATTCCTAATAGCCCATGGGTGTTTTAAAATACCATTGTACACCCTTTATTTTTGGTAATAACATATTTACCACATATGTTATAAAATATTACCATTAAATACCTAACTTATTATAAAACCTTAAATAAGTTATCTAACTTATTTATTTTGGTCAAAACCTAGCATATGGTCAATGTTGACCTCCTTAATATTTCCTTGACCATTAATTCCTTATAATTACGGTTTTAACCCCTAAGTTTCCAAAATTCACCATTTAACCCCAAAACTTTATAAAATCTTATAAACTTTATTTTAACTCCTTTTTAACTCTAATTTTCGGCCTTATTATTCTAAAGCCCCCAAATTTAATTTAATTACACCTAATACCCCATTTATTTTCGGTAATGCATTTATACTACTTAAACTTAATTAAAAGCTTGTAAATGCATAAATAAAATGGCCTAAAATACATGGCCTTATTACAAACATTGTCTTGCAAAATAAATTACACATAAATGTCCCAAAATACATATAGATTTTCGGCCTCACCATATATTCTTCATTTATTTACCAAACTTCCACATAATGTCTTAAATTTGACAATTATGCTTGTTTAATTAGTTATAAAATTTATTAAACCATTCCTTAAACATTTTAAGGTCAAATAAGACCTTATTATTCTTCTTCACTCACGGCAATAGCATTAGAATTAGCTTAGAACATTTTTAACTTAGCAAAGTTAATGTTTAAGTGATTTATACCTTGATTTAGCTTAGGTAATCCTTGTTTGGTTCGGCCATCTTAAGTAGAAATTCTCCACAGCTTGTTTTACATGTTTTAAAACAGAAAACAAGGCCTAGTTAGTCTCCAAGCAAGATCTAACCATAGGAAGTAATTTAATGTAAGATTTAAGGCAAAAATTACCTTAAGAGTGCAATGAGAGTTCAAGATGGTTTCAGCCTGAATCAAACACACCACAAGGTGGTAGATCCACCATAGTGACATAGGAAATAGCTAGGTCTCAAAATATACTCTTGTTATTAGGATTTACCTTGGAAAAATGCCTTAAAAGAGAGTATTTCCTTTGGATCTCGGCCACCCTTGCTCCAAATGGCTTACCAACAGATTCCACATGAAAATAAGAAGAAGAGGAGGCTATGAGCAAAGTTTCACAGCCGAACTTGAAGGGAATCAAAAGTTATGAGCTTAAAGCACATTTTTACCTTAAATGGTCAAGACTTGAACTTTCCTCCTTATATCTGGTTATGTACGAAACCAACACTTCCTATAACCTCCAAATCACTCTACATAGATGTATAGAAAAGGTTGGAGTGTAGATCAATCGAAAAAGGAAGGAAAGGTGAAGAAAATGGGCATTTTTATGCCTTAAGAGCTTACCTAGAGCTTGAAACCTCATCAATGGTGCTTGGAACTCTTACCTACGGTGGAGGGGAGCCAAAGAGAGCTCAAGGGGTGAGCCATCTCGGCTGAAGAGGAAGGAATGAAGGGGAAAGACCTAATATTGCCTTAAAGCACCTTTTTGCATTTTTTAATGATTTCCTTGCTTTGATGACTCATCAAGGCTGGTTGTAATTGATAAATTAGTGGGAGACAACAGCAAGGGGCAGCTGGACATGATAGGAAAGGTGGGTGAATTATTTGTACATAATTGATTCCAATTTGATTGATTAAAGGAGTAATAATGTTACTTTTAGCCATTTATTGTAAGGTGACTAAGCACTTTTGTCTTGTACCAGCTGGAGCCACGAAATTCAAAGAGGAAGAGGAGAAAATGGAGGCTCCAAATCAGCTGGCTCACATGGGAAAGGTAAGTGGAGCCCACCTTTTTGTTTTATAAGGTAAAGTATGTCTTTTTTTGTTATTTTATGCTAAAGTAAAGGACTATATTTAATTGTCACATGGGACTTGTCTCTTGGTCTGTTAAGATACTTATTTATCTGATTTTATGTAGTCCATTTCGTGGTCAATGGTCAACATTGGTCAGCTTAGTCAATGTTGACCCAAACGGGCCCCACTTTAGGGTTTTATTAATATTTTAATATTAAATTTGTAAAAATTTGTAAATTTCTGGAATTAAATTCCTAATATCATATAATATGATATTTTATTATATTTAAAGGTATTTATACCCTTTTAGCCCATTTAAAACCAATTTAAAAGGCGATTACACAAAAACGTGCTTTAAGGAGTTTTAGTGCACATTTTGTGTCGCAAGGTGTTTCTGGGCTCTGTTTTCTTTGACAACGGTTTTGTTGTGTTCCTTACATGATGTTTGATCATGGTATTCAATTTTATATCATTTAGAGGTCATTTGATTTTTAAGGTTTTCCTATAGCACCTTTTTGCCCTTTTTGACCTTGAAGCATGTAATGCTTTTTCTTGTGTTGGAGTGTTTTCCAACGTTTATAATATTTTATATTTATGTCAATATCTTAGGACAAATTTTTAGGTCCTAAGAAGTTCATTTGGGTATTTTATTACCCTTACAGTCCAAGGGTGCAACATCTTGTTTTGTGTTGACCACTGTTGTTCTCAGTTGACTTTTAAGGCATGTTTAGGCCTTAATTAATGTGATTAAATATTTAATCCATGTTTTATTAATTTGGGGTATTTCACTAACCATACTGTCTCTTCTTCCAATGTGAATCAAGCTTTGCAGGTAAAAACTACACCTAGTCAGACATCAGCACACCAGAACGAGTCATTCCATTATGAGACTACCTCTCCAAATCAGGATTTAATCCAGCAGCTTCGGGACACTCTGATTGATGGCATAATAGAGGAAGGATCAGCGAACACCTTCAAAGATATGGCCATTCTGGTCAAGAACTTCAAGAAATTCATGCGAGATCTATCAGAAAGGAACAGTCCAAACAAGTTCAGCCAAAATCAAAACTGACAATATCAATCCTACAACCGTAATCAGCAAGGCAATACTGGAACTGGAGACCGAGTATGCTTCAAATGCCTGAAGCCGGGGCACTACGCCAACAACTATCCACTCAAGAAAAAAGATGATCGTGAGCAATCATCACTGATGGCAAATTCAGCATGGGGAGACTCTGACTCAGAAGAACCTGAGATTTGAACATCAAGCTTAATATGCCTTATGGCTCATAAAAGTCAGGTATGCAAGAGTCCCTCTTCAGAGGTACTGAATATTTCAGACTCATGCGCTATTCCCTCTTTAGATTTATCTACTTACTACATAGACCCCAATCATCCTGAATTTGAATTAACTGAAGAACAAGAAAGAATAGCTTCTCTTTACGAAGAAATTCATGTGCTAAAGGGTCATGTCAACAACGATCGACTTAAATTGCAAAAGTCTGAAGAAAAGGTCGAAAAACTTGAAAGTGAGTTAAAAGATGCTCACAGTCTCATCATCTCCTTAAAAACCCAAGTTTCTTCCCTAGAGAAAAATCGTTCCAAAATTCCACAAAAATTCTTCAAACCAATTACCTTTGTTCGTGAGGTTGCTGCCATGCAAAAACCTAAATTCTTTGAAAACAAACTCCGTGAGTCAAAAGAAAGACAAGTTCAACTCGAGAAAGAGGTTGATTCCCTGAATATCGCTCTTAAAAAGTCTAAGATGGAATCACTCTCATCATCGAGTCCTCCTCACTGGCTGAAAAACAAAGGCAAAGTTAATCTGCCGAAAATGGCCTCAAAACCCAACGATCTTCAAAGAAGAAAATTCTAAAAAGAAAAATTTGAAAACAAATTTCGTTGGCAAAAGAAGTATGTTCATCTACCTTCTTTATTAATTTATGGCTACTGTGGCTACGACGGGCACATTCACTCATCATGCCATAAGCTTGGCAGAGATTTATCCTTCAATATGCAACATTTACATACTCTGTCTAAAGCACGACATCTTCACAGCTCTTTTGTTTCAAAGAGGGAACCCAAGTTCGGCTGGGTTCCCAAATCTGACCTCTGATTATCTTGTAGGGAGAGGCCGTGGACAATGACTCTTGGTTTCTAGATAGTGGATGCTCACGACATATGACAGGAGACCTTGACAAGTTCACGACTCTCTCTCAACACCATGGGGGAAAGGTCACTTTCGGTGACAATGCTCATGGTGAAATCATTGGTATTGGAACCGTCGGTAATCCCTCTCTCTTTAAAATAGAAACTGTTAATTTAGTAGATGGACTTGGACACAGCCTTCTAAGTATCTCTCAAATATGTGATCTCTCTAATGTTGTTCTTTTCTCGGCCTGTGACTGCAAAATCTTTGATGAGCAAACAGGTCTTCTAAAAGCCACTGGTATAAGGGTGAACAATCTTTACAAGCTATCTCTTGAAAACCCTAACCTAGATGGCACTCTCTGTCTCAGTGTACATGACAAGAATATCTCCTTATGGCACTTTCGTTTAGGTCATGCACACGGAAAACTCCTCAATAAAATCAAAAACAAAAATCTTGTAGTAGGACTTCCTCAGACAAATTTCTTCCAGACCGACACCCTCTGTCCTGCGTGCGTACAAGGGAAACATTCAAGAGCGAGTTTTCCAGGTAAAACAGAAATGTCTACATCATCTCCGCTGGACATACTACACATGGATCTATATGGACCAATGTGTGTTCAAAGCAAGAGTGGTAAGAAGTACGTTCTAGTCATCGTCGATGACTATTCGCGCTGGACATGGGTACTCTTTCTTAAGAACAAGTCGGAAACATTTTCTGAATTCGAAACTCTGTTCAAAATGATTACTAACAAGCTGTCCACTACTGTCAAGACAATTCGTTCAGACAACGGTACAGAATTTTGCAATTTCCAGTTTTCAGAAGTTTGCAGGACAAAGAGAATCATGCATCAAACATCAACTGCTCGTACTCCACAACAAAATGGAGTAGTAGAACGAAAGAATCGCACCCTGGTAGAAATGGCAAGAACAATGCTCATTGACAGTAACCTCCCAGCCTCATACTAGGCAGAAGCTATCAACACTGCAGCATACATCTTAAATCGAGCATCAATTCATCCCTTCATCGGCAAAACCCCATATGAAATTATCAAAGGTCGCCCTCCTTCAGTAACTCATCTACGGCGCTTTGGATGCAAGTGTTTCATACACAACAATGGAAAAGATAATCTCAGCAAGTTTGCTTCTAAAAGTGATGAAGGAATCTTCCTTGGATACTCATCACATAGTCGAGCTTATAGAGTACTCAATAAATGCACATCATGTCTTGAAGAAAGTCCTCATATTCGTTTTGAAGAACTCTCTAACTCTAGCGACTGCGAACACAACCCAAATGAACCACATGAAGATGCCTCAGATACTACCTTCATTGAAATACCAGTAGCTACCATCCTTGCACCACAAACACCTCCTGCAACAGAATCATCCTCCGACAGCGACGATGACCCTGATGACTCATTCAAGGATGCCTCACCTACTCCCACACATGAACCACCACCTCCTCCACAAACCACAACCACAACCACACCTAACAATCACCAAACACCAGATCCCTCCACTAGTCTTCCATCAACCTCCGTAAGAAAATTTCAACAAGCCTCCGCTCACCCAATTACTCAAATCCTAAGTGATCCATCCAAAGGCGTTCAAACACGCAGTGAGATCCATCAGAATCTCTGTGCCTTCAATGCCTTCCTATCCACAATCGAACCAAAGAATGTCCAACAAGCCCTACAAGATCATGACTGGATACTCGCCATGCAAGAAGAACTACATTCTCTGCAAAGACACTCTGTTTGGCGACTTGCTCCCTGTCCAACAAACCATAAACCAATTGGTACCAAATGGGTGTTCCGCAACAAGTTAGATGATCAAGGGAATATCTCTCGCAACAAAGCTAGACTAGTATTTCAGGGATACGCTCAAGCTGAAGGAATTGATTACAATGAAACTTATGCTCCAGTAGCTTGAATTGAGGCAATTCGAATACTCGTGGCCTATGCGGCTCATCGAGGTATGAAGCTCTACCAAATGGATGTAAAAACAGCATTTTTACATGGATACATCGACAGAGATGTTTATGTTGCTCAACCACCGGGATTCGAAGATCCACACCACCCGGAGTATGTCTACAAGCTAGATAAAGCATTATATGGCCTGAAGCAAGCACCACGGGCATGGTATGAGCGTCTCTCATCTTACTTATTGTCCCATGGGTTCATTCGAGGTAAGGTTGACAAAACTCTTTTCACTCTCACCAAAGGTGAAGACATACTCATTGTGCAATACTACGTCGACGATATAATTTATGGATCCACTATTCCTGAATTATGTTCATTCTTTTCTGATCTCATGAGTAAAGAGTTTGAAATGAGTGCTCTTGGAGAATTAAAATTCTTTTTTGGTCTTCAAATCATTCAGCAAGAAAACGGGACTCAAATTCATCGACAGAAATACATTCATGAGCTACTACTCAAATACAAGATGCAGGATTCGAAAGCCACACCCACTCTAATGTCCGCAACAGAGAAACTACATCTAGATGAAAAAGGAATTGCTGTTGATGCTACACTATACAGAGGTATGATAGGTTCTCTCCTTTATTTAACAGCAAGTAGGCCTGATATTCTCTATGCTGTATGTCTCTGTGCAAGATTTCAGGCAAACCCAAAGGAATCACACATACAAAGCGTAAAGCGAATCTTTCGGTATTTGAAAAGCACCCAGGACATGTACCTCTGGTACCCAAGTACTCCTGATTTCACTCTCATGGGTTATAGTGATTCTGATTTTGCAAGCTCCTTATTAGACAAAAAAAGCACGTCTGGCACTGCACAATTTTTGGGACTTTGTCTTGTCGCCTGAAGTTCAAAGAAGCAAAACACGGTAGCCTTGTCATCTGCAGAGGCCGAATATGTCTCCACAGCTGCTTGCTGTGCATAGATACTCTGGATATAACAACAATTACAGGACTATCTCATTCCTCCTACTTGTACCATAATTTTCTGTGACAATAATAGTGCTATTGATTTATCTAAAAACCCTGTTCATCATTCCAGGACAAAGCACATCAAAATTCGTCATCATTTCTTAAGGGATTGCATTGAAAAAGGGCAGATACAACTAGAATATGTTCCTACTTCAGATCAACTAGCAGACATATTCACCAAACCGTTGCAACGAGGTCCATTTGAAGCTCTACATTCACAACTAGGTATGACCCGTATGAGTTAGCTAAGGTTGTATCTCCTTCTCCTGTTTTTTCAATGTCTGAGTGAAACGCATGAATACGTCTGATAACCTAGTCTGTCTGTCAAAAAAACAAAACACCGGCACAAAACCTAAGCATTTTATCTTCTGAAAAACTACCCGTGAAATTTACGGCCAGTAATCCGCAACAACCCAGCTCAACCAATCAGCCCACTCCTACCCTGACACAACACGTCTGCCTATATTCCGACGTCAATATCTTTCACTCCCACGTCCAATCCTACCTATTCCGGTTTCCTTGCCTCTCTTTCCCTTCCCTAAACCTCTGCCCACTACCATCATCGACGATTGTCAAATGGCTACAAACCCTAAGCCTAAGCAACCCACCATGTTTTCCGACGCCGAACAACCTAATGATCCTCAGCTTCTCCAAGCCCTAATCAACAAACTCACCATCCTCCAAGCCAAACAAACCCCTACGTCCACCTCCGACTCCACCGCCGTAGCCCCCGCCATGTCCATCGACACCCAACCCATCACCACCACTTTACCCACTGTGTCAACTGAACCCACCACCATTGTCTACACTACGACATCCCAACGATCAGAAAACACCCCATCTCCAACCAAACAATCGTCATCAGCCACCACCCCGATCATACCCACCCCCGACACCATAACAAAACCCCGACAAAAATCCAGTTTGGATCACTTCCACCCACTGATGAAGAAACCCAGAACCCACAACCCAACTGATAAGTGAGAAATACATAGACATTTAAGGGTTTAATTTACCTTGTACTTACTTACTTTCAGGATAATATTACTCACTTATCGTATGTTTTTCCTCTAGTTATGTTTTATTGATTATCTCACAAATTTATTGGTTAAACATGAGGAAAACCAAGCTAGGAGCAAAGTACACGAAGAGACGAACGCGTAGGCGAAAACGGGGATTAAATCGGAGCTAAAACGAACATTTTAGAGGCAAAAGACCCTTGGTCCGGACCAGTGTCCGGATCACCTGGTCCGGACCAACACATGCTAGCACACCCGAGAAGAAAATCGACATGTCCGGACCAGTCTGGTCCGGACGGTGGTCCGGACATGTCGATCTTGCCAGCGTACAGAGCAGGTCGGCAGCAGTGTGAAGAGATAAATACATTATCTCTTCACACGGAAATACCACCGCCTAAACTCCCCCTTTTACCTATATTTCTCTATAAATACACCTACAACCCTCCATTAATCCATATCTCATTCCACCCCCAAACTTATGCCATTTTTCCTCCATAAAATCTCCATTTTCTCTCCAAAAATCATACATCTCATCTACATAATCTCCACATAAATCCTCACTTCATCTCATCCCATAAAAACATTCCATTTTCCATACCGTTGTTCTGTCCAACCTCTGTCCAAATATTATCAGTTAAATCTATTCAGTTTTAATGTCTGTCGTACTTACGCTGTTTGCTTTTATAATTATGTGTGAGTAATAACTTTAGCCTCCCGGGTTGGAAAGCAAGCTTATTTTATACAATCGTGTTACGTATATTTTCTAATATAATCTGTTCAAGCAATATTTTGATTCTCGTTCTTAATGCGCTTTAATATTCAGGCCAATTATTAAAGTGATATTTGTAGTTCTCTTGTTAAAATGCGGTGCTGAGACAAGGTTCTAGACAGAAGAAGTCAAAACGGGTTAATGACTAGAAGCGAGGTTCGCCTATAGGTTAATCTGTCTCCAACAGGAATTGTTAATAAAGCGATTAATTTATAATAACTTGGGCAAGGATTGCAGCTTGTTATTTAAATTAATCAGGGTTTATTGTACAAGGACCGGTCAACGAACTAATTAAAATTCCTGAGTTTATTGTTAAAATGGTAGAAGTTTATAGTAATATAATTGGATAAAATAGGTGAGCAGAACAACCCAGGGTGCTTCTTAAAAAAAAGAGTTTTATAAACGCTATTATATTCTGTTTAATTAATTGTTCTTTTACTGTTTTTTACATAAGTGTTAAACCACAATTCCTAAAAAATGATGAGTTTCTATTCAACAGTCTAATTAGAATTCTCAGTTAATTTACACTATCAGTTAAACCACAGCAAGGTCCCCAAGAGTTCGACACCCCACAATTCCACTATTCCAAAACGATAGGTACACTGCCTAAGTGGTAGAAGTAGTCACATATTTCCAACAAGTTTTTGGCGCCGTTGCCGGGGACCTCCGGCACGGTTAATTGATAGTTTTTAATTTATTGAGTTTTCTGTTTAGCTTTTTGCTCTTTAATTTTTATTTCTATTATTTTGTTGTTACTTAACAATAACATTTAAATCAGCAATATAACTTTAATTCAGTCATTTAAATTTCTTGTCATTATTTACCAGTTATCTAACTTCTAACTTTTAAATTTCTGTAATCTAACATTTAAATTCAGTATCTAACATTTAAATTCCGTACTCTAACATTTAAATTTCAGTATACTAACATTTAATTTCTGTCATTTAATTTCAGTAAACTAACTTTTAATTTCAGTACACTAATTCCTAACATTTAAATTTCAGCAATCTAACTACTAACATTTAAATTTCCAGTACACTAATTTCTAACATTTAATTTCAGTTCTTTAAATTCCTGTCATTTAATTTTCTGTTCTTTAAATTCCCTTGTCATTTAATTTCTCGTCATTTAATTTTCAGTTAATTAAATTCCAGCAATTTAACTCTGTCTTTATTTTATTTTAGTTTTTATAAACTGCATTTATTTTGTTCCTTTTTGTTCATTTAGTTTCGCTTTATTTACTCTAAAAAAAATATAGTTCTTTGTTTTGTTAATTGCTTCTTTCTAATTTGGTTATTTAATTTTCTTTAGTTTATCTTAACTCTTAATTATCGCTTTTGTTTCTTTAGCTGTTTTTATTTTTAACTGCATTTTATTCTATATATGCGTCGAACTCGATCGGCAGGTAGTCCTCAAAACGATCTTGAACCTGAGATTGAGAGATTTCTCCACCAAAGAGGCGAAACAACAAATTGAGATGACAACTCGTCAGACTCTCTACGAGTACCAGCAACCGTCAGTTGAAGGGAGGCCTTCTGCTATTGTCCTTCCTCAAGTTTCACAGGCTGAACTGGATGCCTGGCAATTTAAAACGAGTTTTATCACCACACTCTACCACCAGGGCCAGTACAGCGGGCTAGATTCAGATGATGCTCCACACCATATATCTGCATTTCTTGATTTCTGTAACACTTTTAATAAAGCAGGAAATCTAAACGAGCGCATCCGTCTGCAATTGTTCCCCTATTCTTTAAAAGATGGCGCCTCCAGGTGGCTGAGAAGTTTACAACCCAGCAGCATCCACAGTTGGGCCGAATTAGCAAACAAATTTCTAGCAAAATACTATCCCCCGTCCAAAACAAGAGAGAAAATTGCTGAAATCACAAACTTCTATCAAGAACCAGGCGAGTCTCTTTATGATTCATGGGATAGATTCAAAGAATTACAGATATTATGCCCACATCACGGTATGAGTAGCCAGGAACTTGTGTTATCATTCTTTAGAGGTTTAAATGATTCTAACAAATTGTTGCTAAGTTCCTCGTCTGGAGGAAATTTTATGAAAATGACCGGAGAAGAAGCAGTTGAACTACTGGACCAGATGACCGCCAGTACCAGACAATGGTGTAAAAACAAGGGAAGAGGTGAAGCCAAGAAAAAAACTGGTATCTACAGTATTCCCCCGCAGGATCATGTGTCTGCTCAACTAGCTGCACTCACAAAAGTTGTGGAGAAACTAACGCTGAGTCAACCACAAAAAGCTGGAAGGCAGTAGTAGCCACTTCCCCATATCTGACTCCCTGTTGTGAAAACTGTGGAGGAGCTCATGAAACCCAGACTGCGATGGTTCAGGTTGCAACAGGACCCTTGAGAGGTAAGTTTGATAACAACAGACCACCAAATCCTTATCCAAACTCCTACAACCAAAACAATTGGAGGAGCAATCAACAACCATGGAGGAATTATGATCCACAGACGAGCAACCAAGGATTCAACCAAAACCGACAACCGCAGTACAACCGACAACAGGAGCAGCCACCCAACTCACAAGGAGATATGGGCGAACTGAAAGCATGATGAATCAGCTTCTTAAACAAGGTCAGGTGACAAATTCAAAATTTGCTGAGATAGAAGCCAAAGTTGCTGATCAGGCTACCATAACCTCAAATTTAGAGAGACAGATAGGTCAGATTTCCCAACAGCTGGCTCAAAGACCAACAGGGTCACTCCCTAGCCAACTGATCCAAATCCAGGGAGCATGCAAAAGCAATAACCCTGAGAAGCGGAAAAGAGCTGGTATCGATGTCCCTGAAGCTGAGAAGAAATCTGATGAACAAAAAATCTGACAAAGAAGACGTAACAATTCCCAAGGAGAAGGAGTCTCCTGCATCCCTTACTATTAAACCATCACAGGTTTCATATGATATTCCAATCCCATTTCCTGATAGATTAAAGAAAAAGAATTTGGATGACCAATTTGGAAAATTTCTTAACATTTTTAAGAAATTAACTATTAATATTCCTTTTTCTGCCTTAACGCAAATGCCTATTTATGCAAAATTTATGAAAGATATCTTGTCTAACAGGCGATCTTTACAGGAAAATGACACGGTAAAATTGACCGAAAGAGTGTCTGCAGTACTCTTAAAGAAGCTACCACCGAAGTTGGGAGATCCAGGTCTCCCTATCATTCCTTGCGCAATTGAAGACATAAATTGTGGTAACGGGTTATGCGATTTAGGAGCAAGTATTAACTTAATGCCTTTATCTATCTTTAAGAAATTAGGTATAGGTCAATGCTCTCCTACTCCTGTCAGCTACAACTAGCTGATCGTTCCATAATCCACCCTAAAGGAAAAGTTGAAGATTTAGTGGTTTCTGTTGGCAAATTTATTTTCCCTGCTGATTTCATTGTTATTGACATGAGGAAGATAAAGATGTTCCACTAATCCTAGGTAGACCTTTTATGAGAACTGCAAGAACTTTAATTGATGTTGAAGGAGGTAAAATAATTTTAAGACTTCATGAACAGGTAGTTTTTGACATGACCCGGAACATGAAGCGTCCTTCTGATACACAAATGTTTTTCTATTGACACTGTTGACTCTTTAGTACAGGAGACGTTCCTCAGCAAAGATGAAGAAACGATTTTGGAAAGATGTCATGGCATCTTGCGAAGCTGATGACGAAAATCCTGACATTGCTCTCATGGCTGAAGAGTTAAACAAGCATAAGCCATATTTCCGTTCCTACCAACAAAGATTCGAGCCAGTAGAAAGAAACGCAGACAGACCAAAGCCATCCATCAAAAAGCACCTACAGTCGAAATGAAACCTCTTCCCCCTCATTTAAAATACGCTTTTCTAAAAAAAGCCATCTGATTACCAGTTATTATCTCATCTAAATTATCAGATGTGCAGGAGAAGCAACTTTTAGGGGTGCTACGCAACATACGACCGCTATCGGTTGGTCGATAGCGGATATCAAAGGAATAAGCCCATCTCTGTGCTCTCATCGAATATATGGAAGATGATTTCAGGGCATTAGCACAACCACAGAGGCGTCTCAACCCCGTTCTAAAAGAGGTGGTCAAGAAAGAGGTAATAAAACTACTTGACGCTGGCATTATCTATCCAATTTCAGACAGCAAGTGGGTAAGCCCAGTGCAGGTGGTACCAAAAAAGGGCGGAATAACTGTAGTTCCTAACGAGAAAGGTGAGTTGATTCCTCAACGCACTACTACCGGTTGGAGAGTTTGTATAGACTACAGGAAATTGAATACTGCCACACGTAAGGATCATTTTCCCTTGCCCTTTATTGACCAAATGCTGGAAAGGTTAGCAGGTCAAGATTACTATTGTTTTCTAGATGGCTATTCAGGATACTTTCAGATCCCAATTGCTCCAGAAGATCAGGATAAAACTACTTTTACCTGTCCTTATGGAACATATGCTTATAAAAGAATGCCGTTCGGATTATGTAATGCACCAGCTACTTTTCAACGGTGTATGATGGCTATTTTCTCTGACTACATTGAAAAATGTATAGAAGTCTTTATGGATGACTTCTCTGTCTTTGGTTTGACATTTGACACTTGCCTGGAGAATCTAATCTTATTTTGGCCAGGTGTGAAGACACAAATCTAGTCCTGAACTGGGAGAAATGTCACTTCATGGTTCATGAAGGGATCGTGCTAGGACATAACGTGTCTTCAAAAGGTATTGAGGTGGACCGCGCTAAAATTGAGGTAATAGAAAAACTCCCACCTCCTACTACTGTAAGAGGTATCCGAAGTTTTCTTGGACATGCTGGTTTTTACAGAAGATTCATTAAAAACTTCTCCAAGATTTCAAAGCCTCTCTGTACTCTACTGACTAAAGATGCTAAATTTCATTTTTCTGATGAATGCTTAGCAGCTTTTAATTTGTTAAAAGAAAAACTTGTCTCTGCTCCTATTGTGGTATCACCCGACTGGTCCCAACCTTTTGAAATCATGTGTGACGCCAGTGATTATGCGGTGGGTGCTGTTTTGTGCCAAAAAATGGATAAAATCCTGAGAGTCATTTATTATGCAAGTCGTACTCTAAATGATGCTCAGAAAAATTATGCCACCACCGAAAAAGAATTGCTGGCAGTCGTCTTTGCTTTGGATAAATTCCGTCCATATTTATTGGGTAGTAAGGTTATTATTCATACTGACCATTCTGCCCTCAAGTATTTATTTGCCAAAGCAGATGCAAAACCCAGGTTGATAAGATGGATACTTCTCTTACAAGAATTCGACATAGAGATAAGAGATAAGAGAGGTATCCAGAATGTCGTGGCTGACCACTTGTCAAGGATGGAGGGACCAGAAGATGAAAGACCCATCAATAAGTTTTTCCCGGACGAGGCAGTATTCACAATCCAAACGGCAGGAGACCCTTGGTTTGCCGATATTGCCAATTATCTGGCTACGAAGATCATCCCAGCTGATATGACATATCAGCAGCGAAAAAGGTTCTTTTCAATTGTCAAACATTATTTATGGGATGATCCCTTTCTTTTCAAAATCTGTGCAGATGGAATTATAAGGAGATGTGTGCCACAAACGGAAATCAGAAATATCCTACTCCATTGCCATTCTAGAGAAACCGGCGGACATCACGGTGCAACCCGTACAGCTGCTAAGGTACTTGAATCCGGTTTCTATTGGAACACCCTTCACAAAGATTGTCATGCTTTTGTGTCTACTTGTGATCGGTGTCAAAGGCAAGGTAACATTTCTCGCCGCAATGAACTACCCTTGAATAATATGCTGGAGGTTGAATTATTTGATGTTTGGGGGATTGATTTTATGGGACCCTTCCCAAATTCTTGTGGAAATTTATACATCTTAGTAGCAGTCGATTATGTCTCTAAATGGGCAGAAGCTCTTGCTTGCTCTACTAATGATGGTAAAGTTGTGATGAAGTTTATAAAGAAGAATATATTCACTCGATTCGGCGTTCCTAGAGCAATAATCAGCGATGGTGGATCTCACTTCTGCAATCGCCAGTTTGATGCTCTCCTGAAGAAATATGGCGTCCGACATAAGGTTGCTTTGCCATACCATCCTCAAACGAATGGTCAGGTAGAGATAACAAATAGAGAGCTAAAATGGATTCTGCAGAAGACGGTGAGCTCT
Source organism: Limonium bicolor (assembly GCA_023374045.1). NCBI lineage: Eukaryota > Viridiplantae > Streptophyta > Magnoliopsida > Caryophyllales > Plumbaginaceae > Limonium > Limonium bicolor. Next base: position 45,808,806 of record CM041783.1, on the reverse strand, counting down.
TCTCGAAAAGATTGGTCGCTTAAATTAGATGATGCGCTCTGGGCATACCGTACCGCCTTCAAAACACCTATCGGCGTGTCTCCCTACAAACTAGTTTTTGGGAAGGCATGTCACTTGCCTGTGGAATTAGAGCATAAATCTTATTGGGCTCTGAAGGTTCTGAACTTTGATCTACAACAAGCCGGTGAAAAAAGAAAGTTCCAGTTGACGGAGCTAGAAGAACTTCGGAATGATTCATATGAAAATGCAGTGATTTATAAAGAGAAGACCAAGCGTTGGCACGATAAGATGATTGCCAAGCGAGAATTCAAAGTGGGAGATCAGGTCCTTCTTTATAACTCCAGACTGAAGTTCTTCCAAGGTAAGTTAAAATCTTTCTGGTCTGGACCATTTACAATAATATCTACCTCTCCTTATGGAGCTGTGGAATTGGAAATAAGAAAGGAGGGTCGTTTAAAGTAAATGGAGCTCGAATCAAATTATTTCTCGGAAACACGTTAGACAATGAAGAGGCTTCTGCGCTTCTTCTCAAAGATCCAATCACAACTTAAATTACTCAGGTACGGTCTAGCCAAAGACCATAAAGATGGGCAGCTTGGTAGGAGGCACCCTACTATCTATCTTTTTAATCTTTATTGTGCTTATATTTTGTATCTTATTTTATGATTAAAAAAAAGGAAAAAAAAAAAAAGAGTGAAATAAAAAAGAAAGGAGAGAGAACGAGGAGAATTAACTTGAGTTCTTCTGGCTGTTTAGAATATTTATTACAGGAACATCTTGCACATTCCGACAGCTGAACTCAAGTGTGGGGGAGCTACACTACATATTCTGCATAAATCTGGGGAGTGCACTATCTTTACCTTGCTCTTTAAATTTTCAATATTTCCTCTTCCCATGCTTTGTGATCATTACCCAGGTTGTTTGCATGCCCTGTTCTATAAATATTTTCTATGCAATGAGGGCATTGCTTTAGTTCAAGTGTGGGGGAGAGATAATAATCAAAAGCTTGCTCTTAAGTTTGTCTCTTTTCGACACTGTGTTTAAATTTGTTAAAGTGATTAATAAATCAAAGAAGGAGCCATAGAGGGAGTAACACCAATATTAACAGGTTTAAAGGGTACATAAAAATTTTTACCACTCTGCTCCTTACTCAATGCTAAAAATTCTAAGGAAATTATCATTTGAATTTTGTTTTGACTTTGAGCCTGGATTTGATTTGGAAAGAAATAGTGGAAAAAGAACAAGGTAAGGTACTCCTCTGATCCAGACAAGCATATTCTGATCCTAAACAGGCCTCGTCCACTCGGTTATTAAGTTCTTAGGGGTGCTTCATCACCCGGCTACCTAAGGTACTCGGTATCTGGGATAGTAGACCCAAAACCGCTACAAGGGTGGAGAGAAAAGTCTGAGGTAAAAAAAAATGAACTTCAAAATTGAAGTATCTGGGCATTCTGTACCAAAATGATAAAAAACTTCTTCATTATGGATCATGAGTATGTGGCATTGAAAGGTATAATGGAATAAGATTTTACTTCATGCCCCTTGACGTTCAAAGGAAATGTGAAAGAAAATGGTGGATTGGCTCAAGGTTAAAAGCAGAATTCTCATGGTACTGCTTCTCTTTCTTTTATAGGACTTCAGGGTTATTCTCAGAAATGGAGAAATATACATTTAATGTTATTATTACTTTTTTTTTAAATCTGAAAAGATTGGCAATTACCTCTTTTGTGCTCTCCTTACTTGATTATTGTCTGTTTAACTTGTTTAAACATTATGTCAAAAAGATTTGCTTGAGGACAAGCAAAAGATAAGTGTGGGGGAGTTTGATAAGTGAGAAATACATAGACATTTAAGGGTTTAATTTACCTTGTACTTACTTACTTTCAGGATAATATTACTCACTTATCGTATGTTTTTCCTCTAGTTATGTTTTATTGATTATCTCACAAATTTATTGGTTAAACATGAGGAAAACCAAGCTAGGAGCAAAGTACACGAAGAGACGAATGCGTAGGCGAAAACGGGGATCAAATCGGAGCTAAAACGAACATTTTAGAGGCAAAAGACCCTTGGTCCGGACCAACACATGCCAGCACACCCAAGAAGAAAATCGACATGTCCGGACCAGTCTGGTCCGGACGGTGGTCCGGACATGTCGATCTTGCCAGCGTACAGAGCAGGTCGGCAGCAGTGTGAAGAGATAAATACATTATCTCTTCACACGGAAATACCACCGCCTAAACTCCCCCTTTTACCTATATTTCTCTATAAATACACCTACAACCCTCCATTAATACATATCTCATTCCACCCCCAAACTTATGCCATTTTTCCTCCATAAAATCTCCATTTTCTCTCCAAAAATCATACATCTCATCTACATAATCTCCACATAAATCCTCACTTCATCTCATCCCATAAAAACATTCCATTTTCCATACCGTTGTTCTGTCCAACCTCTGTCCAAATATTATCAGTTAAATCTATTCAGTTTTAATGTCTGTTGTACTTATGCTGTTTGTTTTTATAATTATGTGTGAGTAATAACTTTAGCCTCCCGGGTTGGAAAGCAAGCTTATTTTATACAATCGTGTTACGTATATTTTCTACTATAATCTGTTCAAGCAATATTTTGATTCTCGTTCTTAATGCGCTTTAATATTCAGGCCGATTATTAAAGTGATATTTGTAGTTCTCTTGTTAAAATGCGGTGCTGAGACAAGGTTCTAGACAAAAGAAGTCAAAACGGGTTAATGACTAGAAGCGAGGTTCGCCTATAGGTTAATCTGTCTCCAACAGGAATTGTTAATAAAGCGATTAATTTATAATAACTTGGGCAAGGATTGCAGCTTGTTATTTAAATTAATCAGGGTTTATTGTACAAGGACCGGTCAACGAACTAGTTAAAATTCCTGAGTTTATTGTTAAAATGGTAGAAGTTTATAGTAATATAATTGGATAAAATAGGTGAGCAGAACAACTCAGGGTGCTTCTTAAAAACAAAAGAGTTTTATAAACCGCTATTATTATTCTGTTCTAATTAATTGTTCTTTTACTGTTTTATTTACATCAAGTGTTAAACCACAACCTTCCTAAAAAATGATGAGTTTCTATTCAACAGTCTAATTAGAATTCTCAGTTAATTTACACTATCAGTTAAACCACAGCAAGGTCCCCAAGAGTTCGACACCCCACAATTCCACAATTCCGCAAAATGATTAGGTACACTGCCTAAGTGGTAGAAGTAGTCACATATTTATCCAACACCAACTCCCCGGCTAAAGAACCTACTGAGGTACATGACCTCGAAGTCCAACCTGCTGCCCCTGAAAATTCACCCCCGCCGTGCAAAATCCAATGTCCCCTGACCTCCAGCTACAAGAACACTTAGATCTCGGGCCAAGAATCCTCTGTCATCTTCGAAACCCAGTTCTGAAGCTCCTGTTCCTGCACCATCCCCTGTAGTCACGGCAACACCAACTGAAGAAAAGCCGCGCAACACCACCAACTCTTCAACCCAGGCGGACTCCGACACGACAACCACTTCCACTAGAAAGCGACTCCGTCCTCGCTCTGAGTCTGTCCCACCATCTCCTGCTCAACAACTAGGTCTGATCGATACTCACTCTGCCGTCTACTCCCTACTAGCCGATCCCGAAACTTGGTAAAAGGAAAGCTACTCGACCTGGACTGGCTCCACTCGATGGAGTTCGACATGTTCGAGGAGATGTTTCGCTTTCAAAACTGGATTCATCTCTTCCACGACATTCAGACCTACCATGAAGCAGAGGCCTATCAGTTCTACCAGAATTGTGTCATCCGCAAGGGCAAAATAATGACAGAGGTACATGACAAAGCTATCATCCTTGACTCAAACTCCATTGCAACTCATCTAGCAATTCCAACTAGTGGACTAGAATTCTATGATAGGGCTGGTTTTCCTGATCTCGGGTTCATAAGTGCGAAAGAGGTTTATGACTTCTTTTTACCAAACAACAGAGTTGGTCACTCTTTAGACCGACCAGCTCTGTCAAATACACACCAGATGCTTCATACCCTGGTGATCAAGAACTTAGTCCCTAGAAAGGAAGGAAACCAGTTTGTCCGTCCGCTAGATCTTGCAATCATGTACTGCCTCATTCATCACCAAAAAATAAACCTCCCGAAACTCATCCTCAACCACATAGCCTCAACCATCTCTTCACCCCGACACTCTCTAGGGTATATCTTCTGGCTACCAAAAATCCTCACCCACTGTGACATTGTCCTTGATCCCTCCAAAGCTAGTCGCATCACAGACACTAACATCCTTGGTCAGATGCTGTACAACAAAACCCCATCTTTCCAGATCAAGTCGGTCTCCAAGACAAACCCTTCCTCCAAAAAGCTAGCCCCTCCAAAAACCGCATCACCTCCTGACACAACCTCTCTGTCTGAAAGGGTAGCAGCGATCGAGAACAACCTCACCACTCTATCCAAGAAGATTGACATGCTCATCGACGTCCTCAACAAAAACCACAAACAGACGATGAACATCTTTGCAGGAGGAGTCCAGAAGCTGGCGGAGGAGTTCCGGGAAACTTTTGTTGAAACTCTGGAAGCAGCTAAGGCAATGGATGGCGCTGGGACTTCGGGGGAAGATGGAGCACGGGATGAGGACACAGGAATGGATGGAGGAGATGACTAACCCTTTACCTCACCCCTTTGAACTCTTAGGAAGAACTGACTTTTGAATACTCTTGATTTGCGTTGGTGGTTTGTTTTAATGACTTTTGCGGATTATGTTTTTGGATATTTTGTGTGTTTCCCCTGATGTTGGCAAACGGGGGAAGCGGTGTATCCCGCGGCTGGTGTCCGCGGGTAACTATGTGTGAATGCTGAGTGCCTCTGAAGGCCTCATCTGTTTTGGACTGGTTCATATTTTTGCTATGTCGTATTTGAAGTAGTTTCATACTATAGTTTTTATCTGCTCTTATCAACTGCATTAGCTTAAGGGGGAATATGTGTTTAAGGGGGAACAAACAGTGAGTTGTTCTCCCGAGATAGTTGCTCTGCCTTGTTGTCTATTCCTTTTTGCAGGTACACTCATTAAAAACCACAAAGTCTACGCTGCATACACTGAGTTTGCCATCATCAGCAAAAAGGGGGAATTTTGTTGGAGACTTAAGTTTTACAGATGATTGCCTCCTCAGTCAAAGTAGCGATGCAGAAAGACTTGGTGTTATCGCTACTTACCAACTTGAGTACCTCTGCAGAAGCGTCTGTTCACTTGTTCCTATCTACCAAGAAGCGCGATACTACTGAGTGGCTGCGGAAAACTCGGATGCATGGGAGCGTGCGCAAACGTGAGAACGTGAAGCACAAACAGCTCCACGACTCCGATACTTGCGGAATCAAATCAAGGCCGTTACATGAAGACTTCACCGAAGATTTAGGATATAGTTGAACGAGTATATAAGCATATGATTGTAATTAGTTTATGTGTGCATTCTAGATTATTCAGAGAGAGAAACACCGTTTTGAGAGAGAAAGTATTCTTGAGAGATCTTAGTGAGATAGTGTTAATCAGCTTAGGTATTTATTACCTAGATAGCACACATAGAACACTCCCCTTTACTCTATGTGACGCATTGATCAAAGCCGAGAGTAGAGCGAGTGTTGGATGAGACAGAGTACATCTGTCGAATCCCAAGATAGGAAGCTAGGTTGTAATTCACATTGAATTTCAATACAAGCAAAGTCTTATCTTGTCAATTTAAAACAAAAGTTTCTGCGTTATTATTTTCTGCACACATTAATTCTTCAAGCAGAGTTGGTCTGAGACTAACACCTCAGACCTACTCGGTCAACACCCCGATCCCATCAAACAAGTTGATCCAGTTCTAAAATCGGAGCATCTCTTCGAACATGTCGAACTCCATTGAGTATAACCACTCCAGATCAAGTAGCTACCCTTTCACCAAGTTTCGTTACTCTGCGGAATCATTTGGTGGTAGGGAGTAAACAGCAGAGTGGGTGTCGATCAGGCCTAGCCTTGGAGCAGGTGATGGTGGGAAAGACTCAGAGCGAGGACGGAGTCGCTTTCTAGTGGAAGTTGTTGCTGTGTCGGAGTCCGCTTGAGTTAACGAGTTTATGGTGCTGCGCGGCTTTTCTTCAGCTTGTGATGCCGTGACGACTAGGGATGGTGAAGAGACTGGGACTTCAGGAATGGGTTTTGAAGATGACGGTGGGCATTTAGCCCTTGATCGAAGGGTTCGAGTAGCTGGAGGCCTGGGAACATTTGATTTGGAACGTCGGTTTTCTTTGGGGGAGGAGAGTTTTCAGGAGCAGTAGGTTGGGTTTCGAGGTCTTTTACCTCTGTTGGTTCTTTGGCAGGGGAGTTGGGTTGTGGGTTTTGATTTTCTTGGTCAGAGGGTGGAATTGAGCCAAACTGGATGTTTGATGGGGATTTAGTTATTGTGTCTGGGGTGGGTATGATCGGGGTGGTTGGTGGTGACGATTGTTTGGTGGGAGAGGGTGTGTTTTCCGATGGTTGTGACACCGTAGTGTTAACGATGAGAGTGGGGTCAGTTGAGACGTTGGGTAAGGGGGTGGTGATTGGTTGGGTGTCGATCACATGGCGGGTGCGACGGTGGTGGAGTCGGAGGTGGAGGTGGGTGTTTGTTTGGCTTGGAGAAAGGTGAGCTTGTTGATTAGGCTTGGAGAAGTTGTGGATCATCGGGTAAGTTGGCGTCGAAAAACATGGAGGTTTGCTTAGGGTTAGGGTTTGAGGCCATGACAGTGTTGAGTTGATGGTAGTAAGCAGAGGTTGGAGAAGGTGAAGAGAGGCAAAAAAGGCTGGGACAGGGAGGATTAGAGATAGAGGAAAAAAAGGCTGTCGTCGGAATATAGGCGGACGTAGTGTGTCAGGGTAGGTGTGGGCTGATTGGGTGAGAGAGTTAGTGGCGGATTACTGGGCGAAGATTTCGCGGGCTGTTTTTCATAAGTAAAGACTCTTGTTTTTGTTGCGCCGGTGTTTTGTTTATATGACAGACGGACTAGGTCATTAGACGTATTCATGCATTTCACCCAAACATTGAAAAAACAGGAGAAGGAGATACAACCTTAGCTAAGTCATACGGGTCATACCTAGTTGTGAGCGCAGAGTTTCAAAAGGACCTCGTTGCAACGGTTTGGTGAATATATCTGCTAGTTGATCTGAAGTAGGAACGTATTGTAGTTGTATCAGCCCTTTTTCAACGCAATCCCTTAAGAAGTGGTGACGAATCTCAATGTGCTTTGTCCTGGAATGATGAACAGGATTTTAGATAAATCAATAGCACTATTGTTGTCACAGAAAATTGTAGTACAAGTAGGAGGAATGAGATAATCCTGTAGTTGTTGTTGTATCCATAGTATCTGTGCATAGCAAGCAGCTGCGGAGACATATTCGGCCTCAGCAGATGACAAGGCTACCGTGTTTTGCTTCTTTGAACTCCAGGCTACAAGACAAAGTCCCAAAAATTGTGCGGTACCAGATGTGCTTTTCTGTCTAATAAGGAACTTGCAAAATCAGAATCGCTGTAACCCATTAGAGTAAAATCAGGAGTACTCGGGTACTAGAGGTACATCTCCTGGGTGTTTTTCAAATAGCGAAAGATGCGCTTTACACTTTGTAGATGGGATTCTTTTGGGTTTGCCTGAAATCTTACACAGAGACATACAACATAGAGAATGTCAGGCCTACTTGCTGTTAAGTAAAGGAGAGAACCTATCATCCCTCTGTATAGTGTAGCATCAACAACAATTCCTTTTTCATCCAGATGTGGTTTCTCTGTTGTGGACATTGGAGTAGGTGTGGCTTTGGAATCCTGCATCTTATACTTGATTAGTAGCTCTTGGATGTATTTTTGTTGATGAATTTGAGTCCTGTTCTCTTGCTGAATGATTTGAAGCCCTAAAAAGAATTTTAATTCTCTAAGAGCATTCATTTCAAACTCTTTACTCATGAGATCAGAAAAGAATGAACATAATTCAGGATTAGTTGATCCATATATTATATCATCCACATAGATCTAGACAATGAGTATGTCTTCACCTTTGGTGAGAGTAAACAGAGTTTTGTCAACCTTACCTCGGATGAATCCATGAGACAATAAGTAAGATGAGAGACGTTCATACCATGCCCGTGGTGCCTGTTTCAGGCCATATAACGCTTTGTCTAACTTGTAGACGTACTCAGGGTGAAGTGGGTCTTCGAATCCCGGTGGTTGAGCAATATAAACATCCCTATCGATGTATCCATGTAAAAATGCAGTTTTTACATCCATTTAGTAAAGCTTCATACCGCGATGAGCCGCATAGGCCACGAGTATTCGAATTGCCTCAATTCGAGCGACTGGAGCATATGTTTCATCGTAATCAATTCCTTCAGCTTGGGCGTATCCCTGAACTACGAGTCTAGCTTTGTTGCGAGAGATATTCCCTTGATCATCTAACTTGTTGCGAAACACCCACTTGGTACCAATTGGTTTATGGTTGGTTGGACAGGGAACAAGTCGCCAGACTGAATGTCGTTGCAGAGAATGTAGTTCTTCTTGCATGGTGAGTATCCAGTCATGGTCCTGTAGGGCTTGTTGGACATTCTTAGGTTCGATTGTGGATAGGAAGGCGTTAAAGGCACAGAGATTTTGATGGATCTCGCTGCGTATTTGAACACCTTTAGAGGGATCACTTAGGATTTGAGTGATTGGATGAGCAGAGGCTTGTTAGAATTTTCTTGCGGAGCTTGATGGTAGACTAGTGGGGGGTTCTGGTGTTGGTGATTGTGAGGTGTGGTTGTAGTTGTGGTTTGTGGGGGAGGTTGTAGGTCATTTGTGGGGGTAGGTGAGGCATCTTTGAATGAGTCATCAGGGTCATCGTCGCTGTCGGAGGATGAGTCTGTCGGAAGAGGTGTTTGTGGTGGAGGGATGGTAGCTACTGGGATTTCAATGAAGGTGGTATCTGGGGCATCTTCATGAGGTACATGTGGATTGTGCTCGTAATCACTGGAATTAGAAAGTTCTTTGAAGTGAATGTGAGGGCTTTCTTCAAGACAAGATGTTCGTTTGTTGAGTACTCTATAAGATCGACTATGGGATAAGTATCCAAGGAAGATTCCTTCATCACGTTTAGAGGCAAACTTGCCTAGATTATCTTTTCCATTATTGTGTATGAAACACTTGCATCCAAAGCGCCGTAGATGAGTTACAGAAGGAGGACGACCTTTGATAATTTCATATGGTGTTTTGCCGATGAAGAGATGAATTGACGCTCGATTCAAAATATATGCTGTAGTGTTAATAGCTTCTGCCCAGTATGAAGCTGGGAGGTTACTGTCGATGAGCATTGTTCTTGCCATTTCTACCAAGGTGCGGTTCTTTCGTTCTACTACTCCGTTTTGTTGTGGAGTACGAGCAGCTGATGTTTGATGCATGATTCCCTTTGTCCTGCAAAACTCTGAAAACTGATATTGCAAATTCTATAACCGTTGGGTCAGAATGAATTGTTTTGACTGTATTGGACGTTTGTTAGTTATCATTTGGAATAGAGTTCGACTTCAGAAAATGTCTCCGATTTGTTCTTAAGAAGAGTACCCATCTCCAGCGCGAGCAGTCATCGACGATGACTAGAGCGTTCTTCTTACCACTCTTGCTTTGAACACACTTGGTCCCATAGATCCTGTGCGCAGATCCAGCGGAGATGGGTGACATCTCTGGTTTACCTGGAAAGCTTGTCTTGAATGTTCCCTTGTACGGCATGCAACAGAGGGAGTCAGTCTGGAAGAATTTGTCTGAGGAAGTCCTACTACAAGATTCTGTTTTTGATTTTGTTGAGAAGTTTGCCGTGTGCCGGACCTAAATGGGAGTGCCATAAGGAAATATTTTTGTCCTGTACACTGAGACAGAGAGTCCATCTAGGTTAGGGTTTTCAAAGATAACCTTGTAAAGATTGTTCACCCTACACCAGTGGCTTTTAGAAGACCTGTTTGCTCATCAAAGATTTTGCGTCAGAGGCCGAAAAGAGAACAACGTTAAAAGATCACAGATCTGAGAAATACTTAGAAGGCTATGTCTCAAGACCATCTACTAATTAACATTTTCTATTTTAAAGAAGGAGGGATTGCCGATGGTTTCCAATACCAATGATTTCACCATGATGCATTGTCGCCAAAAGTTACCTTTCCCCCGAGGTGTTGAGAGAGAGTCATGAACTTGTCAGGGTCTCCTGTCATATGTCGTGAGCATCCACTATCTAGAAACCAAGAGTCATTGTCCACGGTCTCTCCCTACAAACACAGAGGTTAGACTTGGGAACCCAGGCGAACTTGGGTTCCCTCTTTGAAGCAAAAGAGCTGTGAAGATGTCGTGCTTTAGACAGAGTATGTAGACGTTGCATATTGAAAGATAAGTCTCTGCCAAGCTTATGACATGATGAGTGAATTTGCCTGTCGTAGCCACAGTAACCACAAATTAATAGAGAAGGTAGGTGAACATACTTCTTTGCAACGAAATTTGTTTTCAAATTTTCTTTTTGGAATTTTTTCGTTGAAGATCGTTGGGTTTTGAAGCCATTTTGGGAAGATTGACTTTGCCTTTGTTTTTCAGCCAGTGAGGGATTCGATATGAGACCGATTCCATCTGTGCCTTTTTAAGAGCGATTTTCAGGGAATCGACCTCTTTCTCAAGTCGAACTTACCTTTCATTGACTCGCGGAGTTTGTTTTCAAAGAATTTTGGTTTTTGCATGACAGCAACCTCACGAACAAAGGTAATCGTTTTGAAGAATTTTTGAGGGATTTTGGAACGATTTTTCTGTAGAGATATACTTGGGTTCTTAAAGAATTGATGAGACTCGAGCATCTCTTAACTCACTTTCAAGTTTTTCGACCTTTTTCTTCAGACTTTGCAGTTTAGCCGGTCGTTGTGACATGACCTTTAACACATGAATTTCTTCGTAAAGAGAAGCTATCCTTTCTTGTTCTTCAATTAAGTCGAATTCAGGATGATTGGGGTCTATGTATAAGTGATAAATCTAAAGAAGGAACTGCACATAAGTCTGAGAAATATTCAGTTACCTCTGAAGAGGGAGTCTTGCATGCCTGATTTTTATTGACCTGAGGCGATTAAGCTTGATGTTCCAATCTCAGGTTCTTTCGAGTCAGAGTCTCCCCATGCTGAATTTGCCATCAGTGATGATTGCTCACGATCATCTTTCTTCTTGAGTGGACAGTTGTTGGCGTAGTGCCCCGGTTTCAGGCATTGAAGCATACGCCCGTCTCCCGGTTCTAGTATTCCCTTGCTGATTACGGTTGTATGATTGATATGGTCATTTTGGTTTTGGCTAAACCTGTTTGGACTGTTCTTCTTCTAATCGATCTCGCATGAATTTCTTAAAGTTATTGACCAGCATGGCCATATCTTCGAAGGTATTCACTGATCCTTCCTCTATATGCCGTCATCAGAGTGTCTCGTAGCTGCTGGATTAAGTCTTGGTTTGGGAGTAGTCTCATAATGGAACGACTCATTCTGGTGGCTGGTATCTGACTGGTGTGTGGTCTTCACCTGCAAAGCTTGATTCACATTAGAATAGGAGACAATATGGTTTGAGTGAGAAGCATTACCTCTGTTTTGATATTCATTTGTATTTGTCGATGACTAAAGATAGGACCCTAAGTCAGTCAAGGTCCATTTTTCTAGGCTTTGAAAGCCTTCGTGGAGATAACACTCTCGGTCCATTCTTCCCCAAACTGTCCAGAAATTTGTTGTTGATATTTTTCGTTTGACTCTCCAATCTGCAGCTCTTCCATGGTAGCAGTGAGTTCAGTGAATCGTGCAAGCATGTCGCTGAGGGATTCTCCAGGCTTTCCCATGAAGTTTTCGTAGTCCATCTTCAGTTCTTGTATTTTTGATTTTCGAAGCTCGGTATTTCCTTCGTGAACAGCTCGAAGGTGATCCCAGATGTCTTTTGCTACCTTGATGTGATACACTCTTCTTCTTGGTGGAGAGAGACTTGTGTAGATGACTCATACGGCTTGGGCATTAGTCAACATTTGCGCTCCTCATCCGTATAAGAGCTTGGATCTTCCCTTCAGGTACTGGGAAGTTTCCTTTTGTCACTACCGTCCAGAGTTGTTGATTGAGTGACTGGAGGTGCGACTCCATCTCGTTTTTCCATATATTGTAGTTTGTGGAGTTATCTTTGGGTTCTCCACCTGCATTCTGTTGTTATTGTTGGAATTTGAGATTTCCCCATTTTGAGAGATTTGTCAGCCAACACAGGCTCTGATACCACTTGATAGGATCAGGGTGGCTGACCGAGTAGGTCTGAGGTGTAGTCTCAGACCAACTCTGCTTGAAGAATAAATGTGTGCAGAAAATAATACGCGGAAGCTTTTGTTTAAACTTAACAAGTATGGATTCTGCTTATTGAAATTCAATGTGAATTACAACCTAGCTTCCTATCTTGGGATTCGACAGAAGTATACTGTCTCATCTAACACTTGCTCTACTCTCGGCTTTGATCAATGCGTAACAAGGAGTAAAGGGGAGTGTTCTATGTGTGCTGTCTAGGTAAAAATACCTAAGATAATTGACAATATCTCACGATCTCTCAAAATACTTTCTCTCTCAAACGTGTTTTTTCTCTCTAAGAATAATAGTCTAGAACGCCCACTAAATAGTTACAATCTTATGTTATATACTACTTAACTGTTTCCTAAAACTTCGGAGATGTCTTCACATAGCGGCTACTTAACTTTGGATGCGTAAGTCTCGGAGGTACTTAGTTGCTTCACGTTCACACGTCGTGCATACTTCCACGTTTCCGAGATATTCGGAGCCACTTGATAGTATCGCGCCTTGGTTGATCAAAGACAGGTGAACAGGTCTTGCTGCAGAGGTACTCGAGCTGGTGAGTTACGACGCCAAGTCTTTCTGCAGAGCTACTTTGACTGAGGAGGCAATCATCTACAAAACTAAGTCTCCAACAGGTTGGGGTTTGGCAACCCCATTGCCAAATATGACCGAAATGAAGAGAGGAGAAGGAAGGCAAAAGAGGAACTTATGAGAATTTAAGGTAAGAAAACTACCTAATAACTATATTTATTTGTTTTATAATTTGGGTTGTGGAAAATAAAAGATGAGATAAAATGTGGAGCAAATTGTGTTTGTTTGATGCTAGGGAATTTGTGAAATTGATGTTTGAGTTGAAGGCCTTGGAGCCAAGTGAATTGGGTAATATGTTGGTATTGTTGTTTGATGAATTTTGAGGAATTATGTGTGCGGGTGGGACCCTTTGAGGGTGTGGCTAGATTAGGATTTATTTGGATAGAATAGAAGAGTTTGGATATGTTAGGTTTATGGGGAGGTTATAGCAAATTTTAATAGAAAATGAGTGTTTTAGGTGGCTTGGTAAGTGGGGGAAACTTAAGTGTTCATTTGGGTTGAGTAGAGTTGATTAATAACCTTGAGATGATATTTGGAGAACTAGAAAGAGAGATGTAAAATCTGTAGCAATGGCATGTGAGAATCTTGGAAATTCTAGAAATGAGTTAGTGTGCAAGACTTAGGAAGATGAGAGTTGGACTTGGGTTTTAGAAGTGCATTTGTCTAGGAATGGTTTGGAATAGTCATTAAGTGATTTGGTAAGGTTGGTAGGAGGTAGAAACTATCAAGAAAAGCTTGAATGCATAAGTGTGCAAAATGTAAAAGTGGGAATGAAAATTGTAGAAACTAAGCAAGAATTGAGTGATGGATTAACCAATGATTGGAAGAGGTTTAAAGCATGTTTTAGGGTGATTAAACATGTAGGAAACTGTGGAAAGATTAGGGAGATATTTAGGGTGGATTAAGGATTGATTGTGGGCTGAAAATTTACCTAAGTAGTAGTTTTTAGTAGGGTCCGGGACCTAGGTTGGGAACCAAGTCCCGGCCACATCAAAAATAAGGCCGAGACTGAAACTAGTATTTGGTCCGGGACCTAGGTCCAGGACCAAATCCTGGACCACGTAGAAAACAGGCCGAGAGTTAGTTAAAGCGTTGGTCCGGGACTTCGGGTCCGACCAAGTCCCGGACCACCCCAGAATTGTGCCGTGAGTATTTTTAAGGCTTGTAAAGGTGGGGGTTTGATGATTTATTGGTTTTAGATGATGTTTAGGAGTTGTTTGGTGACTTGTAAAGGTCCTAAGAAATGTAAACAAGTTGGAGAAGTGATTGAGAAGGTTGTGAGTTTAAGAGCACATGAACAAAACTAAAGAATAATGGGGTAACAATTAATTACGGGAGTACTGGTTTTACATACCGTAGTACCTTAAATTAATGGAGATGTTTGGAATTATCAGTGGACAAAGAATAAACCGAGCAAAGTGAGAAGACACGGTAAAGTAAACCAAGGTGTAAGAGATTTTCTCATGCCCCGTATGCTACCTTGGCTACTCTAGTTTGTGTGCTTGTTTGATTGTGTGATCACCTTAACAAGATAAATGCACGAATCGGATTGTTTGCACTTTCTTGTGCTTGCTTTGTACTGCCCTTGTTGGATTGTTGATTAAATTGAAGTTTGTATATTCATGAAATGTGTATTGCGGATGAAGTGCTTTGATGTTGAATGTGCACTGTAGTTCGACTCATAGATGAGTCTTGTTTGAGTAGCGACTCGTAGGAAGAGTCTTGTGTGAATAAATGAAAACAAGGAAACACACTAAACCTATCAACCCGGAAACGATAACGCAAATTATGAACTCGCTAGAATATAAGAAATATACGGGATTAGTAATCTCCCGATAACGGTTAGAGAACCGAATTGATTTAATCCACAAAACAAATAATAGTGGAAGTATATAATGAACCTCTATTTAGAGATTGATAAATGTTCAAGATGTGAACCTTGAGAAAAGTAAAGAGTAGTAAGGGATCACCAAACCCCTTAGAACACTAGTCGGCCCACCATGAGAGGATCCGACTAAAATGAACAATGTCCCGAACATGGAGTATTCGATAAGTTGGGTATTACTTAAATCTGAGAATACTAGACATTGAGAGTTCCCTAAGCTATTGGAGGATATCGAGAGAGATACTTCGAGGCTAATCTATGAGATTGTGAAATAACTCCGAGAGAGGAGTTTTGGGAATTTGAGTAGTCTGGTAGAGAATCGGACATTTGAGAATTTTGAGGAGCTAATTGTATAGCTCCATTTGTATTTGTAAGCCCGGTAGTGAGTGTAACACCCCTACTAATTCGGCTCCTAATTATCCTATAAATGTCGCACATAATAAATAAATCGCAGCGGTAAATAACAGACTGTCGCTCTAATGGTGTCACTGTTATCACTCGCCCATACGGGTGATAACGAATTACTTGATAATCAACTTGCAAAACGTATTCCCGCAGTGACCACAAGAGATAGATAGTAGTGCTTAAACAATTTAAAAACAAATCCAACAACAACCGATTATTACAGACCGTGAGCATCTAACCAAAATACACCTCGGTTTACACAGCCCGAGTCCAAAACAACATTAGTATCACACCGTACCAAGTCTAACCAACAGTAAACACAACAGTCGCACCCCGCGTCGACCCACCAGCTAGTCTCCTGCAATAAAAATGGTTTGTGGTATGGAATCAGCCCCTGCTGAGTATGTTATCACATGCCCCTCATGCCTCCTCAAACCCCCCAATTAATTGGTCAAGAGCATGAGATTCGTTACATGCAATACCGTTTTAATATTTAAACTGTAAAACAATTAACAGTAATATCCATACAATAACACAACCATCAACACACATAATATACCACAAGTATAACTGAAATACCCCCGAACTTAAATATGGTGATTATATTATTCTAATATAGTATTTAAAGGCCTAATAGTGCCTAAGTAATTTTTGGTAAAGAAAATAAACCCAAAAGAAATGAGAAAAACGCTTAGAAAGCGGAAAACGCTAAAACGAGCGTTAAATAACCATAGGAGGTACGAGACCTCGGTTATAGTGTCGTAAGGATTCCTAAGGCTTATATATGCCTAAAGAGTATACGGGAATGATTCCCGAAGAAAACGGATCCGAATAATGTATTAAAACGCTAAAAGAGCTTAGCGCACGTTTTCGAGGAAACCCGAAAACGTGACTTTAAATGGTCAAACAGACCCGTAAAGTTATAAATCATTAAATAATAATTATTAAGCATTTATGGAAGCTTAATAACCAATAAAATAAAGAAACGAGAAAATTCCGGAAAACGGGCCCGGTTGGTGAACAGTATCAAAACCGGGTAAAATAACGAGCGTTTTCTGTAAAAGACGAAAAACGCTCCAGCTAGTATAATAGAGGGGGGCCGATTTTTATTAGTGTAAACAGCTCTCTCTCCACACATGTAACTAGCTAAATTAATGTGGAGTCAAAAAGCAAAAGTAGAACAAAAGGACAAAAGACACTTACCTTTCTCTCTCCCCCTCATTTCTCTCTTCTCTCTCCTTCCCTCTTTCTTCCCACCGATTTGCTCCCTCTCTCTCTCTGCTGGGCGATTTTGAAGCCCCAAAGGAAGCTCCCATGGCTTCCTCACCTTCCTCCACAAGCTCTAGCTACATGAGGCCCCAAATGCAAAATAAATTACATATTTGTAATCCCTCATCCTCCTCTACATTTCTATCTTTTCAAAATTCGAAAAGGATGAGTTTCATCTCCATGGGTTTTCCCCATTTGAAGAGAAAAGCACACCATTGTGAAGCTTGGAGTCTCCTCTTTCCAACAAGGTAAAAATCTCTACAAAAGATTCAAGTTTCCTC
The DNA here is from genome assembly GCA_023374045.1 of Limonium bicolor. NCBI lineage: Eukaryota > Viridiplantae > Streptophyta > Magnoliopsida > Caryophyllales > Plumbaginaceae > Limonium > Limonium bicolor. Next base: position 45,792,002 of record CM041783.1, on the reverse strand, counting down.
CACCCTCCTTGGAAACCGATTTTTAGCCCCTTGTAATGCCTTGTTTTTCTCTCTTCTTTTGAGCATCAACTTCACCTAGCAATGGTGGTGGATTCTTCTTCTTGAACCAAGGGCTAAAACCCCTCCTAAAGCACTCTAAAGGTATACCCTAGAAATTGTATTTTGAACACTTCAATGAACTAGCATAATCTAAGGGTTAGTGAATTAATTATGCTTGTTTTATGTGCTTGGGGTGATGGGAATGGAGTTTGGCAACTCCATTCCCCATGTGATCGGTTTGAACAAGAAAGAGAGAAGAAGGATTGGAAAGAAAGAAGGAAAATAAAAGCTCAAGGTAAGAGCTCCTTCCTAATGTAAATTTTATTGCATTAGTGTAATGGGAATGGGCAAAACATTTAAAGAACCCAAAACCTTGTACTAGTATTGAGAATTGTGAAATTTGTGTATTTAGGTAAGTATGTGGATTGTAGGCCTTAGAGCCAAGTATAATTGTATGTGTATTGGTATTGTGATTGAAGGAGTATTGTTGTATTGGGATTGTATATGTGTGGTAGAACCCTTGTGGTTTGGCTAGAATAGGTATGAATTTGATGAGAAAGGATGTGTGTGAATAAGTAAGGAAGTAGATGAGTTATGGCAAAATTTCGGTAGGAATTGTGCATTAAGGAATGACTTGGTGAGTGGGAAAAACCAAGGTATGTACTGGGGATAGTAAGGATGTTTAGAAGCCATGGAAAGATGATAGTAGTATGTGGAGTTAAGCTACAAAATCTGTAGCAAGGGAGGCATCAAAATGTATTGTGAAACTAGGAAGAATTTAATGTGCAGAATTTGGAAGAAAGTGTATTGACTTGGAAATGAATTGGTATGGTAAGTAGAGATATGTAGAATGCTAGGAATGACATTGGTTGAGGAAGTATTGGATGGAGAATTGAGTTGTAAAAATCTGTAGCATAAGAGTAACAAAAACTGTTACAAGTGTTGGAAAAGAAGTGAGGAAATTGAGTAAGTTATTTGATGGATTTAGTAATGGATTTGATGGATGGATTAAGGTATTTTAGGAAGCCTAATTAGTGCTAAATCATGTGGGATTACATGTAGGAAGATTGGGGAAGAAATGAGTAAGGAAAGAAGTGAAAACAAAAGCTGTAGGTAGGTTCTGGACCGGACCGACCCAGAGGTTGGGTCGGACGGTGGGTCGGTCGGATACAGACCACAGAACCAAAATTCGGGAACGGACCGACCCAGGAGCCGTGGGTCGGACATGGGTCGGTCGGAGCTTAGACAACGGACTGAAACTTTCGGAATGGACCGACCCAGAAGTGCATGGGTCGGTCGAACAGTTCTGGGTCGGTCGGGACAATTTCAGAAGACGGAAAACTTACTGGAATGGACCGACCCAAAGGGTTGGGTCGGTCGGTGGGTCGGTCGGCCCTAACTTATAAAAAAAAAAAAAAAAAAAAATAATAGTAACATAGTAATCATATGTATGTATATATAAGGATATGTACATATATAAAGGACCTTGGTAATACACCATTAGTGTAACATTAATGGTAAAGCAATAAGTATGTAAATGGGAAACAAGTAAGAGGATTAGTAAGGAAGTGGTAAGTATAAGAACGTTAAGTACACCGGGATAACGGGGTAAATACGGGAGTAGCGATTATTTGTGTATTGTAATAGTATTAATAATGTTGGAACATTATCAGAGGAACAAGTGTGAACCAAGGAACGAGGGAACACACGGTAGAGCTAACCCCGGTGAAAGGTATGATTTTCTCATGCCCCACGTGCTAACCGAGTTACATTGATTTGTGTGCTGTATGCCGGCTAATCAAGACTAAAGCATGAAAACGGTTTATTGCCTTTCTTTGCATGTCTTGCTGTATGTTGCATGAGCTAACCTTTCTTGAATTGATTGTGTGGCTTACTTGGTGCGTAGATCGACTCATAGATGAGTCTTGTATGTAATGACTCGTAGTAAGAGTCTTATTGTGAGACAATGGAACAATAACAACGCACTAAACTATCGAATCACAACGATAACGCAACCCAATAAACTCACTAGAATGTGAGAGAGTGTACGGGAGTAACAACCTCCCGATAACGATAGAAGAATCGAAATGAATAATCCACACACAATAAGTAGTGGAAGTAAGTAAGTAACCTCTGGTAGAGGAACTAATCTTGGTACAAATAAACCATGAGAGTAGTGAAGAATGATGAGGGATCTCCAAACCCCTTAGTAATTGGTCGACCCATTATGAGAGGACCCGACTAATGTAAGTATGTCCCGTATATGAGAGTATCCGATATGTTGGGGAAACCCTTAAACCTGAGGATACAAGACAGTAGTATTCCCTAAGCCAGTGGGGTTATCGAGAGAGATACTTCTAGGCTAATCTGTAAGAATGTATTATACTCTGAGAGAAGAGTGTTGGGAATACGAGTAGTCCGGTAGTACGGACATTTGAGTATTTGAGGAGCTGATCGTACAGCCCTCGTATTGTAGGCCCGGTGGCGAGTCTTCAGTATGACTCAGCCCAGAGACCAAAGTATGAGTAACGAGTATTGCGTACGTATGAGAAGTAAAGAGTATTGAGTAAGAAGTAAGTATGAGTATGTAATGAGTATCAAGTATTGAGTATGTATGAGTAAGTAGTAAGTATTGAGTACGTATAAGTAAGTAAGGAGTACTGAGTAGCGAGTATGCACAAGCATTAGTAACGAGTATGGAGTAAAGAGCATGTACGAGTAAAGTATCGAACATGGAGTGTCGAGTATGTAAGAGTAAAGAGTAGGTATGAGTAGAGTAATGAATATCGGACAACCCCGAAGTAGCAACGAGCAAGTAATTATACGAACGGTGGACTATAGAATTGTCTTCCTTGGTAAGTATTGTACCTTGTATGCGTATGTAATTATTGATGAACGTACTGTATAGTAATGGTATGTATGTATGTATGCATGTAAAATGAACTCCATGTATATTCGACCCCAAAGTAGTCGATGTACCGCGGTTAGCACGCGGTATATGCGAAGGTCATGCGCAGCGTAAGCTGACCCCCTCGGGGGACCATTTTTAGTGTGCAGGTACCCGAAGCTGATCACCGTTCGAGAGAGTAGGACGGGGACTGCTACATAAGCATGGGCAGTTGTATAGTAGGGATTCATACTTGTATTGTAATGCGAATTTTGGGAAGCTTAAACTGTATTGTAATTAAGGATCTTAGTGTACTCGGTATAGTAATGTATTGGAGTTGTAATTGGAATATGGATGAGTATGCAATGGGAAGTAATGTAATGTGTAGAGTACTCGGTATGTTCATATTCATCAGACCGATAGTATGTAGTATTGTAACTCGCCTTGTTAGTCACGTGGGTGACTAACGGCATTGTACACCCTCCGTTGAGTAAGTATATCCGCTGCGAAGGTAAGTATGGTACGGTAATGACGGTATTAGCGGTAGGGGTGTTACAAAAAGTGGTATCAGAGCGAAGTATCGCTCTGATGGATGAAATACCGAGTTTAGGAAAGTACCGAGTTAGGAAGTAGAGACTTAGGGCTAAGGGTTGAGTGCTAGTGCGCGAGGACGCTAGATAGGAACTTCCGTGTGAACCGGAAACCTACAACAACCATACCCCGCCCTCCGCAACCCACGGTATTAAGTATGGGGAATAACGCCAGAGAGATGGAAAGACCTCTCACACTCGGGTAACACCCGATCTGGCAGTTGCAAGTAAACCTATTAGAAAAGAACCTGTCATACGGTCGAGTCCAAGAACTGGAAGTCCCGAAGACGGTTCCCGTTAAATGACAAGGACCGCACTTAATGGCGGAGGAATGAAGATCCTAAACACAAGGATGATGAAATTTATGGCACCATGGGGCGACATGCTTCGCAGTCGCGAGGACCATGTGTAGCCAGCAAGAAGAGAAGCACAGTCGTGCAATGAAGCAAGGAAAATGGAGTAAAAGCCGAGACAAGAGAGTCTACGGACCGTAATCTTTGATGATACCAACAACGGTATACAAACCGACTAAGGAATTAGTCGAGGTTGGATTAATACCAAACCTACATGCCAAGAGGCTGTAATAACCAAACAACATAGTTCAGATAACCATGAAAGAAATCATAACACAGACACCTATAGGACCACACATAGTTCCTAAGGACAAGCCAAGTCTCGTTAACCACACTGAAGGTGTGAGACATGTCAAGTATACTGAGAAGCGACTCAGGAGATCGATCACCAAGATCAAAGGATCAAAGGAAGATCTAATAAGACCACCAACTATGGATGGAAACGATGCCGTAACCGGTATACGTTAACTGAAAAACAACTTACCCGCGCACTTGCCTAGGGCAAGTGCAGCAACAACAGAACGGTTGGAATACTTTTACCAAATCGCAAATACTTACTACAGTACCACTATGACGAATGGAGCAAATGCAGGATCACCAATCCTAAGGATGTTAAATAATGAACCCTCGGGAAGGCCTAGCGGCCCGACCATTGTATTAAGACGTACCAATCAGCAAGAAGCTGAACTTGGTCAAGACCACAAACTTGGCAACGCCATGAAGAATTTCTTTAACACCGAACCGTTATTTCAAAAACCAAAATTTTTCTCCAAAAACCACAAACCTTCTTTCAAAACATTGGATTTTAAAACCCAACAGATGGAATATCGGTGAGTATCATAGAGTGATACAAGAAGAGTTGACAATAGAATACTTCACCTAGGCGTGTGACGAACACTACTAGTGTACCCAAATACGGGATGTGGGACGACCGCACTCCGAAGGAGCTTGCGGGCCTGACAAATAGTTAGGTAAGTGGTAACGTGCCAAGACGGTACCCCACGTATGTATACATGTAGTGTACGAAACACGGGAAGTAGTCAACTCTGTTCTACGGACCATAAGTAAATACAAAACAGAACAGTTAGATACCTCAAACGAGCAAAGGAAACTCAGGTAAGCTACATGCTAAGGAGTCAGAAACTCACTCCAGGAGAACAATGAAGAGTTTAAAGTGCGAGAAGCACCAACAACTGAATAAAGACATTGGACATGTCTCGAATATACTAAAGTAAAACATGACGACTGGAAGGAATACGCAGTCTAAACACAGTAAGGCAATGCCTAACACTAACACTTTAGTGTTCAATGAACGGGATAGGATTCCCAGAACAACTACCACAAACACACAGAGTGATGTGGCAAGGTACCGGAAATACCATTCATCGCCGGAAGGAATACCAAATCCGTTATAACACAAGGAAAAAAACACCAATGGTCTACCCTAAGAACGGGAGCCACTGTAACCCTCAACGGATAACTCAGATCCAGAACCGCAAGGTGGGATAACAAACTGAACATACTCATAAACATCAAGCAGATGCAATAGCATAATCAGTAATACCCAGGAGCAATCCATAAAGGGTATCAAGTCAACAAGGTTGAACGAAATATCGTGATAAGAACACCACAATTGGAACGAACATTCGGTTAGAACACCGAAGGGATCCCACTTGACAGGGGATACCCCAAATTAATAAACGGTATCAATCAATACCAGGATACGAAAGGGCCTCCAACGAACGGAAGCGTGATGCAACGATCTTATCATGGAGCCCAGTATCACCTCCAAGCTATTCTATGGCATATGGAGAAGTAACCACCTTGGAACAGCCTATGATGAGTAGAGCTCTAGGCAATATGGCCAGTACGCCATGGAACTATTACATTACAGAGTTCAACGGTTGCAAAACCAGTTATGGACCACATGGAAAATAGTCAAGGACGACACTAATAAAGTTTATTGACCAACAAGCAAGGATACCCCTCATAAATGTGAGACCGCAAGAGCGGTGAACATATGGATCCCAAGAAAGGGATACCATCAGTAACTGTCGGGAAATATATTCCTTTCAGAACTACTAACGTAGTCAAGCTTGAGCATATAATTATTGCCAAACAATGTGAAATAAGCTTCAACAGCAATTGTGACAACCAAGGAGTAACCGGTTATAAAACCAATGATGCTCAGAGAGCTCAGAAAAATAAAGGAATACCATATTCTGTATTTGCCAAATACATGGGGAACCATTGTATAAAGGATAAAAATGCATGAGCTGAAGCCAGCAACGGTGGATGCCATGTAAACCAATATTGGGGAATCTGTAAGAACATGGTGCGCATCAGGCCACCAATGTATATGAATAATCACCAATGCTATGGACTTGTTAATACAAGATGGTGGACAGACTGGGCAATAAGCCAGAAGTCTGCACCAAATGATGAAGCACCACTTGAAAGAGTAGCAATCAGTCCTATTGCGATCTCAAAAAGAGAGTTACTGTCAAGTGTTTACGCCTCTGCACTCTGTAGGACTGAGTGTTTTGGTATTGCATTTGAGCGGTAATGATCGAGTGGAATATGAGGAAAGGTAAATTGTGGTAAACTATTCCTTTCACCAGTAGACATGGCCTAAGCCAGTCAAGCAAAAGCCTAGAAACAAACCATGCGACCTAAGGCCAAGGAGACACGATGAGTGTCAAACACCAACAATCACAAGATGTGAATTCCACAGGAATAAAGGTGAAAGGAGACTTAAGAAAGTCACAAGGACCGATGCATTGAGAATGCAAGGTCATACAAGTAAAGAACACTTGTAATGAACCAGGAAAACTGGTACAATTCGGAAGCTACTAACAGTAGAGGAAGCACTACAACCCAGTAGTGACTTAACCTCAACCGACAATAAGTCGGAGAAATCAAGTGAATGATCACTACAGACACGACAGTATGCATATAGATTGCCAAAGAGCTGATTATAAATCTAAAACTCATCGAGTTCGAGCACGGTAAAGGAATACCACACTTGGTTAATAAACCTTGTTCCCACATCAAGAGGGACAAAAGGTGATGTGTAACACGTTAAGGATAACGAGAAGGGCGAATCACCTAAGTTATCAGGGTCGCGCAGCAGAAGCTAGTGGGCCCAGAATTATACACCTAGTGAATAAAAGGCTAATCACCAATGCCTCAAAGCCATTTAGGCTAGAACCGAATCCGGTTAAGAGTTGAATAACTCCGATGAAAATTCTTGATGCAGGGACTAACCGATAATACGGTTAAGACCCGTTGATCAAGAAACATTGTATAATAGACCGCATGGAAGCTGAACCACTCCTTGACGGCTGAATGCCCTCGACCAATGTCCAATGTTGACACATGGTAGATTACGTGGGCGTAATCCCTTTTAAGGGGGGTAGAGCGAAAACCGCGAAATGTATGTTTTACGTGATAGGTGCGTAAACTACAATGCGCATAGCGCAAAGGTATTTGTTTTAATGATTGATACTTATGTTACATAAACATTTGTATTCACTCATTGTATAATTGTGGTAAATTGGGAAGTAAGTATAGGAAAAAGGAGTAGAGAAACGGAATGAGTACCCCGACTGGTAACAGTATGAAGAATGAGTATGTATGGGAGACTTGAGGAGTATAAATCGGTATGGAACCGATGTATGTAATGAGTATGTATGGAACCGAAGTATGTAATGAGTATGAATCGGTGTACAACCGATGTATTTTATGAGTATAAATTGGAGTATAGCAACTTAATGGGATGGTATACCCACGAATTTCTTGAGTATAGTAGTTGGAGGAAATGTAGTAATGACGGATGGAATGATTAGTAAGCAAGTAAGTGAGCAATATAAATTGGAAAATGTATGTGTATGATTACGAGTAGCAAGACTAACAAGATAGAAAATGAAATAATGCTTGACAATCTGTCTGTTTGTATTGAGGTGGGAAGTGGAACTTGATTTGCTAGCGATCAAGGGAAGCCGAACACAAATTGGGGTGGAAGGATAATTCAACACCAATGCTGATCACATTGTGGTTGAAGGACTCTGGAAGCTCCCTTAAGTGGTCACAACAATGACACTAGTAATAGGTATAATCATCATAAATGAATATTGGGAGATGTATGCAAGTTTTCAAAATGAATTTCCAAACTATTTTGGTACAATGTTTTCTTCAAAATTGAGAATGAGGATCGGTTTGAAACCGCTCCCACGGGCGCTAGTGGACCTCCATGCCTAGGCACGGGTATCCGGTCGAAACCATAGGAGGAGAAGCTAGTTTTGAGTCCGTGGAAGTGTAGAGTAGTTTGAAACCACTACACCGATGGTACGGTAACAGTGTGTTTTGTATTTTTGTTTTTCCAAAGGCACTGGGGCAGCGTAGTCCCGAGTAAGTATGAGTAAGTATGAGTACAGTATGAGTAAGTAAGTATGAGTAAGTGCCGGAGGATCTCTATATGTGCAAATGAATTTGATCAGAACCAAAGGACCGTAGAGCCAGAAAGCGTAAGTGCTCAAGTCATGACGGCCGTGAACCAGAAAGCGTAAGTGTTCAAACGTGACCGGTACCTGAGGGATCACTCTTCATTGGGGGAGGATGGTACCTAATTGCCTTCGGGTGGACCCCCTTGGAGAGAAGTAAAACGGATATTCTTGATTGCTATGCATGCAGTGACATGTTGTTTGGATGCGTAGTATGCATCATGTCAGACATTGGAGTTTGACAAGTTATATGTAGAGGTCATAACCTTAGCATAGAGTATTGGTACGAGTAACAGTATTAGATTCACCAACTTTGAGGGCAAAGTTCTTTAAGGGGGGTAGATTGAAATACCCCGAACTTAAATATGGTGATTATATTATCCTAATGTAGTATTTAAGGGCCTAATAGTGCCTAAGTAATTTTTGGTAAAGAAAATAAATCCAAAGAAATGAGAAAAACGCTTAGAAAGCGGAAAACGCTAGAATGAGCGTTAAATAACCATAGGAGGTACGAGACCTCGGTTATAGTATTGTAAGGATTCCTAAGGCTTATTTATGCCTAATGAGTAAACGGGAATGATTCCCGAAGAAAACGGATCCAAGAAATGTATTAAAACGCTAATAGAGCATTAGCGCACGTTTCTCGAGGAAACCCGAAGACGTGATTTTAAGTGGTCAAACAGACCCGTAAAAAATTATAAATCATTAAATAATAATTATTAAGCATTTATGGAAGCTTAATAACCAATAAAATAAAGAAACGAGAAAATTCCGGAAAACGGGCCCGGTTAATGAATAGTATCAAAACCGGTAAAATAACGAGCGTTTTCTGTAAAAGACGAAAAACGCTCCAGCTAGTATTACAGTGGGGGCCGGTTTAACAGTAAACAGCCCTCTCACACACACACAACTAGCTAAATAAGTAAGTCAAAAAAAAAAGTAAAAGTAAAAAAGTACAAAGCAAAGGGGACTCTTCTTCCTCCTCACTTTTCCCTTTTCTCTTTCTCTCCTTCCCTCCTTCCTTCTCCATCGGCTCCTCCCTCCTCTTGCTCTGCTGGGGACGATTTTGAAGCCCCAAAATAGCTCCCATGGCCTCTCCTCTTTCTCTCCTTGCTCTAGCTCCATTGAGCTCCAAATGAAAAATAAATTACATATTTGTAATCCCCTCATCCTCCTCTACATTTCTATCTTTTCAAAATTCGAAAAGGATGAGTTTCATCTCCATGGGTTTTCCCCATTTGAAGAGAAAAGCACACCATTGTGAAGCTTGGAGTCTCCTCTTCCTCCTAAGGTAAAAGTTTCAAGAAAAACCCATTTCCTCCATTTCTATGGTGGCCGATTTTGCCTTCTTGTAATGCCTTGCTCTTTTTCCTTGTTT